>CM038350.1:37630555-37898055 GCA_021464625.1 Proterorhinus semilunaris
TCTCATATCTTTCACAGACTTTGTGGGATTGCAACGGACCCAATACGGCGCACGTGCACATTCTCGAGCTGGACCTAACCATGTGCAAACGCAGCCACTATCGCCAAAAATGACCCACTGGCGCCCCCTTCAAGGTTTTTTCTTGAAAAATTCCAATCAAAAAATCGGGATGGTATGGAGTTGTGAAAATAATCACACAGGCCTTCCCCGTCATGGGGATCAACATACCAAAAAGGCATCAATCTGAGTAATGTCGTTTGGGAGAAATAAAATGCCAAAACATAGCAAAAAAACTGTTTCCATTATTATTATTATTATTACGTCTTTGATCTCAATTTTGACCCCCTGAACATTAACGAAAACTCAATTTTATTTGACCTAATGATCAGGATTGGTGAAAATTGTACTATTTTGAAGTCCGCCAAACAAAGTGCCCAACGGCGCCCCCTGTGCACATTGCATGGCCGTGAAAGATTTATTTTCACAGAAGTGAAAACAAAGGGTATATTTGGATTCTCCATGTCACACTGATCAAAAAAGTCAATCACAAGATGCCTCTATCTTGCTTTGTTTTTTTTATAATAAATATCATGCTTTTTCCCGCCTCTTTGACGACAACTCAAAAGAGCATGCAAGTTCCAATTGCACTAATATGTGCATCACATGAGCCCCTCTATGGATCGTACTGATTCGCCTGGATAATTGTGCAATTTTCAAAAAAATAGCGCCCCCTACCTATACCTGCAAAATTACACTTTTACGAAAGTGAAAACAAAAATTATATCCTGATTCTCCATGTCACACTGATCAAAAAAGTCTATTACAACATGCCTCTATCTTGCTTTGTTTTCTTTATAATTAGGCCCGAGCAACGGACACGAAGTGCCCGGCGAGGGACTAATTAAAATCGTAAAAAAAAAGGGAAAACGCAAGAATTCAAATAGCAAACGTGGACCGATACACAAGTAACAGGTATCAGGAATTAGTGCTCCGGGAGGTCTAATTTTGGGTGGCGTTGGCAAGAGAAAATAATCAAAGATGGCTCAGTGGCGCCCCCTCAAACAGGCAGTTTACATTGAGTCAATGAGAGCCCGGTGGCAAAAAATGTCATGGTACAAAGGTGACACTGGCCAGGGTCATAGACCACGTCAGGACATGTCAAAAAATATATTATGAGCCCGGCCTAAACTCTACAGGAAGTCGGCCATCTTGGCCCAAACCTCGAACCTTCAAAATCGTACCTGTTGAACTTGTGACCCCTGATCCCCGAGTTTTCAATCAAAAGCTTCAATTTTTGGCCAAAATGTCCCAGACCCATGTGGCTTTCCAAATCCTCATTTCAATTTTGGAAATATTATCGGGCGTGGTCATGACAAGGCCGCAACTCAAAGGCCATTTTCAACAAAATTCAAAGTCTCATATCTTTCACAGACTTTGTGGGATTGCAACGGACCCAATACGGCGCACGTGCACATTCTCGAGCTGGACCTAACCATGTGCAAACGCAGCCACTATCGCCAAAAATGACCCACTGGCGCCCCCTTCAAGGTTTTTTCTTGAAAAATTCCAATCAAAAAATCGGGATGGTATGGAGTTGTGAAAATAATCACACAGGCCTTCCCCGTCATGGGGATCAACATACCAAAAAGGCATCAATCTGAGTAATGTCGTTTGGGAGAAATAAAATGCCAAAACATAGCAAAAAAACTGTTTCCATTATTATTATTATTATTACGTCTTTGATCTCAATTTTGACCCCCTGAACATTAACGAAAACTCAATTTTATTTGACCTAATGATCAGGATTGGTGAAAATTGTACTATTTTGAAGTCCGCCAAACAAAGTGCCCAACGGCGCCCCCTGTGCACATTGCATGGCCGTGAAAGATTTATTTTCACAGAAGTGAAAACAAAGGGTATATTTGGATTCTCCATGTCACACTGATCAAAAAAGTCAATCACAAGATGCCTCTATCTTGCTTTGTTTTTTTTATAATAAATATCATGCTTTTTCCCGCCTCTTTGACGACAACTCAAAAGAGCATGCAAGTTCCAATTGCACTAATATGTGCATCACATGAGCCCCTCTATGGATCGTACTGATTCGCCTGGATAATTGTGCAATTTTCAAAAAAATAGCGCCCCCTACCTATACCTGCAAAATTACACTTTTACGAAAGTGAAAACAAAAATTATATCCTGATTCTCCATGTCACACTGATCAAAAAAGTCTATTACAACATGCCTCTATCTTGCTTTGTTTTCTTTATAATTAGGCCCGAGCAACGGACACGAAGTGCCCGGCGAGGGACTAATTAAAATCGTAAAAAAAAAGGGAAAACGCAAGAATTCAAATAGCAAACGTGGACCGATACACAAGTAACAGGTATCAGGAATTAGTGCTCCGGGAGGTCTAATTTTGGGTGGCGTTGGCAAGAGAAAATAATCAAAGATGGCTCAGTGGCGCCCCCTCAAACAGGCAGTTTACATTGAGTCAATGAGAGCCCGGTGGCAAAAAATGTCATGGTACAAAGGTGACACTGGCCAGGGTCATAGACCACGTCAGGACATGTCAAAAAATATATTATGAGCCCGGCCTAAACTCTACAGGAAGTCGGCCATCTTGGCCCAAACCTCGAACCTTCAAAATCGTACCTGTTGAACTTGTGACCCCTGATCCCCGAGTTTTCAATCAAAAGCTTCAATTTTTGGCCAAAATGTCCCAGACCCATGTGGCTTTCCAAATCCTCATTTCAATTTTGGAAATATTATCGGGCGTGGTCATGACAAGGCCGCAACTCAAAGGCCATTTTCAACAAAATTCAAAGTCTCATATCTTTCACAGACTTTGTGGGATTGCAACGGACCCAATACGGCGCACGTGCACATTCTCGAGCTGGACCTAACCATGTGCAAACGCAGCCACTATCGCCAAAAATGACCCACTGGCGCCCCCTTCAAGGTTTTTTCTTGAAAAATTCCAATCAAAAAATCGGGATGGTATGGAGTTGTGAAAATAATCACACAGGCCTTCCCCGTCATGGGGATCAACATACCAAAAAGGCATCAATCTGAGTAATGTCGTTTGGGAGAAATAAAATGCCAAAACATAGCAAAAAAACTGTTTCCATTATTATTATTATTATTACGTCTTTGATCTCAATTTTGACCCCCTGAACATTAACGAAAACTCAATTTTATTTGACCTAATGATCAGGATTGGTGAAAATTGTACTATTTTGAAGTCCGCCAAACAAAGTGCCCAACGGCGCCCCCTGTGCACATTGCATGGCCGTGAAAGATTTATTTTCACAGAAGTGAAAACAAAGGGTATATTTGGATTCTCCATGTCACACTGATCAAAAAAGTCAATCACAAGATGCCTCTATCTTGCTTTGTTTTTTTTATAATAAATATCATGCTTTTTCCCGCCTCTTTGACGACAACTCAAAAGAGCATGCAAGTTCCAATTGCACTAATATGTGCATCACATGAGCCCCTCTATGGATCGTACTGATTCGCCTGGATAATTGTGCAATTTTCAAAAAAATAGCGCCCCCTACCTATACCTGCAAAATTACACTTTTACGAAAGTGAAAACAAAAATTATATCCTGATTCTCCATGTCACACTGATCAAAAAAGTCTATTACAACATGCCTCTATCTTGCTTTGTTTTCTTTATAATTAGGCCCGAGCAACGGACACGAAGTGCCCGGCGAGGGACTAATTAAAATCGTAAAAAAAAAGGGAAAACGCAAGAATTCAAATAGCAAACGTGGACCGATACACAAGTAACAGGTATCAGGAATTAGTGCTCCGGGAGGTCTAATTTTGGGTGGCGTTGGCAAGAGAAAATAATCAAAGATGGCTCAGTGGCGCCCCCTCAAACAGGCAGTTTACATTGAGTCAATGAGAGCCCGGTGGCAAAAAATGTCATGGTACAAAGGTGACACTGGCCAGGGTCATAGACCACGTCAGGACATGTCAAAAAATATATTATGAGCCCGGCCTAAACTCTACAGGAAGTCGGCCATCTTGGCCCAAACCTCGAACCTTCAAAATCGTACCTGTTGAACTTGTGACCCCTGATCCCCGAGTTTTCAATCAAAAGCTTCAATTTTTGGCCAAAATGTCCCAGACCCATGTGGCTTTCCAAATCCTCATTTCAATTTTGGAAATATTATCGGGCGTGGTCATGACAAGGCCGCAACTCAAAGGCCATTTTCAACAAAATTCAAAGTCTCATATCTTTCACAGACTTTGTGGGATTGCAACGGACCCAATACGGCGCACGTGCACATTCTCGAGCTGGACCTAACCATGTGCAAACGCAGCCACTATCGCCAAAAATGACCCACTGGCGCCCCCTTCAAGGTTTTTTCTTGAAAAATTCCAATCAAAAAATCGGGATGGTATGGAGTTGTGAAAATAATCACACAGGCCTTCCCCGTCATGGGGATCAACATACCAAAAAGGCATCAATCTGAGTAATGTCGTTTGGGAGAAATAAAATGCCAAAACATAGCAAAAAAACTGTTTCCATTATTATTATTATTATTACGTCTTTGATCTCAATTTTGACCCCCTGAACATTAACGAAAACTCAATTTTATTTGACCTAATGATCAGGATTGGTGAAAATTGTACTATTTTGAAGTCCGCCAAACAAAGTGCCCAACGGCGCCCCCTGTGCACATTGCATGGCCGTGAAAGATTTATTTTCACAGAAGTGAAAACAAAGGGTATATTTGGATTCTCCATGTCACACTGATCAAAAAAGTCAATCACAAGATGCCTCTATCTTGCTTTGTTTTTTTTATAATAAATATCATGCTTTTTCCCGCCTCTTTGACGACAACTCAAAAGAGCATGCAAGTTCCAATTGCACTAATATGTGCATCACATGAGCCCCTCTATGGATCGTACTGATTCGCCTGGATAATTGTGCAATTTTCAAAAAAATAGCGCCCCCTACCTATACCTGCAAAATTACACTTTTACGAAAGTGAAAACAAAAATTATATCCTGATTCTCCATGTCACACTGATCAAAAAAGTCTATTACAACATGCCTCTATCTTGCTTTGTTTTCTTTATAATTAGGCCCGAGCAACGGACACGAAGTGCCCGGCGAGGGACTAATTAAAATCGTAAAAAAAAAGGGAAAACGCAAGAATTCAAATAGCAAACGTGGACCGATACACAAGTAACAGGTATCAGGAATTAGTGCTCCGGGAGGTCTAATTTTGGGTGGCGTTGGCAAGAGAAAATAATCAAAGATGGCTCAGTGGCGCCCCCTCAAACAGGCAGTTTACATTGAGTCAATGAGAGCCCGGTGGCAAAAAATGTCATGGTACAAAGGTGACACTGGCCAGGGTCATAGACCACGTCAGGACATGTCAAAAAATATATTATGAGCCCGGCCTAAACTCTACAGGAAGTCGGCCATCTTGGCCCAAACCTCGAACCTTCAAAATCGTACCTGTTGAACTTGTGACCCCTGATCCCCGAGTTTTCAATCAAAAGCTTCAATTTTTGGCCAAAATGTCCCAGACCCATGTGGCTTTCCAAATCCTCATTTCAATTTTGGAAATATTATCGGGCGTGGTCATGACAAGGCCGCAACTCAAAGGCCATTTTCAACAAAATTCAAAGTCTCATATCTTTCACAGACTTTGTGGGATTGCAACGGACCCAATACGGCGCACGTGCACATTCTCGAGCTGGACCTAACCATGTGCAAACGCAGCCACTATCGCCAAAAATGACCCACTGGCGCCCCCTTCAAGGTTTTTTCTTGAAAAATTCCAATCAAAAAATCGGGATGGTATGGAGTTGTGAAAATAATCACACAGGCCTTCCCCGTCATGGGGATCAACATACCAAAAAGGCATCAATCTGAGTAATGTCGTTTGGGAGAAATAAAATGCCAAAACATAGCAAAAAAACTGTTTCCATTATTATTATTATTATTACGTCTTTGATCTCAATTTTGACCCCCTGAACATTAACGAAAACTCAATTTTATTTGACCTAATGATCAGGATTGGTGAAAATTGTACTATTTTGAAGTCCGCCAAACAAAGTGCCCAACGGCGCCCCCTGTGCACATTGCATGGCCGTGAAAGATTTATTTTCACAGAAGTGAAAACAAAGGGTATATTTGGATTCTCCATGTCACACTGATCAAAAAAGTCAATCACAAGATGCCTCTATCTTGCTTTGTTTTTTTTATAATAAATATCATGCTTTTTCCCGCCTCTTTGACGACAACTCAAAAGAGCATGCAAGTTCCAATTGCACTAATATGTGCATCACATGAGCCCCTCTATGGATCGTACTGATTCGCCTGGATAATTGTGCAATTTTCAAAAAAATAGCGCCCCCTACCTATACCTGCAAAATTACACTTTTACGAAAGTGAAAACAAAAATTATATCCTGATTCTCCATGTCACACTGATCAAAAAAGTCTATTACAACATGCCTCTATCTTGCTTTGTTTTCTTTATAATTAGGCCCGAGCAACGGACACGAAGTGCCCGGCGAGGGACTAATTAAAATCGTAAAAAAAAAGGGAAAACGCAAGAATTCAAATAGCAAACGTGGACCGATACACAAGTAACAGGTATCAGGAATTAGTGCTCCGGGAGGTCTAATTTTGGGTGGCGTTGGCAAGAGAAAATAATCAAAGATGGCTCAGTGGCGCCCCCTCAAACAGGCAGTTTACATTGAGTCAATGAGAGCCCGGTGGCAAAAAATGTCATGGTACAAAGGTGACACTGGCCAGGGTCATAGACCACGTCAGGACATGTCAAAAAATATATTATGAGCCCGGCCTAAACTCTACAGGAAGTCGGCCATCTTGGCCCAAACCTCGAACCTTCAAAATCGTACCTGTTGAACTTGTGACCCCTGATCCCCGAGTTTTCAATCAAAAGCTTCAATTTTTGGCCAAAATGTCCCAGACCCATGTGGCTTTCCAAATCCTCATTTCAATTTTGGAAATATTATCGGGCGTGGTCATGACAAGGCCGCAACTCAAAGGCCATTTTCAACAAAATTCAAAGTCTCATATCTTTCACAGACTTTGTGGGATTGCAACGGACCCAATACGGCGCACGTGCACATTCTCGAGCTGGACCTAACCATGTGCAAACGCAGCCACTATCGCCAAAAATGACCCACTGGCGCCCCCTTCAAGGTTTTTTCTTGAAAAATTCCAATCAAAAAATCGGGATGGTATGGAGTTGTGAAAATAATCACACAGGCCTTCCCCGTCATAGGGATCGCGCCCGCCTTAGTGTGAGCTTTCCGAAAATGTATAACATGTGGGGGTACAAGTAACCACTCCACTTATACAGCCTGTTCAAAGTGTGAGAACAGCGCCACCTGCTGGTTTAAGCTGTCTTTTAAGTGGCTTGTAAGTGGCCCGCCAAAAGTGGCCCGCCCATCCTCCGTGGAAATAGCCAGAGTTCTTCTTCTGGCAGCATAGTAGCCTCTGTCAGAGTTGCCACTGTCAGAGTTTCTCATGAAAATCGTCAATTTTCCCAAATACCCCGTTTATTCACAAAAGCCACACTTTTAGACTCATACGTAGATATACTACCCCTCTGTGACAGAAAGAAGCTTTAATTTGGGCGTTTTTGCCTCCAAATTGAGGTTTTTTGGACTTTACAGTCACAGGGAGTTCACTTAGGCTGTTTCCTGTCCGTCTCTGCATGTTCCTCGTACTATGTGGCTCTCACCAAAGTATTCCTTCATCTATCCAGAGTTCTGCGGGGCTGGAGCACCTTTTCAGATCGTTGGCCGCCCGGGGTATTACCCCTAATTAAAAATGTTTCAATAAATACTGTCTGAACTGCTATTTCGACTTGTGAACGCTCGAGTGCAAAACTTTCGTAAGATTTATGTATAAATCGCTGTGTTGTTGTGTAAGCCTGTGTAGCTCCATTGGTAGAGTGCAGGGTTCCCACCGTTATATTGCCGGTTCAATCCCCACCATGACTTTTTTTATTTTTTTAAGCAGTACCTACTGGGAAGAACCTGAATCGGCGACTATGCTCCCACCCTCATTCAAAACGGGGCAATGACCCACACGTTGTACCACATGCCGTTTCACAAGATATTTCACATTTCGGCTGCAAAATAAATCTGCTTGTGTAGCTACATGGGTAAAGTGATAGGTTCCCAACCATGGGATTGCCGGATCAATTCTCACCTTGAGTCTTTTTTATTTTTATTTTTTTTGACTCGGCAACTACTGGGAAGAACATGAATCGGCACCTATGGTCACCCTCATTAAAACTTTAGCTCCATGGGTAGAGTTCTGGACTCACAATCACAAGGTTGCCGGATCAATTCCAACCTTGACCTTCTTTTACTTTTTATTTGTATTTATGTTTTTATTTGATTTTTTACTGGCCACCTACAGGAAAGAACATAAATGAAACATGAAATGAGAAAATGGAGAGGGGGGAGCTTGACCGGAAATTACCTCTCCCCTCCAGTGGCGTCCTAGGACCTAATTTAGAGAATATTAGCCCATATTCGTCCCATTGTGACACAGAGTTATAGCTCAGTGATAGAGTGCTGGTCTTTGGTGCAGTAGGTTGCCAGTTCAAACACAGCTTGGGAACTTTTCTAATGCTTTCTCTTTTCGCATGGGCTGCTGCACTCTGAGTCAGATACAACTCCAGAATGAGCACCAAGTTATGTAAACACAATTATTTAATTGTCCACTTTTCTACGTTTCACTCCCTTTTTCCTCTTTACTTACTGTTTTCTGTAAATGTAAGAATGCAGGATGTTTCATAAGATTGATATAAGTTTAGATGCACACGCAGGTTCCTGCAGCTTGGCTAGCTCTATAGGTAGAGGACTGGGATGCCAATCATGAGGTTGCCAGTTCAAGCTCAACTATGGCTTCCTTTTTTTTTTTTTTACTTTTGTAGTTTGGACTGGGCATCTACTGGGAGGAACATAAATCAAACTCAGGGATTTAGAGAAAAGTAGCCCACATCAGGTGTATGGGGTTATTGTTTACCAGTCTCTGGTTCAGGAGGTTACCACTTCAAATATGACTTGGACATTTTTCTCATGTTTTTATTTTTATTTTTTGATAGATCTACCTAGTGCAAAAAAAAAGGCAAGGTCGAGATCGAACCAGCACTTTCGTGGCTGGAACCCCGGCCACATGAGCCATGCGCTCTACCTATGGAGCTAAACGAGCAGAACAAACAGCCTCAAACGCATGTATATCAATTTTATAAGCAACACAGCTTTTTCCGGCTTTACAGGTTAAGCATTATGAATCATTTTGTAATCAGGGCAAATTCACCTGGGTGCCCAAAGATTTGAGTGGGTGCTCCAGCCCCGCAGCACCCACGGGATCGGCACCTATGATTTGGCCTACATAAACATGTTTTTCCTCAGCATTTCATTGGGGAGGAGGGATAACAATGATTGTGTATGAAGGAAAGGCTACATAGTATATGCATAGAAGAAATGGGGGACAGTAGGGAAACAATTTACGCAAAACTGGGCAGAAATGTCGAAAACAATAAGGAAAATGGAGGGGGGGGAAAATGACCTTAAATTACGTCTCTCCTCCAGTGAGGAGATTTAGAGACAAGTAGTCCACATCAGGCCATCATTGTTAGGGAGGTATAGCTCAGTGATAGTGTGCTGGTCTCTGGTGCAAAAGGTTGCCAGTTCAAACATGGCTTAGACACATTTCCAATGCTTTTTCTTTTCACATGGCCGCTGCACATATAAGCAAAATCACAATCTCATAGTGCGCAAGCACAGCGCTCAAAGGTCAATCGGGATACATGTGCTGTCTCTCACTAGTCCCAATGTATACAGATGGTTTTACTACAGGTTTGGCAATATTTACTGAATCATTTTTTAATCAAGGCAATTTCGCGTGCGTGCCCACAGATTTGAGTGGGTGATCCAGTCCTACAGCACCTGGGGCAAGAGTGAGGCCGGGGTGTGACGAAGGATCAGGCGAAAGTGGGCCGCGTTAAGGAGCAAAACAAACCGGGTTGGGTGTAAGGCCGAGGTCAGAGCAGGTTTGGGCGAGAGCGGGCGGGGGCGGTCACAAGTGGGGGCATTCGCAAGGGGGGGCGGTCGCAAGGGGGGGGCGGTGGCAAGGGGGGGGCGGTCGCAAGGGGCGAGGGCCTTTATCGCCGCGAGCGGCTTTAATTAGGCCCGAGCGGACCTGGCAGGTCTCGGGCCTCTTGTAATTGTACAAGCAGTGCGCGGAGCGCACTAAAGAAAGACGTGCGCGTAGCGCACGTCCCACGGGAAAAGAGCGCGGAGCGCTCAAAACCCATGTAAGAGACAGTAATCAGGGGACTCCCGGCACCAACACCTGTCCGATGATATAGGCGTGTGCCGCGAAAGCGGCACATTTGTTGCTGCTCGTAAAAAAAAAGAGGTGAAAACCACAGTGAAGGCGCAACATGGACAAGAAAGTGGTCGATGACGAGCGAAGCTCGTCATCGACCATGGCCACTCACCAAAGCCCAAAACACTGATACAGTGACTCAGGGCATCGAGCCCTATCCGGTGATATAAGTATTTGCCGCGAAAGCGGCAAATTTGTTCTTGTACTCACAAAAATCCGAAAAAAAAAACGGGTAGAGAAACATTGAGAAAGAAGAGGTAAAAGACGAGCGCAACGCGCTCGTATTTGATAATAAACCTTACGGGTGGATTACTGGACGTGAGACCTTTCCGAATATATAAGGTTGGCCGCCGGAGGCGGCGCTATATTGTTATTGTATGAGTTTTTCTTATTAGGCCCGAGCGGACCTGGCAGGTCTCGGGCCTCTTGTAATTGTACAAGCAGTGCGCGGAGCGCACTGAAGAAAGACGTGCGCGTAGCGCACGTCCCACGGGAAAAGAGCGCGGAGCGCTCAAAACCCATGTATGAGACAGTAATCAGGGGACTCCCGGCACCAACACCTGTCCGATGATATAGGCGTGTGCCGCGAAAGCGGCACATTTGTTGCTGCTTTTAAAAAAAAAAAGGTGAAAACCACAGTGAAGGCGCAACATGGACAAGAAAGTGGTCGATGACGAGCGAAGCTCGTCATCGACCAAGGCCACTCACCAAAGCCCAAAACACTGATACAGTGACTCGGGGCATCGAGCCCTATCTGGTGATATAAGTATTTGCCGCGAAAGCGGCAAATTTGTTCTTGTACTCACAAAAATACGCAAAAAAAATCCCATAGAGAAACATTGACAAAGAAGAGGTAAAATACGAGCGCAACGCGCTCGTATTTGATAATAAACCTTACGGGTGGATTACTGGACGTGAGACCTTTCCGAATATATAAGGTTGGCCGCCGGAGGCGGCGCTATATTGTTATTGTACTGGTTTTTCTTATTATTAGGCCCGAGCGGACCTGGCAGGTCTCGGGCCTCTTGTAATTGTACAAGCAGTGCGCGGAGCGCACTGAAAAAAGACGTGCGCGTAGCGCACGTCCCACGGGAAAAGAGCGCGGAGCGCTCAAGACCCATGTAAGAGACAGTAATCAGGGGGCTCCCGGTACCAACACCTGTCCGATGATATAGGCGTGTGCCGCGAAAGCGGCACATTTGTTGCTGCTTTTAAAAAAAAAAAGGTGAAAACCACAGTGAAGGCGCAACATGGACAAGAAAGTGGTCGATGACGAGCGAAGCTCGTCATCGACCATGGCCACTCACTAAAACACTGATACAGTGACTCAGGGCATCGAGCCCTATCCGGTGATATAAGTATTTGCCGCGAAAGCGGCAAATTTGTTCTTGTACTCACAAAAATACGGGGAAAAAAACGGATAGAGAAACATTGAGAAAGAGGAGGTAAAAGACGAGCGCAACGCGCTCGTATTGGACTATAAACCTTACGGGTGGATTACTGGACGTGAGACCTTTCCGAATATATAAGGTTGGCCGCCGGAGGCGGCGCTATATTGTTATTGTATGGGTTTTTCTTATTCTTATTATTATTTTTCTTCTATCCGTGTTTTTTTGGAATAAATCGCCCAAACTTCGACGAAAACTCCCAATTTTTTGCCCAAAATTAGAAATCACGGCGATACACAGTGTCAAAAAGTTTCGTTAAAAAAATCACAAAAATTGCGCGTCAGCGCCCCCTGGAAAATCAAGATTACATTGCGCCTATGGAGAGACACCGAAAAATCTGAAAATTTTAGTTCGTCGTAGACGAAAAAAATTCGGCACAGTTATTGGTCACGTGAAGCCCAACAAAAAAACACATTACGCGGTTGCTAGGCAACCAACAGTATGGCGGCCATATTGGCCCGAAGAGGGACTTGGCGCCGAAGGCGCCATTTCATGCCCACGCATTTGAACGAACTCGTCCTAGGGCTTTTAACGCAGCGACTCCCCGTTCGCTCCAGATCATCTCCACATGTGGGAGATTAAAAGTTATTAAAAACTTTTTAATAGGTTTAACGGTGTTGCCGTGGCAACGCCATGAATTTGGCGTCCGTTTTCGCCGCTCGCCGCCGTGTTCAAACAGCCGTAACTCGCACATACTTTGGCCGATTTGAACAAAATTTTAACCGTTGGTCGAGTCGTTGACCCCGGATGTTTTGATATAGGAAATTTGAAAATTGCCGCAATAGCGCCCCCTGCAGAGCACAAAATAAAAATTAATGGAGCCAAAAATTTAACTTTGTCGTAGATGCATGAAATTTGGTACAGACATCCGTCACGTGATCCCGAACAAAAAATATATTGATGCCCCGCCCCTTTTCCCACCGTGTTGCCATGGCAACGACCCAATGTCAACTTTGTCGTAGCCAAACCAAAATTGGTACACTCGTGCGTGATGACTGTCCCAACAAAAAAGTACATTACACGGTTGCTAGGCAACCAACAGGAGGTCGGCCATTTTGTGAAAAAAGGCGCCGAAGGCGCCATTTCTTTTGCCAGCTCTTTTATAAACTCCACCGAGGGTGGCGCCGACATTATAAATAGGTAGGGCGCGGCAGCGCCCCCCGGCTATTGTAAATTACATGGTTGCTAGGTGACCAACAGGAGGTCGGCCATTTTGGGACTATCGGCGCCGAAGGCGCCAATCCTTGCCTTTGCTCTTTTATAAACTCCACCGAGGGTGGCAGCGACATTATAAGCAGGTATGGCGTGGCAGCGCCTCCCGGTTATTGCGGCGGCGTGCGGGAACCGGCGTCAATCGGCCACCGCGGCCCGCGAGGGCCTCCCAATGCCGCTTGCGGCTTTAATTAGGCCCGAGCGGACCTGGCAGGTCTCGGGCCTCTTGTAATTGTACAAGCAGTGCGCGGAGCGCACTGAAGAAAGACGTGCGCGTAGCGCACGTCCCACGGGAAAAGAGCGCGGAGCGCTCAAAACCCATGTATGAGACAGTAATCAGGGGACTCCCGGCACCAACACCTGTCCGATGATATAGGCGTGTGCCGCGAAAGCGGCACATTTGTTGCTGCTTTTAAAAAAAAAAAGGTGAAAACCACAGTGAAGGCGCAACATGGACAAGAAAGTGGTCGATGACGAGCGAAGCTCGTCATCGACCAAGGCCACTCACCAAAGCCCAAAACACTGATACAGTGACTCGGGGCATCGAGCCCTATCTGGTGATATAAGTATTTGCCGCGAAAGCGGCAAATTTGTTCTTGTACTCACAAAAATACGCAAAAAAAATCCCATAGAGAAACATTGACAAAGAAGAGGTAAAATACGAGCGCAACGCGCTCGTATTTGATAATAAACCTTACGGGTGGATTACTGGACGTGAGACCTTTCCGAATATATAAGGTTGGCCGCCGGAGGCGGCGCTATATTGTTATTGTACTGGTTTTTCTTATTATTATTATTATTATTTTTCTTCTCCCCCCCTAAATCCACTTTCCCACCGACGAAAAGTCCTGAATTTTTGCACAAAATTCAAGCACGTAAATCTAAGATCTTTCACATTTAGAAAATGTAAAAATTCAAAAAAATGGCGCGTCAGCGCCCCCTGGAAAAACCACGTTAACATTGCGCCCCATGTTAAACACCCCCAAAATGCCGCAAAACCCGAAAAACTTACTTCGTCGTAGACGAAAAAAATTCGGCACAGTGATTGGTCACGTGAAGCCGAACAAAAAAACACATTACGCGGTTGCTAGGCAACCAACAGTATGGCGGCCATATTGGCCCGAAGAGGGACTTGGCGCCGAAGGCGCCATTTCATGCCCACGCATTTGAACGAACTCGTCCTAGGCCGTTGAACGCAGCGACTCCCCGTTCGCTCCAGATCATCTCCACATGTGGGAGATTAAAAGTTGTTAAAAACTTTTTAATAGGATTTTTGGTTTTGCCGTGGCAACGCCATGAATTTGGCGTCCGTTTTCGCCGCTCGCCGCCGTGTTCAAACAGTCATAACTCACACATACTTTGGCCGATTTGAACAAAATTTTAACCGTTGGTCGAGTCGTCGACCCCGGATGTTTTGATATAGGAATTTTGAAAATTGCCGCAATAGCGCCCCCTGCAGAGCACAAAATAAAAATGAATGGAGCCAAAAATTAAACTTTGTCGTAGATGCATGAAATTTGGTACAGACATCCGTCACGTGATCCCGAACAAAAAATATATTGATGCCCCGCCCCTTTTCCCACCGTGTTGCCATGGCAACGACCCAATGTCAACTTTGCCGCAGACACACCAAAATCGGTACAGGCGTGCGTCATGACTGTCCGAACAAAAAAGTACATTACATGGTTGCTAGGTGACCAACAGGAGGTCGGCCATTTTGGGAAAATCAGCGCCGAAGGCACCATTTCTTTTGCCAGCTCTTTTATAAACTTCACCGAGGGTGGCAGCGACATTATGAGCTGGTAGGGCGCGGCAGCGCCCCCCGGTTATTGTAAATTACATGGTTGCTAGGTTACCAACAGGAGGTCGGCCATTTTGGGACAATCGGCGCCGAAGGCGCCATTTCTTGCCTGTGCTCTTTTATAAACTCCACCAAGGGTGGCAGCGACATTATAAGCAGGTAGGGCGCGGCAGCGCCTCCCGGTTATTGCGGCGGCGTGCGGGAACCGGCGTCAATCGGCCACCGCGGCCCGCGAGGGCCTCCCAATGCCGCTTGCGGCTTTAATTATTATTATTTTTTTTCCTCTCCCCCAAAACGCCAGTTTCGGCACTTTCCCACCGACGAAAACTCCTGAATTTTTGCCCAAAATTCAATTAGGTGAAAAAAAAAAACTTCACATCTCCAAATTGTAAAAATTCAAAAAAATGGCGCGTCAGCGCCCCCTGGAAAAACGACGTTAACATTGCGCCCTATGGCAGGACGCCCCAAAATACCGCAAAACCCGAAAAACGTACTTCGTCGTAGACGAAAAAAATTCGGCACAGTTATTGGTCACGTGAAGCCAAACAAAAAAACACATTACGCGGTTGCTAGGCAACCAACAGTATGGCGGCCATATTGGCCCGAAGAGGGACTTGGCGCCGAAGGCGCCATTTCATGCCCACGCATTTGAACGAACTCGTCCTAGGCCGTTAAACGCAGCGACTCCCCGTTCGCTCCAGATCATCTCCACATGTGGGACATCAAAAGTTATTAAAAACTTTTTAATAGGATTTTTGGTTTTGCCGTGGCAACGCCATGAATTTGGCGTCCGTTTTCGCCGCTCGCCGCCGTGTTCAAACAGTCATAACTCACACATACTTCGGCCGATTTGAACAAAACTTGAATCGTTGGTCGAGTCGTCGACCCCGGATGTTTTGATATAGGAAATTTGAAAATTGCCGCAATAGCGCCCCTTGCAGAGCAGAAAATAAAAATGAATGGAGCCAAAAATTAAACTTTGTCGTAGATGCTTGAAATTTGGTACAGACATCCGTCACGTGATCCCGAACAAAAAATATATTGATGCCCCGCCCCTTTTCCCACCGTGTTGCCATGGCAACGACCCAATGTCAACTTTGTCGTAGCCAAACCAAAATTGGTACACTCGTGCGTCATGACTGTCCCAACAAAAAAGTACATTACACGGTTGCTAGGCAACCAACAGGAGGTCGGCCATTTTGGGAAAAAAGGCGCCGAAGGCGCCATTTCTTTTGCCAGCTCTTTTATAAACTCCACCGAGGGTGGCGGCGACATTATAAATAGGTAGGGCGCGGCAGCGCCCCCCGGCTATTGTACATTACATGGTTGCTAGGTGACCAACAGGAGGTCGGCCATTTTGGGACTATCGGCGCCGAAGGCGCCAATCCTTGCCTTTGCTCTTTTATAAACTCCACCGAGGGTGGCAGCGACATTATAAGCAGGTAGGGCGCGGCAGCGCCTCCCGGTTATTGCGGCGGCGTGCGGGAACCGGCGTCAATCGGCCACCGCGGCCCGCGAGGGCCTCCCAATGCCGCTTGCGGCTTTAATTATTATTATTTTTCTTCTCCGAAAAAAGTCCACTTTCCCACTGACGAAAAGTCCTGAATTTTTGCACAAAATTCAAGCACATGAAAAAAACATTTTTCACATTTAGAAAAAAAAAAAAATCTCAAAGATGGCGCGTCAGCGCCCCCTGGAAAATCAAGTTTACATTGCGCCCTATGACAAGACCCGAAAACCCCGAAAATTTTAGTTTGTCGTAGACGAAAAAAATTCGGCACAGTTATTGGTCACGTGAAGCCAAACAAAAAAACACATTACGCGGTTGCTAGGCAACCAACAGTATGGCGGCCATATTGGCCAGAAGAGGGAATTGGCGCCGAAGGCGCCATTTCATGCCCTCGCATTTGAACGAACTCGTCCTAGGCCGTTGAACGCAGCGACTCCCCGTTCGCTCCAGATCATCTCCACATGTGGGACATCAAAAGTTATTAAAAACTTTTTAATAGGCTTTTTGGTTTTGCCGTGGCAACGCCATGAATTTGGCGTCCGTTTTCGCCGCTCGCCGCCGCGTTCAAACAGTCATAACTCGCACATACTTTGGCCGATTTGAGCGAAACTTGAATCGTTGGTCGAGTCGTCAACCCCGGATGTTCTGATATAGGAATTTTGAAAATTGCCGCAATAGCGCCCCCTGCAGAGCACAAAATAAAAATGAATGGAGCCAAAAATTAAACTTTGCCGTAGATGCATGAAATTTGGTACAGACATCCGTCACGTGATCCCGAACAAAAAATATATTGATGCCCCGCCCCTTTTTCCATCGTGTTGCCATGGCAACGGCCCAATGTCAACTTTGCCGCAGCCAAACCAAAATTGGTACACGCGTGCGTCATGACTGTCCGAACAAAAAAGTACATTATGTGGTTGCTAGGCGACCAACAGGAGGTCGGCCATTTTGGGAAAATCAGCGCCGAAGGCGCCATTTCTTTTGCCAGCTCTTTTATAAACTCCACCGAGGGTGGCAGCGACATTATAAGCAGGTAGGGCGCGGCAGCGCCTCCCGGTTATTGCGGCGGCGTGCGCGAACCGGCGTCAATCGGCCACCGCGGCCCGCGAGGGCCTCCCAATGCCGCTTGCGGCTTTAATTATTATTATTTTTCTTCTCCGAAAAAAGTCCACTTTCCCACTGACGAAAAGTCCTGAATTTTTGCACAAAATTCAAGCACATGAAAAAAACATTTTTCACATTTAGAAAAAAAAAAAAATCTCAAAGATGGCGCGTCAGCGCCCCCTGGAAAATCAAGTTTACATTGCGCCCTATGACAAGACCCGAAAACCCCGAAAATTTTAGTTTGTCGTAGACGAAAAAAATTCGGCACAGTTATTGGTCACGTGAAGCCAAACAAAAAAACACATTACGCGGTTGCTAGGCAACCAACAGTATGGCGGCCATATTGGCCAGAAGAGGGAATTGGCGCCGAAGGCGCCATTTCATGCCCTCGCATTTGAACGAACTCGTCCTAGGCCGTTGAACGCAGCGACTCCCCGTTCGCTCCAGATCATCTCCACATGTGGGACATCAAAAGTTATTAAAAACTTTTTAATAGGATTTTTGGTTTTGCCGTGGCAACGCCATGAATTTGGCGTCCGTTTTCGCCGCTCGCCGCCGCGTTCAAACAGTCATAACTCGCACATACTTTGGCCGATTTGAGCGAAACTTGAATCGTTGGTCGAGTCGTTGACCCCGGATGTTTTGATATAGGAATTTTGAAAATTGCCGCAATAGCGCCCCCTGCAGAGCACAAAATATAAATGAATGGTGCCAAAAATTAAACTTTGCCGTAGATGCATGAAATTTGGTACAGACATCCGTCACGTGATCCCAAACAAAAAATATATTGATGCCCCGCCCCTTTTCCCACCGTGTTGCCATGGCAACGACCCAATGTCAACTTTGCTGCAGCCAAACCAAAATTGGTACACGCGTGCGTCACGACTGTCCGAACAAAAAAGTACATTACATGGTTGCTAGGTGACCACCAGGAGGTCGGCCATTTTGGGAAAATCAGCGCCGAAGGCGCCATTTCTTTTGCCAGCTCTTTTATAAACTCCACCGAGGGTGGCAGCGACATTATAAGCAGGTAGGGCGCGGCAGCGCCCCCCGGTTATTGTACATTACATGGTTGCTAGGCAACCAACAGTATGGCGGCCATATTGGCCCGAAGAGAGACTTGGCGCCAAAGGCGCCATTTTATGCCCACACATTTGAACGAACTCGTCCTAGGCCATTGAACGCAGCGACTCCCCGTTCGCTCCAGATCATCTCCACATGTGGGAGATTAAAAGTTATTAAAAACTTTTTAATAGGATTAACGGTGTTGCCGTGGCAACGCCATGAATTCCGCGTCCGTTTTTGGCGCTCGCCGCCGCGTTCAAACAGCCGTAACTCGCACATACTTTGGCCGATTTGAGCGAAACTTGAATAGTTGGTCGAGTCGTCGACCCCGGATGTTTTGATATAGGAAATTAGAAAATTGCCGCAATAGCGCCCCCTGCAGAGCACAAAATAAAAATGAATGAGGACAAAAATTAAACTTTGTCGTAGATTCATGAAATTTGGTACAGACATCCGTCACGTGATCCCGAACAAAATATATATTGATGCCCCGCCCCTTTTCCCACCGTGTTGCCATGGCAACGACCCAATGTCAACTTTGTCGTAGCCAAACCAAAATTGGTACACGCGTGCGTCATGACTGTCCGAACAAAAAAGTACATTACATGGTTGCTAGGTGACCAACAGGAGGTCGGCCATTTTGGGAAAAATAAGCGCCGAAGGCGCCATTTCTTTTGCCAGCTCTTTTATAAACTCCACCGAGGGTGGCAGCGAAATTATAAGCAGGTAGGGCGCGGCAGCGCCCCCCGGTTATTGTACATTACATGTTTGCTAGGTGACCAACAGGAGGTCGGCCATTTTGGAACAATCGGCGCCGAAGGCGCCATTTCTTGCCTATGCTCTTTTATACACTCCACCGAGGGTGGCTGCGACATTATAAGCAGGTAGGGCGCGGCAGCGCCTCCCGGTTATTGCGGCGGCGTGCGGGAACCGGCGTCAACCGGCCACCGCGGCCCGCGAGGGCCTCCCAATGCCGCTTGCGGCTTTAATTATTTTTCTTCTCCGAAAAAAGTCCACTTTCCCATTGACGAAAAGTCCTGAATTTTTGCACAAAATTCAAGCATGTGAAAAAAACATTCTTCACATTTAGAAAATAAAAAAAATCTGAAATATGGCGCGTAAGCGCCCCCTGGAAAATCAAGTTTACATTGCGCCCTATGACAAGACCCGAAAACCCCGAAAATTTTAGTTCGTCGTAGACGAAAAAAATTCGGCACAGTGATTGGTCACGTGAAGCCAAACAAAAAAACACATTACGCGGTTGCTAGGCAACCAACAGTATGGCGGCCATATTGGCCAGAAGAGGGACTTGGCGCCGAAGGCGCCATTTCATGCCCACGCATTTGAACGAACTCGTCCTAGGGCTTTTAACGCAGCGACTCCCCGTTCGCTCCAGATCATCTCCACATGTGGGAGATTAAAAGTTATTAAAAACTTTTTAATAGGATTTTTGGTTTTGCCGTGGCAACGCCATGAATTTGGCGTCCGTTTTCGCCGCTCGCCGCCGCGTTCAAACAGTCATAACTCACACATACTTTGGCCGATTTGAGCGAAACTTGAATCGTTGGTCGAGTCGTCGACCCCGGATGTTTTGATATAGGAAATTTGAAAATTGCCGCAATAGCGCCCCCTGCAGAGCACAAAATAAAAATGAATGGAGCCAAAAATTAAACTTTGTCGTAGATGCATGAAATTTGGTACAGACATCCGTCACGTGATCCCGAACAAAAAATATATTGATGCCCCGCCCCTTTTCCCACCGTGTTGCCATGGCAACGGCCCAATGTCAACTTTGCCGCAGCCAAACCAAAATTGGTACACACGTGCGTCACGACTGTCCGAACAAAAAAGTACATTACATGGTTGCTAGGCGACCAACAGGAGGTCGGCCATTTTGGGAAAAATAAGCGCCGAAGGCGCCATTTCTTTTGCCAGCTCTTTTATAAACTCCACCGAGGGTGGCAGTGAAATTATAAGCAGGTAGGGCGCGGCAGCGCCTCCCGGTTATTGCGGCGGCGTGCGGGAACCGGCGTCAATCGGCCACCGCGGCCCGCGAGGGCCTCCCAATGCCGCTTGCGGCTTTAATTATTATTATTTTTCTTCTCCCCCCCTAAATCCACTTTCCCACCGACGAAAAGTCCTGAATTTTTGCACAAAATTCAAGCACGTAAATCTAAGATCTTTCACATTTAGAAAATGTAAAAATTCAAAAAAATGGCGCGTCAGCGCCCCCTGGAAAAACCACGTTAACATTGCGTCCAATGGCAGGACCCCCCAAAATACCGCAAAACCCGAAAAACTTACTTCGTCGTAGACGAAAAAATTTCGGCACAGTGATTGGTCATGTGAAGCCAAACAAAAAAGTACATTACGCGGTTGGTAGGCAACCAACAGTATGGCGGCCATATTGGCCAGAAGAGGGACTTGGCGCCGAAGGCGCCATTTCATGCCCACGCATTTGAACGAACTCCTCCTAGGCCGTTGAACGCAGCGACTCCCCGTTCGCTCCAGAACATCTCCACATGTGGGACATCAAAAGTTATTAAAAACTTTTTAATAGGACTTTTGGTTTTGCCGTGGCAACGCCATGAATTTGGCGTCCGTTTTCGCCGCTCGCCGCCGCGTTCAAACAGTCATAACTCGCACATACTTTGGCCGATTTGAACAAAACTTGAATCGTTGGTCGAGTCGTTGACCCCGGATGTTTTGATATAGGAATTTTGAAAATTGCCGCTATAGCGCCCCCTGCAGAGCACAAAATAAAAATGAATGGAGCCAAAAATTAAACTTTGTCGTAGATGCATGAAATTTGGTAGAGATATCCGTCACGTGATCCCGAACAAAAAATATATTGATGCCCCGCCCCTTTTTCCACCGTGTTGCCATGGCAACGACCCAATGTCAACTTGGCCGCAGCCAAACCAAAATTGGTACACATGTGCGTCATGACTGTCCGAACAAAAAAGTACATTACATGGTTGCTAGGTGACCAACAGGAGGTCGGCCATTTTGGGAAAAATAAGCGCCGAAGGCGCCATTTCTTTTGCCAGCTCTTTTATAAACTCCACCGAGGGTGGCAGTGAAATTATAAGCAGGTAGGGCGCGGCAGCGCCTCCCGGTTATTGCGGCGGCGTGCGGGAACCGGCGTCAATCGGCCACCGCGGCCCGCGAGGGCCTCCCAATGCCGCTTGCGGCTTTAATTATTATTATTTTTCTTCTCCCCCCCTAAATCCACTTTCCCACCGACGAAAAGTCCTGAATTTTTGCACAAAATTCAAGCACGTAAATCTAAGATCTTTCACATTTAGAAAATGTAAAAATTCAAAAAAATGGCGCGTCAGCGCCCCCTGGAAAAACCACGTTAACATTGCGTCCAATGGCAGGACCCCCCAAAATACCGCAAAACCCGAAAAACTTACTTCGTCGTAGACGAAAAAATTTCGGCACAGTGATTGGTCATGTGAAGCCAAACAAAAAAGTACATTACGCGGTTGGTAGGCAACCAACAGTATGGCGGCCATATTGGCCAGAAGAGGGACTTGGCGCCGAAGGCGCCATTTCATGCCCACGCATTTGAACGAACTCCTCCTAGGCCGTTGAACGCAGCGACTCCCCGTTCGCTCCAGAACATCTCCACATGTGGGACATCAAAAGTTATTAAAAACTTTTTAATAGGACTTTTGGTTTTGCCGTGGCAACGCCATGAATTTGGCGTCCGTTTTCGCCGCTCGCCGCCGCGTTCAAACAGTCATAACTCGCACATACTTTGGCCGATTTGAACAAAACTTGAATCGTTGGTCGAGTCGTTGACCCCGGATGTTTTGATATAGGAATTTTGAAAATTGCCGCTATAGCGCCCCCTGCAGAGCACAAAATAAAAATGAATGGAGCCAAAAATTAAACTTTGTCGTAGATGCATGAAATTTGGTAGAGATATCCGTCACGTGATCCCGAACAAAAAATATATTGATGCCCCGCCCCTTTTTCCACCGTGTTGCCATGGCAACGACCCAATGTCAACTTGGCCGCAGCCAAACCAAAATTGGTACACATGTGCGTCATGACTGTCCGAACAAAAAAGTACATTACATGGTTGCTAGGTGACCAACAGGAGGTCGGCCATTTTGGGAAAAATAAGCGCCGAAGGCGCCATTTCTTTTGCCAGCTCTTTTATAAACTCCACCGAGGGTGGCAGCGAAATTATAAGCAGGTAGGGCGCGGCAGCGCCTCCCGGTTATTGCGGCGGCGTGCGGGAACCGGCGTCAACCGGCCACCGCGGCCCGCGAGGGCCTCCCAATGCCGCTTGCGGCTTTAATTCTTCTTATTATTTTTCCTCTCCCCCAAAACGCCAGTTTCGGCACTTTCCCACCGACGAAAAGTCCTGAATTTTTGCCCAAAATTCAATTAGGTGAAAAAAAAAAACTTCACATCTCCAAAATGTAAAAATTCAAAAAAATGGCGCGCCAGCGCCCCCTGGAAAAACGACGTTAACATTGCGCCCTATGGCAGGACCCCTCAAAATACCGCAAAACCTGAAAAACGTACTTCGTCGTAGACGAAAAAAATTCGGCACAGTGATTGGTCACGTGAAGCCCAACAAAAAAACACATTACGCGGTTGCTAGGCAACCAACAGTATGGCGGCCATATTGGCCCGAAGAGGGACTTGGCGCCGAAGGCGCCATTTCATGCCCACGCATTTGAACGAACTCGTCCTAGGCCGTTGAACGCAGCGACTCCCCGTTCGCTCCAGATCATCTCCACATGTGGGAGATTAAAAGTTATTAAAAACTTTTTAATAGGATTAACGGTGTTGCCGTGGCAACGCCATGAATTTGGCGTCCATTTTCGCCGCTCGCCGCCGCGTTCAAACAGCCATAACTCGCACATACTTTGGCCGATTTGAGCGAAACTTGAATCGTTGGTCGAGTCGTCGACCCCGGATGTTTTGATATAGGAAATTTGAATATTGCCGCTATAGCGCCCCCTGCAGAGCACAAAATAAAAATGAATGGAGCCAAAAATTAAACTTTGTCGTAGATGCATGAAATTTGGTACAGACATCCGTCACGTGATCCCGAACAAAAAATATATTGATGCCCCGCCCCTTTTCCCACCGTGTTGCCATGGCAACGACCCGATGTCAACTTTGTCGTAGCCAAACCAAAATTGGTACACACGTGCGTCATGACTGTCCGAACAAAAAAGTACATTACATGGTTGCTAGGTGACCAACAGGAGGTCGGCCATTTTGGGAAAAATAAACGCCGAAGGCGCCATTTCTTGCCTATGCTCTTTTATAAACTCCACCGAGGGTGGCAGCGACATTATAAGCAGGTAGGGCGCGGCAGCGCCTCCCGGTTATTGCGGCGGCGTGCGGGAACCGGCGTCAACCAGCCACCGCGGCCCGCGAGGGCCTTCCAATGCCGCTTGCGGCTTTAATTATTATTATTTTTTCTCTCTCATACAACAAAAATAATGAAAAAAACTCACCACGATCAGGTTCTCTTTGGTCCTGTAGCCGAAAAGTATTTCCCAACGCGCGCGCCCTCCTTCTGTCTCCAAATAGATCAGAGGCTGGCTTTGTTTCCGAACGCATGCGGTCGTCTCCACGCCGGCAAAAACAGTCAGACAAAAGACATGCGTACAACACCAAATTGTCGTGGAATTTCTTACCATAATAAAGGTATTTGTCTTATCCAAAGGTGTACGTTTATTTAACACACGTGCGGAGAGCCGTTCACACAGGTCGAGTGCACACCAGCTCTGGGGGGCCAAAGTCTCGGCCCCGCTAAATAGGTACAAACATGAAAGACAGTCCCAGCATGGGCATGGGGGTGGTACTGCTAAGATGTAAATGCAGGACGCCCAGTTGGCGCCTTGGATGCTCATGCAGACATCACCTTTTGTGATGTTTAGAGGGCAGGCCAGTTAGAGCAAGACACAGGAAGGCCTTTGATTCAGGACACGTCTTTGTCTCAGGTGTGATGGGGCAATCAACAGAGTGCCCTTGTCTGGCGGAGCAGGAGGCCGGCACTTCAATAGAAACTCTTTATTCGTCTTTCTTTCAGACGGGGAGAGCCTGGCCTTGTCATTAACTGCCATTACAAACCGCAACATTCAGAAGTATAAAAAAATGTTCTACTCATTCATGTCATTGTTAAAATTTCATAATTTGTCAAATAAGACCTAACCCCCTAGAGAATATACTTGAAAGCCATATTTGTCGTGTAATCAGAGAGAAAAATGTGCTGCCCCTGTTTATAATGAGTCACGTGGGTACATGAGCGGGTCGGTCTGCAGTCCAGACCCCTCTTGCCTGCTTGGGGAGTTAGCATAGCACCTTTACATACCATGTAGCCCATAAGACGCTCCAGGATCAATTGTTTATAGAAGTGGTTCTTAACCTTGTTGGAGGTACTGAACCCCACCAGTTTCATATGCGCATTCACCGAACCCTTCTTAATTGGAAAAGTGGGGCGTGTCAGCACGAATCATATAAGTGGAGTGTGTGTCTTGACCTCTGCTGAACCCCTGAGACTGACTCACCAAACCCCTGGGGTTCGATCAAATAGAGTTATAGGGTTCTGGTAGGTTTTCACTGCTGATTGAACCGTCTCCATAGTTACATTCCATCCAGAAAACCTACCAGAAGCCTTAAAAAACCTGAAAAAAGCTAAGCCACTAGGGACAGGTCAAAGATGCACAAATATCAACTTCATAATGCCCCTTAAAGAGTACTTTGTGGTGACACTGGTATTGAAGTCTCACACACAAACCCCAGTCATATTTATTGGGTGTGTAAAATTAACACATATAATCCTTGCTCTTCCCAAAAAAGGCAAACATGCAGGACACCTGCACTGTTCTCCAGGGCCTGTCAATCCCAAGCTAAAACTTATATTCCACTGAACAAAAACCAGCGTGGCTAACAATATGTCGCTCTCAGAAAACACAATTGTTAGATAAAAAAAAAACTCTTTGGAGCCACGCAGTTGTTTTTGAAACGTGTAAACTCCCCACTGGTTTCCAAGTTGTTGTGAACCTTTTTGGAGTCGCCACTAGGGGGTGGTATTGCAACGATGTCAGCACCCCCTATGAAGATTACAGAGAAGAGCTATCCTTTTGTTGTTTGTTGGAGAAAATAAACTGAAAATAATATGAACAGAGACTCAACACCTCCTCGTCTCGGTTTTCTTTAATCTCCACATTGGTATCGCTGGTTGAACCAGATCGACAGTGGCGAACCCACCTGCCATCATTGCAGCCGCACCGACTGTTTTCGTAACCACTGTACAACGTTCTTATTTCTGCTCCATGAACAGCCTTTTGCTGACAGATATACAACTCCAGCAACAAAACTAGCACTCGGATTATCTGTGATCATTGACTGGTTTGGGGACAGCAACCCTTCTGAGCTGATGGAGAGCTAACATGTAGCTTTGCTTGGCTCCATGATGCTTCATTTCCACAGCCCTGACAGACATTTCCCTTGATATTGAATGTTTTTAGTCATAATAAAAGAAAAGAAAAAAGGAAGGTAAAATTCTGATATAACCTTTCTTAAAGCATACGTTATTTGAAATGTTTACTCAAGTAAATTTGGTAAAGTAACCAATTACTAACCCATCTGCTATGAACAAGTCAGTCTATGTTAAAATATAATATCTCATTGCAATAAAGAGTGAACCATCAAAAACAGAAAAATCAATGGTGACAATATGCCCGTGCTTCTATCTGTCAGCCACCAGAGGGCACTGTTTAACCTGTCCATTTTGCCGAGTTTTCTTGTGGGTCAGGGCCGCTCATGGATTCTGGCTGTCGTTTATTTAACCATTGTCAAAGGTTAAAGTCTAAAGCAGGCCTAAAACGGGTCTAAAGCAGGACAGGAAATGGGTCTAAAGCAGGACAGGAAATATGGGTTAGGGCAGTGGTTCCCAAACGGTGTGCCGTGAGGCAAGTCCTGGTGTGCCGTGGGATTTTGTGACAACCATACATTATTATTGCAATATACAACTACACAAAAATTATAATTGTTTAATTTACTATATCAGTACTTTGTATGCACTCATTTAATAATACAGAGGCAAACTCTATACCTAAAAAAAAAAAGAGAGAGCACAATATTTCGCGGTTCCCGCGGTTGCGCAGGCGTGAATTATAAGACTGTGACAAAGGCGGCACGGTAGCACAGCGGTTAGTGCTCTCGCTTCACAGCTAGAAGGTCCCGGGTTCGATTCCCACCTGGACAGGGCCTTTCTGTGTGGAGTTTGCATGTTCTCCCCGTGTCTGCGTAGGTTTCCTCCGGGTACTCCGGTTTCCCCTACCACCAAAAACATGTACAATAGGCCGGGATGAATGATGTGAGTGAGTGGTTGGTGGTGGTCGGAGGGGCCGATGGCGCAGATTGGCTGCCTCGCTTCCGTCAGTCTACCCCAGGGCAGCTGTGGCTACAATAGTAGCTTACCACCACCAAGTATGGAATGAATGAATAGTGCAATGTAAAGCGTCTTTGAGTGTCCAGAAAAGCGCTATATAAAACCGATGCATTATTATTATTATTAAAGGCTGTAGGACAACATTAAAACAGAGAAACAGCGAGAGAGAAAATGAAGTGCTTTCTTGTGCAGAGCAAACCACCAACCACTAGTGCAGAGACTGCCGACAACCCACCCCCGAAAGAAAAGAGGAAAACAATGGTCAGCAGAAGGTATCATGAAAGTTATCTGTCTTATGGCTTCAGTTGGACCGGGGATGTCAACAGTCCTCAGCCCGAGTGCGTCCTCTGTCGGGAGAAGTTAGCTAATGCTAACATGGTTCCAAGCAAGCTGAAGAGGCACTTGGAGTGATAACACGTGTTTTAAAGGCTATTTTGCACAATAGGTGTGCCTTCAGATTTTTACTTGTCCTTTGGTGTGCCTTGGGCGCAAAAAGTTTGGGAATCACTGGGTTAGGGTTAGTGTGGTCGGATTGCCAAGATTACAGTTCTTCCCATTGGGGGGATTATTGTGCGGACGCTCATGGAAGTTTAGCAGGTCTGGAGGCAGGACTCCTCTCAGAGACCTGGCTGGATATGGGATATGCCCTGCAGTTCTCCCAAAAATCTCCGCCCTTCTGTGGCATTTTCAGCACAAACCCAGGAGATGCTGTGGCTCTCCTGGGGCAAGAAACTCCCTACTACGGTGTGGCGCAATAGTGGAAGTTGAAGCGTGCTGGGGTTCTAGTCCCCCTATTTCCTAGTCTCAAAGAGGAACAGCGGTGTGTGGTCCATCTGTCCTCCTAGACACGGGGAGAACATGCCAACTCCACAGGTGGGAATCTAACCCGGGACCTTCTTTTTTTGGACCTTTTTGCTTTATTTATAATTGAGGCTTCTGGAGATTTGAGTGTTTATACTGTATGTTTGACGTACATTTTTTTATCAATTACAATACCCAAAAATGTATTCTCATTTACATTTTCAACTATGATCCCTTCACTAGCAGTTTAGAATTCATTTTTAGTGTCTGCGTAGGTTTCCTCCGGGTACTCCGATTTCCCCTACCACTAAAAACATGTACAATAGGCCAGGATGAATGAGAGTGTGTTTGAGAGTGCACGTGGGGGACGACGGATTGAAATTAGCCCACGGCCACAATCCAGCGTGTCGTGTTTACATGTATGTTCATTCACATGCACTGGCCCGACCAAACAAACATCCATTCACATGCTCATACATGAAGAGACCAGTGCAATACATGTTTATATTCAATATTGTAAAAGAGAGGATCAGTTAGACAAATTCATAATTCAAAACCATTTTCCTCGATCCATTGCCTAAAACAAAATTGTTAGAAAAAAAAACACACCACACAAAACACAAGCTGCAAAAGCGTTCACAAGCCGTGAAAGTGCATTTAGAGCGTTTATTACAAAATGAGGTGTTATTACACGAAGGACTGGCATTACATAAAGTGCTGTTATTACAAAATGAGGTGTTATTACACAAAGGACTGGCATTACATAAAGTGCTGTTATTACAAAATGAGGTGTTATTACACACCGTGAGGACAGACCATTACGGTGAAACGAAGACGCCGCAGAGATCAAGAGGAACAGTTTGTGTCGAAGTGAACTGATGAGAACGCGTTCTCACGTTCAGAGTCGGTTTCATCATCCGAGGCTAATTATCGGCGGCGCAGGAGGCACCGGGAAGATGAAGGTCGCAGTGTGATTCAATCAGGTGTAATCAAAGGCAGGTCATTTCAATCCAAAAAGAAGTTTATTGTGTGTGTTGTGTATTTCAAGTGCTTCACAGTTACACAGAATGACAGCGGATATAATTCATATTATTGGTATATTTGATATGGACATAACAACTGCACTCCACGAAACATCAACGTGATCATATCCTCGCCATCCGGGATGAATGGATGCCAAAGACTCGGCTGCATTATGCACCTTTCCGTCCTGATGGCCTCTACTAGCTCTAGGATCAATTGTTTTTTAAGGTTTCTGGTAGGTTTTCACTGCTGATGGATCCTGATCTGTCTCCATGGTTACGTATTCATTACACAGTTTAAACTTCAAAGCCGGGTATTCGTTTGTAAAGCTAGCCCTGTGATAACTCCGGGATGGGCACGGTTTATGAAACCACACGGGCTTTTGTGAAAAAATAAAATAAAATAGAAAAAAAAGTTTAAAGGGAACACTGGAAGCTTGATGCTGCGTACCATGCACTTTAGGACGAAACTCCCATCATGAATTCCCTCTCAAATCCTGTTACTAAAGTAAATGGGGAGGAGTGAGCACAAGACGTCTATCGATATATTGTCTATGCTAACCACCCATACAGCCACTGGGTCACTGAAAGGTCAAAGGTCACACACTATTAACCCCTTTTTTTGCACTTGCACTTTTGCAAACTCTTAATTTGTAAATCTAAATGTTAACTCATGGGGGGAACACAGCGTGAATCCATCATCATCTACAACGGGACCATGGCGTGCTTGCCTTTGGGACCGGCTGATGTTCTGCACTCCCCTACAGCGTGTCCTCATTTCCTCTGTGCCACTGGAACAAGCTCTGCGGACTACACTTACAAGACGGCGGTGTCATTTACGAGCAGTGAACCAGGCCGACACCACCGGCATGTATTTTTAATGCCCTGCAGGTCCCTCCGAGGCCTCCAGGGGTCAGCAATGTCCCGTTCAAACCGAGGCCTCTAAACCAGTGCTGTTTTTGGGCAGACCTCATAAGTTTTAGTCTTACCTGGTGCCCGGTGGACATTGCACGATTTTTTTTTTTTTGTCTATCAGATTTTTAGATGTCGCATTGCACGACGAGGGGATTATAGAGTTGTGAGCCCGCGCTGGGCGATGGTTCAACGAGATTAGTTCTGCTGTAGCAGTCGGAGGAGATGCCGAGGCAGGTCCTGCGTGCTCGCCGTCTTTACTTCCACGGAAAAGTGAATGGAAGGTAAAAGGCTGAGTCGGACCCGTTCACGTCTGGCCTGTACTGCTCGTGACTAGCGTTATAATAATAATAATAATAATAATAATAATAATAATAATAATGGCTTCCGCTTGTATTGTGCTACTTCTGGAGTAGACTGATGGAAGCAAGGCTGCCAGTCTGTGCCATCGACCCCTCCCACCACTACATTCATTCTGGCCTATTGTGCATGTTTGTAGTGATAGGGGAAACCGGAGGAAACCTACGCAGGAAGAAGGTCCAAACTCCAAAGAAAGTGCAGTGCTGTGCCGTGACGAGTCTCTTGACAGAGCTCATCGCTGCAGCAAGAGGAGGCTCACTCGGAGACTGTCCCTGACTTCGGTCGCAGCTCGGGTCTGTTTTTAATCTTTGTCCCTGTCTCACTGTACGACCTAAGATTGTCCCCACGACAAGTGATTGTTCGTAACAGACACACATTCTGTCATTTCCAGTTTCGTTTAACTCCATAAGTTTTCATCTAGTTTTAGTTAAACATTGTGAATTGAGATCAAGATGGACAGGTTGTATCGAGACAGATTACATAAACAACAGGCAGAGATTCGGAACCACTTTCCGTGCATCACATGGATTTATCAAACATGTCGGTGTTTATGAAATCTCATGCCGGAGCGCCGCCATGTTGGAGTCATTTCAGATAAAAAGTTGACAGAAAACTCGCCAAAGTGACCATTGTCAAAAGAATGTCTTTGCTTTCCTGGACTAAACCGGGCAGGTAGATTTCTCCAAGTTTAGAAACAGGCTTTAGAAAACATGCAGGTAAGTAAAAGGTGAAGGGTCTGAATGACAAAAATAATAATAACATCTTTTAGGCATTTCATTAAGAGTCACTTTTAATAAACCTTTGTACAACTTTACTAGCTTACACCGTTGATTATACAGTATCGCACAAACGTGGAACAAAGCAGAAATATCTTTAACCTTTTAACCCCCGTCTTAACCGAGTGCGCTTTCTCCAGTTCGGCTTTACCCAAATCTAAAGCATCTCGACTGGAGCTTACAGCCTCTAGGCCAGTGTAACGCCTCATTTGAAAGCTAAGATCTACAAAGCTGATCGTAACTTTTTTTGTCATGTTTTGGTCAGGTTTTAGTCACTCTTTTATCACTTTTTGTTGCGTTTCTGTCGCTTTCTTAATCGTGTTATCGTTGCTCGTCTGTCATGTTTTTGCTGCTATTTTGTGGCTTTTCTGACAATTTTTATTTGTGTTTTTTGTCCCTTTTTGGTTGTGTTATTGTTGCTTTTTTATTGTGTTTTTGTCACTGTTCTGACACTTTTTTCAAGAAATGTTTAGATCTGGGTAAAGCCAAACTAGAGAAAATGTGCTCGGTTCAAGGGTCCCATGCCATTGGTCCGACAACCCATTAGTGAGAAAAAACAGGCCCTTTGGTCCAACCATAAACACCCTACCCCCAATATTATTTAGCATTACAAACAATCAAACGACCCCTCCTGGAACCGCCACCTTAACGTGGTGGAGGGTTTGAGCCTGAATGATCCTGGAGCTCTGTTGTCGGGGGCTTCGTGCCCCTGGTAGGGTCTCCCATGGCAAACAGGTCCTAGGTGACGGGTCAGACAAAGAGCGGTTCAGAAGCCCCCTATGAGAGACCAACAGGCCCGGTTAGAACCATGAGGCTGTTCTTCTGTGGACCCCCCACCTGCAGGAGGAGCCATAGGGGCCGGTGCAGCTCCAACAGCTGCCCCCACGACCCGGGAACGGACAAGTGGAAGAAAATGGATGGATGGATTCAATCTCTCTGCAAAAAATATGCATCTGAATAGACTGACATCTGTTACTGAACTGAACCGTCTTTGAACTGGCACACGGACATTTGAACACATCACCCCAACTTTGTCTCCTCTTCACTGGCTGCCTGTGCATTTTAGGATCCATTTTAAGTTGCTTTTTTTTTTTTTTTAATGCTTAAATGGTGCTGCCCCTTTGTACCTCTCTGAGCTCCTCAAACCCTACTCTCCTTCTCGGTCTCTTCGGTCGGCTGACCAGCTCCTCCTCAGCGTCCCAAGGACAAATCGGAAGCTCAGAGGGGACCGGGATTTTGCTGTGGCAGCACCAAAGTTCTGGAATGAGTTGCCTTTATGTATAAGACAGGCACCTTCTGTACCTGTTTTTAAATCTCTTCTTAAAATGTGGCTTTTTATGTTGGCGTTTGGTACACCCTAAGAAGTTGACATTTTAAAATGAGCTTTTAGTGTAATTTTCACTGTTTTATATATGTTTTATATATTTTAAGGTATTTGCATTTTGTAGCACTTTGGTCAACCTGGTTGTTTTTAAAGTGCGTTATAAATAAAGTTGCAGTTGCAGTTGAACTGCAAAATAGTGGCTCTTTTAGTTGTGGAGCATGTCCATGACCATTCCCAAGCTCTCGCCCTAATGCTGCGTTTACACACAGGCACGATGCGCTACGAATGGAATTGTTCTGTCATTCGTGACATTCGTGGCATGACTTAATGCATCTTAATGGGATTCTTAACTGAGCACGTCAGCTCATGATATTCATGGAGAAGGTTTTTAGCTGCCAAAAAAACGTACACAAATGTCACGATTCACCCTCTGTTCGTGGAGTTCGCAACAGAGCGTGTTCTTTCGTGATGAGAAGTGTTGCTTCGTAATTCAGCGTGAGCATTCGTACAGCATTTGTAGAAACACACGCTACGTCAAAAAGTACCTGCAGTAGATATGCCAAAGAAAAGTCACACAAACTCCAGGCCAAGGACGACACCTGCCACTGCTCTGGTGCTGAAGTTGTTCCTCTGGCTTTTCTTCCTCCTCGTGGGCGTGTGGGAAAAAAAGCGTGGACACAACGCTGCAGTCGGACCAGTCTGGAGTCAGGGGGGTCAGCGCTGCATCAGGGGGGTCAGCGCTGCATCAGGGGGGGTCAGCGCTGCATCAGGGGGGTCAGCGCTGCATCAGGGGGGTCAGCGCGTCACTCAGCCTGAGCAGAGCTTTCCTCCGGGAGGGGACAGGTGCGCGCAGAGCTGGCAGCTTGACTGAGACCCAACGAAATCCTGCGTGCTTCGCCTCGCCTGAGCGTGCGGACAGCGGACTCATGGCGGGACCTGGCAAACCCGACCGGACCGAGGAAAGCTGTGGGACTATTGAGGGGCCAAACTTGTCCCGTATTGCACAACAGTTAACGTACACGTGGGGAAATAGGATTGGTTCTATTCTGAGGACAGCGTCTTGTGCCCTTGTGTCCCCTGGCATGCGATACGCACAGCTCAGTGTGGCCGCTCCAGTTCCCCACACTGACTCCCGGTCCCGGGCCACTCGCGAGCACAGATTAAAGTCCACACATGGAGATCAAACAGCCAGGACTTCGCTCAGACCCAAGTGAGTCACAGTGCACTGCAGCAGGGCGCAGACCATAGGGCATCACACAGTTGGCCCTATGGCTACGGCTGTAGGCTAGTTTGTGTAAAAAACTAAATGTGGCACTGAGGAGCCTGTGAATGCAGCGCACAACACATGTGTATAGGAATAGTAAGTGCTGGCGAGTTCCCAACCACACATGCAATCATGAAGTGCTTTTGCTGTGGATTCATGTGGATGTGACGCAAAAGGGAGCAGTTATGAGCACCTAAACACCAAAAGAAAAACATTTTAAAATACTAACTCAAATTAATCCTAGACTAATATAGAAATAACTTAAATTGAAATATGTAAACATGCCCTTGCAACTAATTTAAAGAAATCTATCCATAGGGTAAGTGTCCAGTGAAAAAACAAACATCTACAAGTAAATTAGATTTTATTTTTTAATCTAATTTTGAGTGCGATTTGGTCTTGTCCACATTCGCCCAATTCCTGACAGAACTCGACAATTCCCAATGACCCGCACCAGCACGTAACAGTGCAGAACATGTTTGTGACCGTGCCATTGATCGTAACTCGTAGTAACAGGTCACAACAGTGCCTTTTCAACCAGAAATGGTAAAGGGAGGTGGCACTGCCTCTATAAGCATGAATACTCTATAGTACCTATTTTATTTGATCAATACACGAGTTTCAAATCAGCCACCATATTCTCACCAATCGTCAATATGGTTTAAGAACACAACGGCAACGGCGCTCGTGGAATTAATAGAAGAAATAACAGATTGCATTGACAATTGCAGCTGGTATATTTATTGACCTCAAAAATGCATTCGATACCATCAATCATAATATTCTATATAGCAAACTCGAAAGATATGGTATCAGGGGAATTAGTTTAGATTGGGTTAAGAGTTATTTAAGGAACAGGCCGCAATCTGTTCAAATTGGTCATTATAAATCCTCTTATCTGGAATTAAGCTGTGTACTACCGCAAGGTTCAGTAATAGAGCCTTATTTATTCCTATTGTATATTAATGATATTGTTAAAGTTTCCAAATTTTTCAAGTGTATCCTTTTTGCAGATGACACCGATATAATATGTTCTAGTGAAAATGTCCCGCAGGTGTGTGATGTGCACACCCAGGAACTTAGTGCTGGTCACCCTCTCCACTGCAGCACCATTGATTGTTAGAGGAGCATGCTGGACCCGTGCTCTTCAAAAGTCCACAACAATCTCTTTTGTCTTCTCCACATTTAGAGAGAGATTGTTCTGTGTGGACCACATGGCCAGACTGCTCACCTCACTCCTGTAGTTTGACTCGTCTCTGTTGTTGATGAGACCCACCACTGTTGTGTCGTCTGCAAACTTGATGAAGAGGTTTGAGTCGTACTTTGGAGCACAGTCATGGGTCAGCAGAGTGAACAGGAGGGGGCTCAGCACACAGCCTTGGGGAGCTCCCGTGTTCAGTGTGATGGTTCTGGAGGACTTTCCGCCGACACGTACAGCCTGTGGTCTCCCCGTCAGAAAGTCCAGCAGCCAGTTGCACAGTGATGTGTTGATCCCCAGGTGGAGCAGTTTGTGTATTAGCTGCTGTGGGATTATAGTTATTATTATTTATGTTTATATATGCACGTAGTGTCCATGTACGGGCATATATATATATATATATATATATATATATATATATATATATAAGTATGACAATGATGGTACGATGATAATGGTGCAGGATCAGATGGCAATAACCTATTACTATTGGATGTTTAAGAATACTCAGTACAATGTACTGTAAGACAGTATTCTAAACCCGATTCTATGCATCAGAAGACTATGCAAACTGATTTCCCATGTTTGATTATGGTTATGTGTCTATATCCAAAACTATGTGTTGATTATGGTTATGTTTATCTTAATTGTACCATAATGAGCTGGTTTCAGAGAACAAACCGGAATGTGAACAAACGGTAATTGTAAAGTTTGTAAATATGTGGACTGGGGGGTAGGCATAAATAAGCATTGTTTGCTTCGGCCTACTCCTTTTTAGGCATTATTGTGTTTCCTTTTGTCTAACAACCTGGAACGTAAAATTGCTCAAATAAACTAAACTAAACTAATCAGTTATCAATCCGTTAACACACATCATCAATATGTCAATCAGTGAAGGGATGTTCCCTGAATCATGGAAACTTGCACGTGTAATTCCAATACTTAAAAGTGGTAATGCTCAATTGACCTCTAATTACAGGCCGATTAGTATTCTACCTACCGTGTCCAAAGTATATGAACAGCTGGTTGTTGAGCAAATAGTTGATCATCTTAATAACAGTTCCTCTTCTTTGCATCCAATGCAATTTGGATTCAGGTCCAATCATTCAACTGACACAGCAACTTGTTACTTTCTGGAAAAAGTCAAGTCATCATTAGACAAAGGGGGAATAGTGGGGGCAGTTTTTCTCAATCTGCGGAAAGCCTTTGATACAGTCAACCATTCAATTCTATTACAGAAACTTCAGAATTTTAATGTTTCCACAAAATATATACATTTTATTAAATCATACCTTTCAGCTTGCACACAAGTCGTACAAATCAACAATCATAATTCCCATCCATTACAATTATCCACCAGAGTGCCACAAGGTTCCATAATTGGCCCAATTCTTTTTAGCATGTACATTAATGATTTACCATCAGTATCCAAGACCTGACACCCTTATGTATGCAGATGATCATCTTTGCACATGGCAACACGGCTTCAAAGCTAACAGAGGCCATGGCGTCGGTCACATCCTGCCTCGAAAAATCCTGCCTTCATCTTCATATATCCAAAACTGTTTGTATGTTATTTTCAAAAAAACACCAAAAACACCGTAAAAAACATTATACCATATTTTTCAATAGCAGGACAAAAATACAAGTCGTTATAGAATTCAAATACCTAGGCTTATATATTGATTCAAACCTCAGCTTCAAAACACACATTCAAAATACTAGCAATAAGATCAAATTCTGTTTAGGCAAGGCAAGGCAAGTTTATTTGTAGAGCACAATTCATACACAAGGCAATTCAAAGTGCTTCACAGTTGCATAAAATTACAAGAAAACAGATCAAATCAATCATTAAAACATCCAACATAAAAATGTATCAATTACAGTAAAAGGCAAGAGTGCAGATACAATACTTTCAGTTTTCATCTGCTCGGGTAAAAAGAGCTGTTTTCAGCCTGGATTTGAACATTGTCAGAGTTGAGGCCTGTCTCACATCTTATTTTATCAAATTTTTGGTTCATTAGAGACTGTTTGTCAAATCAACCTGCCAAAATATACTTTTTTTCCATGATCCTTTCACATATCACATACTGTATCATAAGTTGGTCAAACACATTATGCCACAACAATCAATCCCATGAAATCATTATATAAACAAGTGCTTAAAACATTGGATAAATTGTCAGATTTTTCAAAAATATAAGTTACTAATCTTACAAAATTCAAAAACATCTGTTTAATGTATAGAATTAAAACTGGCTCCGCTTCCCCGTCACTGTGCGAGTTGTTAAACTTCAGATCGAGTGCAGCCATCGAGGGCAGTGAGGGAAGACTGCATCCTCCCCCTCAGAGAAACTGCATTTGGGCAGAACGTCTTTCCTTATAAAGCCCCCCAACAGTGGAACACAGTGCCTGAATTAATTTGGGAGTCTTCCTCATTCAATTAATTTAAAAAGAATGCCAGAAAGTGGCTCGTGGAGACACAGACTAGTTATATTGAAATGCATACTTGGCTTATTTTAGGTACTATTTATGTATGTAACTATATTTGTGTTTTGTAAATTACTGTGTGATTTTAATTCGGTCTTTCTTAGGCTGGCTTTGACATCTGCCAAAGGGACTACTGATGAAAATTTGCTTTTTCTGCTAACTCGGGCATATTTACATTGTAAAATGTTGATTAATGTACATAGTCCCTTTTCAAATAACTCAAATAAAAAAAAAAATAAAAAAAAGGAGATAAAGGCGTGGACCAGCTTTTCAGCACCTGCAATGGAAAGGAATGGATGATGTTGCGTGAATGAAAAAAGACCCTTGGGGTATTCCACAAGTGATGTGTATTTGAGACCTGACATGACCAAGGACCACAAATGAAAACACTCGAGAGTAGTTCCAGAGAGAGAGAGAAAAAAAACAACTTTGTGATGTTAGTAAAATAACCCATTTCACATACATTTACACGTGTAGCACTCAAGTAAAAAAGCGGAAGCATACAACAATGACTATGAGGCTGTTGAAATAAGTTACTGGTCATGGATACTGGTCAAGCTGATGTTTTGCCCCGGTTGTTGAACGTCTCGATCAAACACGGCTCTGCTCACAGTAACTCGGAGTGTGTTTAGTCCGAGCAGAGGAAACCTTTCTGCTCCAGCTGTGGTCTGAAATGATATGGCCATCCCGCCTTTGCTCTGCCCGATCCCGTCAGACCCCGGGAGCTAAGCAGGGAAGGGCCTGGTCGGTACTTGGATGGGAGACCGTTTGGTAACACCAGGAGGCCTGAGGTGAATGTAGTGAGTGAGTGAGTGGTCGGAGGGGCCGATGGCGCAGACTGGTCGCCTCGCTTCTGTCAGCCTACCCTAGGGCAACTGTGGCTACAAAAGTAGCTTACCACCACCAAGTATGGAGTGAATAAATAATGCAATGTAAAGCGTCTTTGAGTGTCCAGAGAAGCGCCATATAAAACTGATTTATTATTATTATTATTATTAAGTGGACTCTGAGGGCCCAGCAGGAGCAGAGACCTCAGATGTGCTCTTGTTTTGCTTCTGAATACTGGGAACAAATACGATCCAAACTGGAATCCAGCCCGGACAAAAACTTCACACAACTCTGTGCGCTCGTGAGCCGTGGTTCAAGGTTTGAAAAGTGCATTCTTAAAATAGATTGAACATATAAATCTCTGGATGAACGTTTGCATCTAACTAACAGTGAGTTTATTTGGAGAAACAGCTGCTTTGGAATTCCTTCAGAAGTTCCTCGCATAATCCAAATGTACTTCAAGGCAGTAACACTGGAGATAAGGCAGAAATCTGAACCATACTTTAGACAGCGCTGTAGTGGTTTTAATGGGAGGCCTGCGTTGCCAGATCTGCGCTCATTTCTCTGTCCAGCCTGGATGAAGTCATAAGAAGGGACTTTATTGCAGTGCTCAGCGTCCAAGGCCAATAACAGCTAAGTAAAAACAGGACGGGGCTCCAGCACATTCTGGAACAGAGGAGAAAGACTAATGTAATGAGGCGGGGGATAAAGGGGTTCTCAGACTGTGACGGAGGTGCTTGCTTCACAGCAAGAAGGCTCCCAAAGTTTCTTGTTTGCACAGATAAAGCCACGTTCCAACTGATGTTATTTCATGTCATGTCATTTATTTTGTCACCGCTTCATTTCTTTTTACTGGACGTCCGACCAACCACCATGAAAAACTACACGCAAAGAATAATATGTGACCAGTCACTAGAATCAGAGACACAAGTCGGTTCTGGGGCATTTTGAGATTTTCGCAGATTATTAAAGTGTAGTCTCCAAGCTTTCCAACGATGTGTTACACATGGAAATCTGATCATATTTGGAGGCGTATCGGTGATTTGAAGTTAACAATTCCCTAAAGACCAAAGGGGATTAAACGGCCTCTGAAGTTTTGGGCCATTCTCACCTCTCTGCTGTTGGGAGGGACAATAGGGCTCATTTACATCTCATTTGGATAAGCCACACCCCCTGTCAAACTCCCCCTCAAAGCACTAAAGCACAGAGAGGGAGCACAAAGGTTATTGCTTCCACAACAAACCATTGTTTACCAGTTTCATTATGTGTATCTGTTTTATTTTTGGTTTCATTTATTGATCTCACCTCACAGCAGAAGGTTTTTATTGTTCTTTTTAATATAAATTGATAAACTGTCACTGGCTTGAGAATGTGTTGTGTAACATCTGTTCAAATCAAAAACAGTGATATATTATATACAGTATGAGTATGAATCCAAGTGTGAATCAGAATCATTTTTATTGCCATTGTTGTTTTTTGCTAATAATAAATAATAAGCAATAAACAATGGAAAATAACAAGAATATATCAATCAATAAAGCAAATCACTCAAACATTGCTTAGAGAGCGCTTTTGATGAAAGAATAAGATGAAAGATAAGTTTACAATATATTTAAAAAAACAAGAGAAGAGATCTAGTGTTTGGGTATTTTAATGTTATTGCAATGCTCTGATTCATGAAACCTCACAGTAGACTGTTTCTACACATCATCCCCCCAAAAAATTCATAATTTACACATAATATGAATACTTTTTTAAGTGTGTTCCAACTTTACTTTCAGCCATAGAAAAATGCGAATTGAGTGAATATGAATCAATATTTCAGTAATGGGGGTAAATACCTAATATTTACCCCATTTAGGCAAGGCAAGGCAAGTTTATTTGTATGGCACATTTCATGTACATGACAACTCAATGTGCCTCACAGCAACACCAGACACAATAAAAAATAAAAAAAACATTTAAAAACAATCAAAAATCAACAAATCAATTGATAAAATTACATTATATATATATATATATATATATATATATACACATACACACATACATACATACATACACATGCGTGCACATACATATGCACATATACGTACATACTAAAAGTCGTTAAAAAAACTAAAAAACAATCAATCTCCATAGGCAACTGTAAAAAGGTGTCCTTTCAGCCTGGACTTAAACATATTCAGGGTTGAGGCCTGTCTTATGTCCTCACTGAGGCTGTTCCAGACTTTTGCTGCATGAATTTACTACATCACATTTGCTGCATGAGGTTTGTACTGTCGCCTGAATGGAGGTGGATTTTTATTCCTTCAAGTTTTTATTATTCAATGCTTTAACCTTGTTGTTTTTTTACACTTAACACCATCTGTGCGTAAACAATATTTTCCCCCAAATCTGCGCCACATAGTATGCACAGTGTCATTTGCACTTTATGAAAGAAAAAAAAAAGAACACGTTTTCTGTATTGGCAAGCACTGTGAGTGAAACCTTGACTGGTCATTGTCCACTTTAAGAAAAGTATATATATATATATATATATATATATATATATATATATATTCAGTGCGGTAACACAAAAGACCCGGGAGAAGCTGGTAGTATAAACATGCAAAACACACGTAAAACGTTAAGATTTGGTGCTTTCCTTTCAAAATGTCAATCGTCCAGCCAGGTCAAGGCAGCACCCTCTCCACTAAATGAGTTCTTTCTCACCCCATAGTTTAACAAGAGTTCCTCATTGACGTTTAGGTCCCTGAGGGCTCTGAAGAAGATGACTTGCCGCAGGAAAGTTCCTTAGACAGGCCACCGGTCTAAACATTAGGCTTCTTCTTTGAGTGGTTGAAGAGCCTTCCACAAGTCTCAATGTTCGGGTGGCAAGGGCATCGGGCATTGTGGGCATCCACGCAGAGGTCCTCATTACCAGTTTTGAAGAAGAAGAGCCCATCTCACTGTCTCTCTCTGACATTCTTTTCCGCCCTTCTGTGCCAGTGAGGAGCTGTCCGTGATAGTCACAGAGAATGGAGTCCTTGGTGAACGTCTTGGTGGTCACCACTCCTGCGGGTCAGAGATGAGAACAGAATAGTTAGTTTTGTTTGTGTTTTTGTAAATTTGTTTGTGTTTTTGCAAATTAATTGAAGCAGAGAGACAGAGAGGAAGGGAAAAGTGATGAGGATGGAGGAGTGAGAGAGAGGATGGAGGAGAATTACTCAAGCATGTTGGTCTTCTCAAGGAAGTCCAGGCTGATGTCATCCCCCGTTGGCTGCATGTATCGTAGCACCCTTGATAGATTGCCCACCTTTTTAAAAGGATAAATAAAGATAAATACAATATAAATAAAAAAGTTAAAATAATAGAGGGGATGGAGACAGGAAAATAAGAATAAAAGAATAGACACATACCTCGTGCTGGCAGTTTGGACACTGAAGTACAGTAACCAGATGATCTTTAAACTGGATCAGCAGGCTGGTCTCTGGCGGAAACTTTGCATAAAGATTTTCTTCTTGGATTCGGCCGGGCTGGAGTTATTGGGGAGAGGGAAAGATCTCAGAGTCTGTATCTGTACTTCCTGGTTTCATCTTGGTTTAAGTAAGTAAATAAGTGTCATTGTACAAGCGTACAACGAAATAGTGTTCAGGTGTTAGTCCTGAGCCGCGCTGCCACTGTGTGTCAACCTGACCCGCATGACCTTGGAGGTTGGGGGAACTGTAGCACTTGGAAGAAACCTGGCTGGCTGCCCCCTGTCTCCTCTGATCCTCTGAAACGGTACAGCGCCTCCTGGGTTTGTCCCTGTTTCAGAGCGTGGTGTCCCGCACTGGTCAGCTCCTCCTCCTTCCTCTTCCTCCTGCAGCTCCCTGCTTCAATCTTTCACCATCTCCTCGTTTGTCCTTTTTTGTTTCCTGTAGCTCCTCTTGTGACGCCTCCTCTGTGCTGCAGCTGTGGGGGCTCTTGGAGCCTCTTCAGAGTCTCAGAAGAAGAAACTTGTAAGTCTCAAATGGGTTTAGCTGATTAACCCATTTGAGACTTTTTAAAGAAAGCACCTTTAAAAAAGCTGCCTTTTTCAGGACCATTTTAAACTCTCAAAGTAAACAAATCCACCAAACCTCCACAACAACACGGCAAAGACGTACAAAAATCCTGTACATTAAACTCTTGATGAATACTTTTACTTTTGACTTATAACGCACGAGTGTCCAAGCTAGCTAAAACAATAGGTATGAGAAAGTCTAAACATGGACTAAACATTAGATACGTGTTTTTAGAATGAACACAAAACGACACACTTTGATGTTTACTAGGCCACCGTGATGTAGATAATGGACATAGTGTAGCTACTCTTTAATTTACAGACACAATCCTGCGTGCTTCTGCCCAGGTTGAGCTTCTGTGTCAGAGCTGCCTGTGTCTGCTCCTCACGCTGAGAGAGAGCTATGGGTGCGCTGAATACATTTACGGAGTAGTTTAAGTTTGTAGAGATCTTGATTTTGTGTAAATAGCAGGTTCAGTTGCACGTTAGCTTACACGTTAGCTCAGACGTTAGCTTACAACAGCACGCCTCTGTTAGCTGCTGGAGCCTCACACTGAGAGAGATTCACAGACTCCAGACATAACAGAAGTTATAACTGTAGAAAAGACTCCTGTACTGCTTCAGTAATGCACATACATATGGAGGACCGTGGCTGCCAAAACAATAAATATATATATAAATAAATAAATAAATACATACATTTAAAAAAGATTAAATTAGCAAAGAAATGCATGCATTTATTAGAAAAAGTGCATTTATTTAATTATATATGTATTTATTTATTTTTGTATTTATTCATATATTTATTTCTGTATTTCCGTATTTCTCTATTTCTGTATTCCTGTATTTATTTCTGCATTTATTTAATTATTTATTTATTTCTGTATTTATTTATTTATATATGTATTTATTTATTTATATATATATTTATTTATTTCTGTATTGATTTATTTATTTCTGTATTTATTTATGTATTTATTTCTGTATTTATTAATTTATTTCTGTATTTATTTATTTCTGTATTTCTGTGTGTCTATATGCAAATCATGGGGTGGGTCGGGATGCCACTGCTGTAAGATCATTGGTTACATTTTTTCCTTGTTCCCAGTTAGCTTGTCCAGCATAGGCATGGCCATGAGCTCTGCAAGAGTCGGGCTGAGCCTGACTACAGGGTCATTATTACAGTCGTTCACTATCAGAACAGAAGTTAGACTGATGTTATACTGAAATCAGAGTGTATTATTGTGCACTTTTGATACAGCGACGTGACGTGAACCTAAAGCAAGAACAGTCCGAGTCCTCCAGCAGCGAGACAAATGACGCAAAACCACGGAAAAAAGTTCACTTAAGTCATGAGCCTGTTGCCCTTCTCTCAAGTCGTGGTCATTCGTCTGATAATCAGCTCAACTTTACCATAACTGCGTTTGAGATGGAGGCGGCTCTAGGATGCAGAGCGTGAGGGGAAATTACGACGTGAGAGCAGAGCCTTACATTCACGAGGACCTGCTCCTCTGGCCACACGTCCTCCCGGGGTCCACATAAAACAGTCTCACGAAGGCGTCAAGCAACGCTTTGCTTCGCTCGCAGGCGGTGTGGCCCCCTTGTCATAGACACTTTCCCTGTTCATCCCCCGCTCCGAGAGTCCACGTCGGCTCCTTGTTGTGCATTTCTCAGTCCCTCTGCAGCAGAGCGGCTTTGGGCAAAGGCAGGTACAGGTGTGGGCTTAGCCTGGTAACAATCTGTAGGCTATTTTATTCCAAAGCGCTGAAGTCTGCAGGAAAGACGTGTTGGAAGTGTGCGTTTTACCCTCAGACAAGTCTGGACCTGTCACTCGAAGGCTTGAAAGAGACTAAAAGTGGATGCGCCCACAGCGCTGACCACGATACAAGCTCTTTTCATTCAGACATTTTCCAAAAACGAGTCCTTCTCCACGAAGCAGCATGTACGGTGGTGTGTATGCGGGGGTGTCCAGGCGCTTGCTCGCGCTCTACAGACAGGCCTATTGTGACGTTTCTCTAAAGCGCAAAATAACACTGCGCAGATGAGTGATGCGTATCTGGGCCCAGTTTGTGGTGGTGAACGGTAATCCTCCAGGCTTTAGTGGTTATACGGCGTATACCTGCGTATCACGTAGAAGACACCGCTGAGTTGCAGCGGCTGTGCCAGACATTGTCCCAGGGGGTGCTTAGGGAGTCCTCACAAAAAATTAAATTTGGGGGCGTTTAGACATAACACACATAACAAACACGCAATGTTCTGTTCACAACTGCGTCCGAGCGAAGGGAACAGCAGTGTTTGGGCTGCAAAGGCCTCGTGAGCGGTAAAGGTGCTGTGTGGAGGAGGACGCTTTGGACCTGCCTTTAACTCCAGACTGTTTTATGTCGACCCCGGGAGGACGTGTGGCCAGAGGAGCAGGTCCTCGTGAATGTAAGGCTCTGCTCTCACGTCGTAATTTCCCCTCACGCTCTGCATCCTAGAGCCGCCTCCATCTCAAACGCAGTTATGGTAAAGTTGAGCTGATTATCAGACGAATGACCACGACTTGAGAGAAGGGCAACAGGCTCATGACTTAAGTGAACTTTTTTCCGTGGTTTTGCGTAATTTGTCTCGCTGCTGGAGGACTCGGACTGTTCTTGCTTTAGGTTCACGTCACGTCGCTGTATCAAAAGTGCACAATAATACACTCTGATTTCAGTATAACATCAGTCTAACTTCTGTTCTGATAGTGAACGACTGTAATAATGACCCTGTAGTCAGGCTCAGCCCGACTCTTGCAGAGCTCATGGCCATGCCTATGCTGGACAAGCTAACTGGGAACAAGGAAAAAATGTAACCAATGATCTTACAGCAGTGGCATCCCGACCCACCCCATGATTTGCATATAGACACACAGAAATACAGAAATAAATAAATACAGAAATAAATAAATACAGAAATAAATAAATACAGAAATAATTAAATAAATACAGAAATAAATAAATAAATACAGAAATAAATAAATACATATATAAATAAATGAATACAGAAATAAATGAATAATTAAATAAATGCAGAAATAAATACAGGAATACAGAAATAGAGAAACACGGAAATACAGAAATAAATATATAAATAAATACAAAAATAAATAAATACATATATAAATACATAAATAAATAAATAGATAAATAAATAAATGCACTTTTTCTAATAAATGCATGCATTTCTTTGCAAATTTAATCTTTTTTAAATGTATGTATTTATTTATTTATATATATATTTATTGCTTTGGCAGCCACGGTCCTCCATACATACACTCTCATACACGAGAGGAAAAGGCCGACATTGCGTTGGGTCCGGCTTGGTTTGTCCTGGATCCATCATTTTTTGGCTTTAATGAACAACAGTTTGGCCTCAGATTCACGCAAATAGACTTGAATACTGTAGTTCTGCGCTTGTGTTTGCTGAATGCACTTTTGCCTGTCTTGTGAGGGATTCAAGCGAGTGTCCATCCATCCATCCATTTCCTTCCGCTTTATCCGGGGCCGGGTCGCGGGGGCAGCAGTCTCAGCAGAGATGCCCAGACTTCCCGATCCACACACACCTCCTCCAGCTGTTCTGGGGGGACCCCGAGGCGACACCAGGCCAGCTCGGAGACATAGTCCCACCAGCGTGTCCTGGGCCTTCCACGAGGCCTCCTCCCAGTGGGACATGCCTGGAGCACCTCCCGAGGGAGGCGACCAGGAGGCATCCGGAACAGATGCCCTAGCCACCTCAGCTGGCTCCTTTCGACGTGGAGGAGTAGCGGCTCGAGTCCGAGCTCCTCCCGGGTAACTGAGCTCCTCACCCGATCTCGGAGGGTGCGCCCAGCCACCCTGCGAAGGAAACTCATTTCGGCCGCTTGTATTCGCGATCTTGTCCTTTCGGTCATTACCCAAATCTCATGACCATAGGTGAGGGTGGGAACGTAGATCGATCGGTAAATCGAGAGCTTTGCCTCAGACTCAGCTCCCTCTTCACCACAACGGTCCGATACAGCGACCGCATCACTGCGGACGCCGCACCGATCCGTCTACCGATCTCACGCTCCATCCGTCCCTCACTCGTGAACATGACCCCGAGATACTTGAACTCCTCCACTTGGGGCAAGGACTCCCCACCGACCTGAAGCGGGGAAACCACCTTTTTCCGGTGGAGAACCATGGCCTCAGATTTGGAGGTGCTGATCCTCATCCCGGCCGCTTCACACTCGGCTGCAAACCGCCCCAGTGCGCGCTGGAGGTCCTGATTTGATGAAGCCAACAGAACAACATCATCTGCAAAAAGCAGAGATGAGATTCTGAGGTTCCCAAACCGGACAACCTCCGGCCCCTGGCTGCGCCTAGAAATTCTGTCCATATAGGTAATGAACAGAACCGGTGACATAGGGCAGCCCTGGCGGAGACCAACACGCACCGGGAACAGGTCTGACTTACTGCCGGCGATGCGAACCAAGCTCCTGCTACGGTCATACAGGGAACGGACAGCCCTTAATAGAGGGCCCCGGACCACACACTCTCGGAGCACCCCCCACAGGGCACCACGAGGGACACGGTCGAACGCTTTCTCCAGATCCACAAAACACATGTGGACTGGTTGGGCGAACTCCCACAAACCCTCGAGCACCCGATGAAGGGTATAGAGCTGGTCCACTGTTCCACGACCAGGACGAAAACCGCATTATTCCACCTGGATCCGAGATTCGACTATTGGCCGAATCCTCCTCTCCAGCACCCTGGAATAGACCTTACCAGGGAGGCTGAGGAGTGTGATCCCTCTGTAATTGGAGCACACCCTCTGATCCCCCCTCTTGAAGAGAGGGAGCACCACCCCGGTCTGCCAATCCAGAGGCACTGTCCCCGACCGCCACGTGATGTTGCAGAGACGTGTCAGCCAAGACAGCCCTACAACATCCAGAGACTTAAGGTACTCAGGACGAATCTCATCCACCCCTGGGCCTTGCCACCGAGGAGCTTTCTAACCACCTCGGTGACTTCAGCCTGGGTGATGGACGAGCCCCCCTCCGAGTCCCCAGCCTCTGCCTCCTCATCGGAAGACGTGACAGTGGGATTGAGGAGATCCTCGAAGTACTCCTTCCACCGCCCGACCACATCCCCAGTCGAGGTCAGCAGCTCCCCACCCGCACTGTAAACAGTGTTGGTGAAGCACTGCTTCCCCCTCCTGAGGCGCCGGATGGTTTGCCAGAATCTCTTCGAGGCCGACCGATAGTCCTCCTCCATGGCTTCTCTGAACTCCTCCCAGACCCGAGATATTGCCTCTTTGACCACACGAGCTGCAGCACGCTTGGCCTGCCGGTACCTCTCAGCTGCCTCCGGAGTCCCACAAGCCAACAAGGCCAGATAGGACTCCTTCTTCAGCTTGACGGCATCCCTTACCTCCGGGCGCCACCACTGGGTTCGGTCCGGGTTCAAGCGAGTGTATGACTGTGATTTTGCATGTTTCTTTAGCATTATTGTAATTGCAAATACACTGTGAGTCTACGTGTTCTATACTATGAGTTGTCCGATATCGCCTGGACTCTCATTCAAATACATTAAAGACCCATTGCGTTAATGGATACGCAAACGGGACCTTTTGGGTTCTATATTACGCATAAGGCGAGTGACCGTTCGTCAATTTATGATGCTTTCGGAGTGAGACTGTGTTGGATTCTAACTGGGCCTGTTGGTCTCTCATAAGGGGCTTCTGAACCGCTCTTTGTCTGACCCGTCACCTAGGACCTGTTTGCCCTGGGAGACCCTACCAGGGGCACGAAGCCCCCGACAACAGAGCTCCAGGATCATTCGGACTCTTAAACCCCTCCACCACGTTAAGGTGGCGGTTCCAGGAGAGGATAGATTGAATCAATCCCATTAATTCAGAGGTAATCTGCATTGACATACAATAAAGTACATGAAAGCAGTATAATGTCGTATAATGGCAGCAAAACCAACTGGGGAAACCGCCAAGGAGCTGTGTTCTTTGCAACAAAAACATTGAGGACAATGAAGCTGTTTCAAAAGTTGCAATGACTAGATTGCCATCACTCCCAGCTTTGACAGACAGGTGACGCTTATGTTCAAATGACCCCTATGAAGTTCAGTTAACAGCAATGCGACTATCTGAAGTTCACAATGAGTTTGCTACTCATGAGAGTAGTCGGATGAGTTTTCCAAACAGATGGAAAGAAGCTCCGTCGAGCAAACAATAGATTTGGGTTTTATGCTTTTCTCCTTCATAAATGATCACATATATTGAAGTTTTAACATTAAGTAGACAAGCTGGAACTTACCACAATGTCAATGAGTTAGCTGAAATGAGTTACTGTTCGTGGATTTGGTGAAAGAAAAAGAAGCTCTCGACGGGGAGAGGGTGCATGTCTCGACGCTGCTCAGCGCTTTGGGGTGGTCTCGACAAGGGTGCACATCTCACCAGAACTGTTTTGGAAATGACCTTAGAACGCACAGTTTGAGGGGCGGAGGAGGAGAGGGCTGCTCGTCTTTATGGAACAGATACAGTCGGAGGAACACAGTGCAGAGGAATCCTCCGCACTGTCGCCCCAAGCTACGTCTCTCCATCCACATTCTGCAAAAGCAAGCAACGAATGCACCGTTAATTAGATCTGGCTCTTAGAAAGTGAAGAGGAGTGTTTTTATGAAAGCTGGACAGGCACATATGGGTAAATCTGAGGTGTGTTTTGGAGGGATTTGGCAAGATGCAACGCCACACCTGGCCTTTTCTAGAACTGTTCGAGTCCAGTTTACCTTAAGTCTGGAGGTGTGAGATGATGCCTTTGTTTCTGTGTGGAGAGATATTGAACATTTGAGAAGCTACTATTTTGTTTTCTGCTTCCAGGAATTGTGCCGCAGCGTGAGGAGATGGTCAACAATGGGCCTCAGGATCTCGTCACGATGTCGCTGTGCATTCAAAACGCCACCAATAAAACGCACCTGTGTTCGTTGTCCAAAGTAACAACTGGATCAACGCTATGAAGGAGATGTGCTGCACTGCGGCAGGCAAATGGTGTCGCAAGTTTCTCTCCGTCATTTTGATGGACAGGGTCATGTTTATGTTAGGAAATAATCTGAGACAAGTGCAAGATAATGGAGCTAAACTAAGTCTGGTCAAAACAGAATCATTGAACATGAATTTTGAATTTTGCAACTGAAATGTGTTCAACCTCGTGCGTTAAAGTCTCAAAGGAGGACGACTTATGCAGAGCATCATCTGCTCGTCAATATCAAGGCTCATATTTTACTAATACAAATGCATATTGGAGCTTAGTATTAGCATTTCCTTGGTTTTAACTTCATGTTGAAGAAACACAGTGGTGACCGGGGAAATATTCAGTCATTCTCATCATTTGTCTTAACCCTCAGAGACCCAAAGGTATGTTTAGGTCATTTACGCACGGAGTCGTTTTTTGCCCTTTCATGCCAAAAAACTTTTTAAAGTCCCCTTCAAGTTTTATCACAGTTTTATCACTATCATTTAAGGATCAGGGATTTCTGCAGGTAAGTAAAACCTTATCTTTGGCATACCCATGATGCTCTGGGTCTCAGACAATTAAGGTTAGGATTTTCTAAATGTCAAAATGACAGACAGCCTTCAAATTTTTCCGTCAAAGCTAAAAATATTCCGTAAATGACGGAATATTTTTTCCGGCTAATGTAACCTCTGGTCACACCAGATACTGTTTTTTATGAAGGAAAAACAGGAAGAAACAGATCCAGCTCTTGAGAACAAATGAGATCTGGATTTTGATACACAATTTATATGGATTCTTTCCCATTGGATCCCTATTGATTCTTTAGTACCGTTTGGCACATTCCCAGTAAAAGAGCTTGGTCATCACTGCGGCTGACCTGAATAACTAAAACAAACCATCAGAATTCCCCACAGTCGTTCCCTCCTCCTCCTTTTGTTTGCCTGATTAAAATGGCCGCCCCTCCCGCCTTCTCCCTCCAGACTGTTTACCTTAAGTGCTTTGCCCGAGGACGGGCACGCATCCTCCTCAGGGACATGTGCTAATGCAGCGGTGATCTGACTCTCAGGACAAGAGCACTGAGTCTGGGTCTGAGGCGGCCGATTACTGCCTAATGGACGCCTCTTAACGGGGCCAGACCATATCGGCTCAGAGCTTTTATCTCTGCTGTGTTATGGAATTAATAAATGATGAGACTGTAAAAAACACAAACACTCAATGATAGATAAACGTATCGATGAATAAGAAAATGACCCAACAAAAGGCTTACCATCTAATCAGGTAAATCCAACCAGGACAACCAAAGAACATGTCCCTTTTAGCACCAAATCTAGTTATGTGGCAAACAACACAACACAAGACACTTAGACAAATGTTTCCAGAGCCTCCGTTGGTCAGTTTGAAAAGATGCCCTACCCTTCAAGACCAACTGGTCCACAGTCAAACAAACGGGGCTTGGACCTCACTCACAAAATGAGTATAAAACATTTTATCAACTGCAAAACAACATTTGTGATCCACGGACTTGTTTGCCCAACCTGCAATGTATTCTACAAAAGGCGCCCACAACATGGTCTGGCTGAACATAATATGTTCTAGTAGTTCAAATCAAATATACTTCTATATTTCCTTTTGAAGTGTAAATCTTTATTTGCACAGGTCACAGATTATAAGTAAAGCACTACAGAGCTAAACCTTTTCTTTTCTCATTACGATGTGTGCAATATAAAGCTGAAATGTAATGAATGAGTTTCATGATGCATTCCTTGGGTTTTAGGAAAGTAACTGTTTTCTATCCATCCATTTTCTCCCACTTGTCCGTTGCCGGGTCGTGGGGGCAGCTGTTGGAGCTGCACCAGGCTCCTATGGCTCCTCCTGCAGGTGGTGGGTCCACAGAAGGACAGCCTCATGGTTCCAAACGGGGGCCTGTTGGTCTCTCACAGGGGGCTTCACCCATTCACACTCTCATTCATACACCAGTGTACGCAGACACTGGAGGCAAGGAGGGTGAAGTGTCTTGCCCAAGGACACAACGACAATGTGCACCTTCAGGAGGCGGATTCGAAACCCCGACCTTCCGATCATGAGACGACCCGCTCTACCATCTGCGCCACTGTCGCCCCAACTGTTTTCTAAATACCCCTAAATGAAAGAGTAACTTTACCAGAATACAGTTACTCAAATGAGTATCAAGATACTTTTTGGACTTTCATTGTAGTGATACATCGAGTCTCTTGGGATCATACTGGACTCTATGCAACAAGGAAATAAAAAAACCTAACCTGGTTTGGATCTCTAAATGTTTCCTGCACTTCAAGAGGATTTGGATTTCTCTGTATTTGTATTCATTCTTTTAACGTGTTTATATGCTCCAGTGCTTTTATATATTCAGTTAGGGTTCATGGTATTAATGGTGGTCCAGATGGTGGTGTGGTGTGGTGTCCACTTTGTATTCTGTTTGGAAGGCAAGTAGACTGAAACATTTATCTAATCTGAGTGCCTTGGTTTTTATGGAGCACCACTGTTTAATCCTTTTTGGTATCATTCTCTGGAGGTCCAGGAAGCGTTCCTCCTGTTCTTTTATTGAAATGATGAGACTTGTTCCAGGAGGCATGAAAATCCAAGAGATCAATATCAACATTAGTTTGCGTGTGCTGCAGTAGAAAGAGGAGCACGGCAGCAACACTCAGTCCCGGAGAAATGCTTTCGTTACAGGATACTGAACACTTACCTCAAAATGTATGTACTTTGTCCAATCAGAGTATTGTATTCTAAATACTTATAACTTGATTTTGCACTATATTTACAAAATGTGTAATAATGGAAAACATTTGCATTATTTGTATATGTATAAGTATAATGCTTGCTTATGCTTGTTGCCTGGCCAGTTATTTAGCACTGATTAGGAAGGCAAAGAAGCACTTTGCAAATGCACAGCAGGAACAGCAGATCCCAAAACGTTCCCCTGGTCATTTGAATCTTTCCTCTCTCGATATCATGCACAATGAAGATTAAAGAACAACTAACCCCCTAACTAGAACTTTACTCTGCCGTGTGTTGCTGCATCATGTATGCAGTTACTCCCCAACACTGACAACACTGTAATGTTTCTATATGCTATATTTGGAAATCCTTTAGCTTCCACTGAGTGGCCACTAGTCTGTTTAAAACATCAATGTATGAAGTTCTCAGTCGTACAGGAGTTGTCCATCTTCAATGAAGGTACTTGATTCATCCTCTGTGCTCAGTAGTTGAAGTCTTCGAACGTTTCGCCTCTCATCCAAAAGGCTTTGTCACCGACAAAAGTCCTGCTCAGCTGAATATATAGACCAACAGGGAGGAGTCACAGCTACTCTCACCTGTGGGTAAACCCCTTTGAATTAGAGCATCTCTAACGATCTGCTCACCTCAGTATCGGTCAGTCCTATCCTATTCATAGATGATCACTGCCCAGTATCTGTCCTATTTATGGATGATCACTGCTAATTACCTGCCTATTGTTCTTTTGTTTGCTGAGGTGCCATCTCCCTTGGCTGGCCAAGCCTTTTTGTTTTCTCCCGAAGGAGATTGGAGACAGGGAAGGAAGATTAAATCTGAGGCCGCCATTCCGGTTCATGGAGGGGTTTTCTTTCCTGACAAAAATAGCTTCTTTAACTCCTCTTTCAAACCAACGTTCTTCTTTAGCTAAAATGTTGACCTCCCCGTCCTCAAAGGAGTGGTTGGAGGCTTTGAGGTGGAGGTGCACCGCCGACTGAGGGCTGCTTGTGCTTTCTCTTCGGTGTGATAAAGTCTCTTCTGTAAAACTAGTTCCGTTTCTGCAATATAATGTTGTTTGCATTCTTCTTCTTTGCATCGAATAGAATAAACCACATTGCTTTGTTTGTGGCTCGGAGTTTTGTCTTTGGGATGAACTAGTTTTTGTCTCAGTGTGTTCACCGGTTTGTGGTTCACTGGAATCCTGTGCTGCCTAAAGATTCTCTGAAGTTTCTCTGAGACCCCGGCTACATACGGCACTACAACTCCCTTTCTTCTGGGCTCTGGAGTCTGTCTGTCTTGTTCTTTGGGTCTTCTTGCCCTTTGTGCTTTAGTGAAAGACCAGTTAGGATAGCCACAGTCTGAGAGGGCTCTCTGGACATGTTGTTCCTCTTTGGTCTTTCCTTCTGCACTGGTAGCACCTCTTTAGCTCTATGTCTGAGTGGGCTGAGCGGGACTTTAGTCGCTGATGAAGCCTTTTGTGGATGAGAGGCGAAACGTTCGAAGACTTCAACTACTGAGTACAGAAGATGCCTGAAGTACCTTCATTGAAGATCAATGTATGAAGTACATCTTCTGTGATGCGAATTACTGAAAAAAATAAAACAAGCACCCATAACTATTGAGTAGCTCCTTTCAGAGCTGATAGACATTAATTGTATAATCTTAAAATGTTCTGTCTCTGCACGGAATGTTGTATAGCAACTTCCTGCTAACGTCTTAGGTATGACTGTTTCCAGTCCCTGTTTAGTCCTTTGGAGAGTTAGCCAAATAAATAATACTTAACCAGCATAAAGCTGAGAACATGCAGATGGTGAATTATCACTCACCCAACGTGAAAAACTTTACACAGGATGTTAATACGTCACTGGAGCAGACCACTGTGATTAGAAACAAATATGTTTTAAGGCTAACTAGCATGGCTAACGCCAGACTGCTGTGTGCGCTTGAATCATTATGAACGAGGAGGAACGGCAAGACGATGACGCGCTATTCGACATATGGAAGCTTGTAGTTTATTTACGGATACAAAATAAAAATAAAAACTTTATTTACAGCGACGCCATCTTTTGATCAAGCTTTAGATTGTGTTCTAAATAGTTTAGCTCATAAGTTTACAGCAGGTACGTCATACGTTATCTGATACGATGATACGATTGGCTATGGCTACGTGCATATGATAGACATTCAGCCCGATCAACGCCTATGGACAATCGTAAAACACAACATGAATTGGTGGTCCCCAGACTAAATATCACTTGTGATTTTAGTCTGGCGTTAGCCAAGCTAAAGGTTAACATGATAAAAAACATCTGGACTTGTTTTTATTAGGACTAAGTTTTGTACTAACCTTTAACCAAGGCCCTTAGAGGTTAATACTGTAAAACATTTGAAACTAAATTAATTCATAGAAAACACAGTGGTAATTACAGATCAGAAAAAGTAGGTCACAGTGAACAAGGCCGAAGAGTATTTTCATTTATTTTCTCTGCAGTCATTTAGCTCGCTTTTTTAGAAACATTGTGCAAAGAAACAGTCATTAATGCGTACAACAACAACATTTATCTCCACGCCTTTTAACAATATGAGAAAGGTGAGTTGTGTGCCTTTAGCTTACATAGCTGCCTCTTTAATGATTGGCTGTTGGGTGTTGGCTGTTGAGATTGCATTTTGCCCCGTCATTCTCGATTGTAAAATGCCCTCACGCTGTTGGTATTGGAAAACTGGCCATGAAATGGACTACCTCTTGTGGACAATACCAATGTCTGGGAGCACGCTGGCGATGGAAAATGTATTACACGTATATTTACTGCCATGGCAAATTAGACGCCACCACTTTTAACTGCAATTTTTAATCGATTAACCATGGACACGTCAAGCCAAGCGTGTTTCATTAAAACTAGGGGTTAGTTTTAATGAAACACGCTTGGCTTGACGTGTACTTACAATTGCGTCAGGTATTTTTCTTTATCTTAGTTTATTTTCAATTTAAGGATAAACATTATGTGTACAAAGCCTGTTTGCCTTGTGCTCAGCTCATTCCACGCAAATGAAGATCTAAATAAAACTTCTCATGGTTAGATCTGGAAAATACTACATAACAAAATCGTCTGAGCTGAGCTGATGTGTTGGTACATGTTGGTGACTAAACCCACTAAACACCAATTTCTCAACAAATGATTTGGGATTATTTTCAAATATACCATTGTTCATGTAACACTTCACAGTACTTTATCCCTACTTTATCAATTAAATGAAAGCATCTTATTCACACGAGTGGCTTTCCAGTGGATCGCAACACTCATGAGCTTCCAGGAAACAAAGATGTGTTTGGAATGGATCCCCAAATGCTGAAAGATCTATAGGTTCATCACTAGTTATTCACATCACACAAATTATAAATCAGTCTATCTCCAAGGGGGAATTTCCAAATGCATGGAAGTCAGCCATTGTTTCCCCCAGTATTTAAATCTGGAGACAGACAAATTACAGACCCATTACAGACCCATTAGTATTGTGCCAGTAAGGTCTAAGGTTCTGGAAAAGTGGGTATTACAACAAATTAGAGATCACCTGAACAACACTGACTTTTTACCTCCATCCACTACAATTTGGATTTAGGCCTAACCATTGTACTGAGACAGCTAACTGCTTTTTCATGGAAAAAATTAAGTAATTGCTTGACAAGAACAGCGTTGTTCGAGCCATCTTTTTAGATCTCAGGAAAGCTTTTGACACTGTTAAACTTAAAATCTTACTCTCTAAACTTTCTCATTTCCACTTTTCAGATAATGCTCTAAAGTGGGTTGCATCTTATCTTTACCACCGATCACAAACTGTCCGTATTGACAGCTATCAGTCTGAAGTCTGAACCCCTTCATTTGTCCACTGGAGTGCCCCAAGGGCCAATCCTGGGCCCTCTTTTGTTCTGCATGTATATTAATGACCTACCACTTGTGTGTCCAGAAGTAAATTGTAAGTTTAGTTGCCACTGCTGTTTTTGATAGCCCATGTTTGTATAGAACTGTATCATCTGCATATGTTTGAATAACGCTATGATCAAGGTCAGTGAAAGGCTAAACCAGTGTAGCCTCCACTCGGTATGTTTTTTACTAAAACTATCAACTCTACAGCCAATCCGGACATCGTAATATCTGGTGAAAAACTTCAAATAGTTACAGAATTTAGTATCTCGGTATTCTCATAGACTCCAAATTCAACTTTAATTCTCATATCACCAAAACTGTCAAGAAAGGACAATTTAATTGATCCAATTTTCGATTTATCAGAAACTCAATGTCCACCCGAGCAGCCAAAATTTTTTATGCATTCAATGATCTTTTCGCATATGACTTACTGCCTCACCAGCTGATCCCAGGCTAACCACACCCCTATGAAAGCAATACAGTCCCTATACAAACAAACACTTAAAGCTCTGGATAAGAAACCACATCCTTTTCATCACTGCAATATTCTGTCAAAATACAATTTATTGTGTTGGGATCTCTTATTAAGTTCACAAATGTAAGGAAACCATTTTCATTCATATCTTAATGCTTGGCAGCAACTGCGCAGTTTTTTTTTTTTCTACAGAAATGCACAGCAGTGGCTCCGCCTGAGGTGAACACATATGAGCGTCTGACTGCAAGCCTTTCAAGCGTCAAAATGGAAGCAGCAGGGCGGCCCGTGCGGTTAGGTGTGTAGGCACCTTTAAGCTCTGTCGCGCATGAACTCTTTGTTGCATGTTTGTTTTGGTGTCTTATTCCTGCTGCTGCAGCAAATGTAATGTTTATTGTATTTTGCCACGTGATAATCAACTCGTTTGACCTATTTCCAGGGTGCCTACTGTACATCTGGCCTAGCACTACAGATGAAAACTAGCCTTTTCGCTAACTCTGGCATATTTTACAGTTGAGCTGATATGTTAATATGCACTGTCCTTGAACATAAATAAACACATGCTGCTCAGAAGCCACACATATGCACAATGTGTAAACTTTCAAATCTACTGTATATGAGGAAAATATATAACTGTTCTGCATTACAAGGCCTATTTTTGAACTTACGACAACGATACATTGGATCTTTCTGTACATTTATTGTCTGTTTTCTCCGTGGTCGGTCAAACAAATGAAAGGTGAGACGCTGAACACAAACGGGCTCTCGCATTCCGTTATCTCTCTGTTCAGCCGCTAATGAAAACAAATTACTGCACGTCCGTCTGCGGCGAAAAGAAACTGCTAATGAAAGTGTTGAAACGGAAGCGTCGACGGCCCGTTGGCTCTGCGTGTGAGATATAAAGACTCTTGGACCAGGTTCATCTTGCTCGCCCACGTCCGGACAGCTCGCGTAATTAGATATTGATAAAAAGACGGTAATTAATGAAGCGAGGGCCAGCCACATTATCCGAACGGCCGCTCCGCTCAAGGCCACGCGTTCTGGTTGGTCCGCACGCTCGTTTGTCATGTTTCACGACCTGAAGAAGAAGCAACGGGCTGAGGGTTTTTATCATTCATAATGGCACACGCTACAGCAAAGTAACACAGGAGAGACAATACATGAACAGTGGCGTAGCCCTGGGGCCCCGGGCAAAGATTCACAGGGGGCCCGCCCTATTGCATCGAGGCCACTAGATACAGTAGGCCTCCATAACGGACTAGAAACTAATACCATCATAAATCAGTGCTTTAGTGTTACGGCCCTGGCCTCACATGTAGTATCAACGCTGTTCTTCCACAGATAGCTCAGTATCAATGATTCAGACGCGGTTTGAAGTTACCGTTCAAAATCAGACTGAAAATCTGTAAGAAAAACTATTGTGGGGTGTGACAATATTTCGTGACAATACGATACCGATTTTTGTTTATTCTGATGTCAATAATTTTGATGACATCATGTTAATAAAGTAGCAGTGCTGTCACAGTCAATAGAGGCGAATAACGATCAAAGAATTCAGTCTGAACAGTCACTTGGACCAAACACTGTCACACTGGTATATAGTTTTTATAATTGTAAATAAGACTAATTTGGGATTGATTTAACAAACAAACAAACAAACAATACAAGCTGCAAAAAAAAAAATGCATATCATTCAACAACTTTAAATGCAGGCTCTGTTAATGAGGTTTGCGATCGTGGCTCATAAGTAAAACCTCACAAAACCACAAAGTATCACTCTGTAGATTTGGATAAGGAAATGGCAAAACTCACCATGAAGTCACAGCGGTGTAGAGTGTGAACAGAAGTCCCAAAAACGGGGGAAATCCTTTCAATGGAAACCAGAAGCCAGCTACATCCATCCATGCACGCACTGGGAGACTGACGGCTGGTATCAATGGGCTAGGTGGGCTAAGCCCCTCCTATCATTTTTCTCATTCAGAGAAAGAAGAAAGAATAAGCCTAATGTCATTACTGTGTATACTCATTGTAGTTTTATACATCTGATCACGAGGACAAAACAAGGGCTAGTTCTGATTAGTCCCAAGAACGCACATGAATATGACAGTGATGGACAGATGGCAGTGCCGCATGTCCCGCCTCCAGCGCACACACACACTCACACACTCGGCTCTGGGACTGAGCTGGATTTAGCCATTTAGAAATGTACAGCTGAGGTGGGAGACTCTGTCCATAGGACAACAATCAGTCGTATACTGCACAACTCTGGCCTTTATGGAAGAGTGGCAAGAAGAAAGCCATTTCTTAAATATATCCATAAAAAGTGTTGTTTAAAGTTTGCCACAAGCCACCTGGGAGACACACCAAACATGTGGAAGAAGGTGCTCTGGTCAGATGAAACTAAAATCCAACTGTTTGGCAACAATGCAAAACGTTATGTTTGGCGTAAAAGCAACACAGCTCATCACCCTGAACACACCATCCCCACTGTCAAACATGGTGGTGGCAGCATCATGGTTTGGGCCTGCTTTTCTTCAGCAGGGACAGGGAAGATGGTGAAAATTGATGGGAAGATGGATGGAGCCAAATACAGGACCATTCTGGAAGAAAACCTGATGGAGTCTGCAAAAGACCTGAGACTGGGACGGAGATTTGTCTTCCAACAAGACAATGATCCAAAACATAAAGCAAAATCTACAATAGAGTGGTTCACAAATAAACATATCCAGGTGTTAGAATGGCCAAGTCAAAGTCCAGACCTGAATCCAATCGAGAATCTGTGGAAAGAACTGAAAACTGCTGTTCACAAACGCTGTCCATCCAACTTCACTGAGCTCCAGCTGTTTTGCAAGGAGGAATGGGCAAATATTTCAGTCTCTCAATGTGCAAAACTGATAGAGACAAACCCCAAGGACTTACAGCAGTAATCGCAGCAAAAGGTGGCGCTACAAAGTATTAACTTAAGGGGCTGAATAATTTTGCACGCCCAATTTTTCAGTTGTTTATTTGTTAAAAGTGTTTGAAATATCCAATAAATTTCATTTCACTTCATGATTGTGTCCCACTTGTTGTTGGTTCTTCACAAAAAATTACAGTTTTATATCTTTATGTTTGAAGCCTGAAAAGGTCGAAAAGTTCAAGGGGCCGAATACTTTCTGTAAACGACTCCTTTATGCTCTCATATCCTTTGGGTGAATGTATTGTTAGGTAATCTGCTGTTTCGTAGTCTGTTGTTTAAATCATGTTGTGGAGCTGTTTGACTTGTTGGTCTGAAGCTCTGGGAGTTGTTGTCTGTAATGCTTGTTCCGTGGGTATCTGCTGATATGTGGTCACATGCTTCTTTTTAGTCTGACAAGTGGGGGTAAATGTGTTTAGTAGATCTGATATCCATCCATCCATCCATTTTCTTCCGCTTTATCCGGGGCCGGGTCGCGGGGGCAGCAGTCTCAGCAGAGATGCCCAGACTTCCCGATCCACACACACCTCCTCCAGCTGTTCTGGGGGGACCCCGAGGCGACACCAGGCCAGCTCGGAGACATAGTCCCACCAGCGTGTCCTGGGCCTTCCACGAGGCCTCCTCCCAATAGGACATGCCTGGAACACCTCACGAGGGAGGCGACCAGGAGGCATCCGGAACAGATGCCCTAGCCACCTCAGCTGGCTCCTTTCGACGTGGAGGAGTAGCGGCTCGAGTCCGAGCTCCTCCCGGGTAACTGAGCTCCTCACCCGATCTCGGAGGGTGCGCCCAGCCACCCTGCGAAGGAAACTCATTTCGGCCGCTTGTATTCGCGATCTTGTCATTTCGGTCATTACCCAGATCTCATGACCATAGGTGAGGGTGGGAACGTAGATCGATCGGTAAATCGAGAGCTTTGCCGCTTGGCTCAGCTCCCTCTTCACCACAACAGTCCGATACAGCGACCGCATCACTGCTGACGCCGCACCGATCCGTCTATCGATCTCACGCTCCATCCGTCCCTCACTCGTGAACAGGACCCCGAGATACTTGAACTCCTCCACTTGAGGCAAGGACACCCCACCGACCTGAAGCGGGGAAGCCACCTTTTTCCGGTCGAGAACCATGGCCTCAGATTTGGAGGTGCTGATCCTCATCCCGGCCGCTTCACACTCGGCTGCAAACCGCCCCAGTGCAGCTGAAGGTCCTGATTTGATGAAGCCAACCGAACAACATCATCTGCAAAAAGCAGAGATGAGATTCTGAGGTTCCCAAACCGGACACCCTCCGGCCCCTGGCTGCGCCTAGAAATTCTGTCCATTAAAGTAATGAACAGAACCGGTGACAAAGGGCAGCCCTGGCGGAGCCCAACACGCACCGGGAACAGGTCTGACTTACTGCCGGCAATGCGAACCAAGCTCCTGCTACGGTCATACAGGGAACGGACAGCCCTTAGTAGAGGGCCCCGGACCCCATACTCCCGGAGCACCCCCCACAGGGCACCACGAGGGACACGGTCGAACGCTTTCTCCAGGTCCACAAAGCACATGTGGACTGGTTGGGCGAACTCCCACAAACCCTCGAGCACCCGATGAAGGGTATAGAGCTGGTCCAGTGTTCCACGACCAGGACGAAAACCGCATTGTTCCTCCTGAATCCGAGGTTCGACTATTGGCCGGATCCTCCTCTCCAGCACCCTGGAATAGACCTTACCAGGGAGGCTGAGAAGTGTGATCCCTCTGTAATTGGAGCACACTCTCCGATCCCCCTTCTTGAAGAGGGGGACCACCACCCCGGTCTGCCAATCCAGAGGCACTGTCCCCAACCGCCACGCGATGTTGCAGAGACGTGTCAGCCAAGACAGCCCTACAACATCCAGAGACTTAAGGTACTCGGGACGAATCTCATCCACCCCCGGGGCCCTGCCACCGAGGAGCTTTCTAACCACCTCGGTGACTTCAGCCTGGGTGATGGATGAGCCCCCCGCCGAGTCCCCAGCCTCTGCCTCCTCATCGGAAGACGTGACAGTGGGATTGAGGAGATCCTCGAAGTACTCCTTCCACCGTCCGACCACATCCCCAGTCGAGGTCAGCAGCTCCCCACCCGCACTGTAAACAGTGTTGGTGAAGCACTGCTTCCCCCTCCTGAGGCGCCGGATGGTTTGCCAGAATCTCTTCGAGGCCGACCGATAGTCCTCCTCCATGGCTTCTCCGAACTCCTCCCAGACCTGAGTTTTTGCCTCTTTGACCACACGAGCTGCAGCACGCTTGGCCTGCCGGTACCTCTCAGCTGCCTCCGGAGTCCCACAAGCCAACAAGGCCAGATAGGACTCCTTCTTCAGCTTGACGGCATCCCTTACTTCCGGGCGCCACCACCGGGTTCGGGGGTTGCCGCCGCGACAGGCACCAGAGACCTTACGGCCACAACTACGAGCAGCCGCATCGACAATGGAGGAGGAGAACATGGTCCACTCGGACTCCATGTCCCCTACCTCCCTCGGAATCTGGATGAAGCTCTTCCGGAGGTGGGAGTTAAAGACCCTACTGACAGAGGGATCCACCAGACGTTCCCAACAGACCCTCACAACACGTTTGGGCCTGCCAGGTCTGACCGGCTTCTTCCCCTGCCAGCGGATCCAGCTCACCACCAGGTGGTGATCGGTTGACAGTTCAGCCCCTCTCTTCACCCGAGTGTCCGAGACACGCGGCCGGAGATCAGATGACACAACTACAAAGTCGATCATCGACCTCCTGCCTAGGGTGTCCTGGTGCCACGTGCACTTATGGACATCCTTGTGCTCGAACATGGTGTTCGTTATGGACAAACCGTAACTAGCACAGAAGTCCAATAACAGAACACCACTCGGGTTCTGATCGGGGAGACCGTTCTTCCCCATCACCCCCACCCAGGTCTCACTGTCATTACCCACGTGGGCGTTGAAGTCCCCCAGTAGAACAATGGAGTCCCCGGCCGGAGCACCATCTAGTACCCCTCCCAGGGACTCCAAGAAGGCCGGGTACTCTGCACCGATGTTGGGCCCGTAGGCCGAGACAACGGTGAGAGACCTGTCCCCGACCCGAAGGCGTAGGGACGCGACCCTCTCATTCACCGGGGTGAACTCCAACACGTGACGGCTGAGCTGGGGTGCTATGAGCAAACCCACCCCAGCCCGCCGCCGCTCCCCGCGGGCAACTCCAGAAAAATGGAGCGTCCAGCCCCTCTCCAGGAGTTGGGATCCAGAACCCAGGCTGTGCGTGGAGGTGAGCCCGACTATATCTAGCCGGTATCTCTCTACCTCCCGCACGAGCTCAGGCTCCTTCCCCCCCAGCGAGGTGACGTTCCATGTCCCGAACGCCAGAAGCTGCGCACGCGGACCAGGTCGTCGAGGCACCTGCCTTCGACTGCCACCCAGTCCTCTCTGCACCCGACCCCTACGGATCCCTCTGCGGGTGGTGAGTCCACAGGAGGGCGGGCCCACGTCGTCCGTTCGGGCTGTGCCCGGCCGAGCCCCGTGGGCAGAGGCCCGACCACCAGACGCTCGCATTCGAGCCCCAACCCCAGGCCTGGCTCCAGGGTGGGGCCCCGGCTGCGCCATACCGGGCGACGTCACGGTCCTTGTTGTAATATTGTCCATAGAAGTCTTTGAACTGCTCTTCGTCTGACCGTCACCTAAGACCTGTTTGCCATGGGAGACCCTACCAGGGGCATGAAGCCCCAGACAACATAGCTCCTCGGATCTGATAGTAAAAATAAAAAAAAGCACGAACACCTTATGCAACAGCCCCACCTAGAGTTTACATCACCAGCCGCCACTGGCCATAGTAATACGTAGGAACGAATGGCAGTTCTGGCGGCCATCTTGTGCCTGGCCCTTTAACACAGTGCATCAGATGAAATGAATGGATAATTGTGACTGACATGATGTCAGATCTGGGCAGCAGCGGTTAGTGCTGTGCTTCACAGCTAGAAGGTCCCGGGTTCGATTCCCACCTGGACGGAGCCTTTCTGTGGAGTTTGCATGTTCTCCCCTACGACAAAAAAACATGTACAATAGGCCAGAATGAATGAAGTGGATTTATTGTTTATTAATGGATCCCCAATACTCTTTACCTTAGTAAAGACTATTCTTCCTGGAATGTAGTGGTTGGTGGTGGTCAAAGGGGCCAATGGCACATAATGATTGCCTCACTTCCGTCAGTCTACCCCAGGGCGGCTGTGGCTACAATAGCATTATATCATATTATATTATATTAGTTAGTTAGGGTTAGTTTTATTGGAGGGACAGACTGTAGCTCCATTTGTTGATGGATTTTCCTCAGTCAAACCACTTCAAATCATTTAATTCTATTTATATCAAATCAAATATTTGTTTCCAACTTTTAAACAGTATTTATGTACTTTTTAACACACCATGACCAATATTTATTGAGCATGGGACAGTGATACAGTAAACATACCTGTCAAGTTTTGGATTTGGAAATAAGGGAAATTTTCCGGCACTTGCTGTAAGCCGTCACCACAACCAAGCGCTGCGATGGGGTAAAATAGGGTAATCTCTGCTTGACAGCCATGACAGTGAATGTTGACCACTGAACCCTGAATGGATGGAGAAAACAAAGCTAACACGGCTAAACAACGTTTCAAAGACATGAGCTGATCCTGACTGAGATACGAGACTTAGTATTAAACCAATCACAGACAATGAGTCTCACATTCTGCCGTTGGATCAATGAAAATGTTGCTCCTGATTTTGCATCGGTGGCATAGGGGTTAGCCTCGCCGGCCAGGCCCAAGACATATAACCCACATCTTCTGCCTGTTCGCTCAGCTCCACTCCGCTCCTTACCACCTCCGAACGGCCGCACAAAGCAATGGGAAATAAAACTTCTAATAAAATAATAAACTATACGGTCAGGCGAGCTCACAGAGGAGACTGTGTTGAAGCTAGACACTTCTCTTTCACTATCACAAGTTTTTTGTTTTTTCCCCCTCTGGTGCGAGGTAGAGAGGGGCGGAAACAAAGTGACATGAATGAGAGCAACAGAAGCTTAATCAGGTCGTGTGATTTGTTTTTGTGATAGCAAACCCCTACAGAGGGAAATATCGATGTTATATTGTGTGAAATCGTGACATTTTTGTTAAAATAAAGTCAGTTTGGAGGGTATTTACTTTGAAAATCTGGATGTAAATGCCGTCCTCTTTCCTGTCTGGTAGGGGTGTAACGGTTCAGCTGTCTCACGGTTCGGTTCACGGTGCAAGTGTGATATAAAAAGTTATAAGTTGGTTTTGAATTAAAATATCTTAAATGTTCATCATTAGGCAGTGTTTATAATCTCACAATAACATGGGCAATGCTTTCTTATTTTTCAAAGCTGCTTCATAATAAAATGTGCCCAACAAAATAGAAAAGAAAACTGTAGCGCTCTAAAGTAAAAATAAACAAATACATAAACAGTGTAGGCTATGTGCTGGTTAAGTGATACGTTTCACTTTCACTAGTGGTAAGTGATGATAACACACGCATGCCCAGAGCTATATTAAGAAATATAGGCTGAATCATATCATCAGATTTTTGCACCGTGGCACCACTACTGTCTGGTGCGATCTGAACTGTGGAGCTTGACCCATTTTTTTTATCGGGGCGGGTCGGAGCGGAGAGGATGATGTGGAATGTTTCTTAAAGGTCCTATATCATGCAAAATCGACTTTTTGGAGCTTTTAACCATGTTGTTATGCTATTTCCTTATCAAAAACACCCCCAGAGTGGTTTCTGGATTCATTCACGCAGTTCTCAGTAATCCTCCTGAATCCTGCGCTCTGAGCAGCTGATCCGCCCTCTCCTGGTAAACGACTGGCATGTTCAGTTGTGTCGTCACAGCGGAACGGAAGTGCTCAACGTCTGTAATGTAATGCCTTACGGCCTGATTTTCATTTGTAAAATTGCTTTTTTCATTATTTCTGTCGTAAGAAAAAAAAAATGAAAAAAAAAAATGAAAAAAATGAATAAAAAAGAGGAAGTGCCTGACGCTGCGCTGCCCCTGTACCGAAAACAAACGCTCCCCCTGAGCGTCTGAACGGTCTGAACAGATGGTCATGTCATGTTGCACCGAAAGTTGTGAAGAGGGAGCTTTTTCTAACCTACTCTGGAGTCTGGACGCCTGTTCTTTTTTCTTACCTCACGATAATGTCACGGAGAAAACCGCGTTTGGCTGCGAGGACTGGACTTTATTCAACCTTCCTAAAGAAGAGGCCATAGAAGTTGGACTTTCCCTCCGGGATTCAGCGACTATCAGCCAAAATAGTGTTTGTCTGTGCCTGTACTGATGGATGCTAATGAACCTTGGCCAGAATCAAAGTGGATTAACTTTTATAACCAACGCAAATCCCATACTGGAAACATCAGAGTGGTGAGTCGATCAAAATGCGTGTTAGCGTGTGTGTTAGCGTGTGTGTTAGCCATTTAGCCATGAAGCTGTGTTGCACATGTTAACTCCTTATAACAGCATCATGAAATAACTTCACTTTTTGCTGTGATATATATATTTCTACTACTGATAAAGTTGTATGAGCGGCGAGAGGGGGCGGAGTTAACTGAATCCAAGCGTTTTGTCTTCCGGGTTGGAAAAATACCTCCAGAAAATACCTATATTTATCACAAAAATTAGTGCTCCGTAGTGGTAGAGGTACAATATATCATATAAATGCCTATACTTTACTTTGGAATGGCTAAAATAGCATGATACAGGTCCTTTAACGGTTCAAATGGCAACGCATTTGCTGCGGAGGTCAGGGCGGAATGGAACGAGGCGAACTGTGGGTAAGAGGTCACGCCACGTTACAATGACATTTTAGCTTTACACCATTACAGTCATTCCTTTTCAAATGTTACTGGACACATTGTTACTGTTTATAAATACAGTGCCTCTCGAAAGTACTAATACACCCTGAACTTTTGCACATTTTGTCATGTTTACAACCCTAAACATAAAGATTGTATTTAGAATGTTTTACTGAACGTTCACACACAAGTAACAGACAACTGTGAAGTGAAAGCAAAATGATACATGATTCTGTTATTTTACAAAAAATAGAAAAGTAAAAAGTGAGGCGTGCATAAGTATTCATACAGCACTTTCTGAGTGCATTAAATGTTCACACCTTGCCCTAACCATTAAATAGAGGCCACCTGTGTGTAATCTACTCTCAGTACAATTCACTAAACAACGTCATTTTATAAAGAGGAATGGGCTAAAATGTCAGTCTCTACATGTGCAAACCTTGTAGAGTCAAACCCCAGAAGACTTGCTGCTGTTATTGCAGAAAAAGGGGGTTCCACAAAGTATTAAGTCATGCCCCACCTCAAGGACATCACCGCCCCCCTCCTGGACCCGCTGCAGTTCGCCTACGGAGCCAACAGGTCTGTGGACGACGCAGTCAATCTGGCCCTCCACTTCACCCTGGAGCATCTGAACTCCTCAGGAACCTACGCCAGGATCCTGTTTGTGGACTTCAGCTCTGCCTTCAACACCATCCTCCCTGGACTGCTACGAGACAAGCTCTACCAGCTCAGCGTGCCCGACTCCCTCTGCAGGTGGATCACTGACTTCCTGACGGACCAGAGACAGCACGTGCGGAAGATCGTCTCGGACACTCGGACTACAAACACTGGAACTCCTCAGGGCTGTGTACTTTCCCCCGGGCTCTTCTCCTTGTACTGTACTGCTGCAGTGGAGATGATCGTGGACTTCAGGAAAGACAGAGCCCCACCGTCCCCCCTCATCCTGACACCCCATCTCCATCGTGGACTCCTTCCGTTTCCTGGGCACCACCATCACCCAGGACCTCAAATGGGAGCCGACCATCAAGAAGGCCCAGCAGAGGATGTTCTTCCTGCGGCAGCTGAAGAAACTTAAGCTGCCATCCAGGATGCTGGTGCAGTTCTACACGGCCATCATCGAGTCCATCCTCACCTCCTCCATCACCGTGTGGTCCATCCTCACCTCCTCCATCACCGTGTGGTCCATCCTCACCTCCTCCATCACCGTGTGGTCCATCCTCACCTCCTCCATCACCGTGTGGTCCATCCTCACCTCCTCCATCACCGTGTGGTCCATCCTCACCTCCTCCATCACCGTGTGGTCCATCCTCACCTCCTCCATCACCGTGTGGTTCATCCTCACCTCCTCCATCACCGTGTGGTCCATCCTCACCTCCTCCATCACTGTGTGGTCCATCCTCACCTCCTCCATCACCGTGTGGTCCATCCTCACCTCCTCCATCACCGTGTGGTCCATCCTCACCTCCTCCATCACCGTGTGGTCCATCCTCACCTCCTCCATCACCGTGTGGTCCATCCTCACCTCCTCCATCACCGTGTGGTCCATCCTCACCTCCTCCATCACCGTGTGGTTCCCCGGCGCTACAGAACGGGACAAGCACCGACTGCAGCGCATTGTGCTGCTGCAGAGAAGGTGATTGGCTGTGAGCTCCCATCTCTCCAGGACCCGGAGGCGTGTGGGTCGGATCACAGCTGACCCTTCTCACCCTGGAAACGGACTATTCACCCCTCTCCCCTCAGGCAGGAGGCTACGGTCTATCCAGACCCACACCTCCCGCCACTTGAACAGTTTTTTTTCCCACCGCCATCAGACTCATGAACAATAACAAGTCTCTGTAGCTCAGTCACAGACTCATGGATGTATCTGCTCGTTTGCTCTGTGTGGTGTTTCCACACCTAGACCCGCTGATATCACTTATCACTTTACTTTTTACTCATCCTCATCTGTAAATATAATCCCACTGTTGTTCGAAGTCTATTGTTGTCATCTTACTATATTTTACTTTTTATTTTGTATCTTATTTATTAATATTCCTTATGCATGCCCCCTAAAGCCTTATAGTTTTATAGCTTAATTTTATCTAAATTCTGTGTTATATGTTTTATGTTGCACGTCCGCATCAAGAAAAATTCCTAGCTTGTGAACCTGTTCTCAATCAATGGCGAATAAAATCTATTCTGATTCTGATGTTTTTGAGCTCGCTGTACTTGTAGTCGGGGTTTTAGGATGAGGTTTTGGGCCCTGACTCTGTGAGAGAGAGAGGGGGGGGGGGGGGGGGGGGTTATGGAGCTGCAGCGTCTCAGAATGGACTTGTACCTTGGACCAGCCCTCACCGCGGCCTCTGCAGGAGTTTAGACTATGGTTAAAACAGTTCTGTTTAGATCCTTCCTGCTTTTCGTTTGGAGGAAGCGGCAGCGCGCTCCAGTGTCCGTGCATGAGCGTGCATGAGCGTGCGAGACCCCTGGTTTTGGATCACACTCTCTTCATGCCCTGTTACAGCCGTCTGGGGTTAAACAACATGAAATACATCAGCCACAAGTGAAGGCAACACTTGTGTGTTTGGCATTAATCTGTTGGACTGTGAATCTATGACAAGTGAAAAATGACAGTTACTTAACTATAGTTCTGTGAGTATGGGCGTAGCCCTCTTCGGGCTTCGCTATTGGTTATAACCCGAGGCATCGCCTCGCGCCTGAGAGATAAAAACATCTACCCGCTCCAATCATGTCAAGGTGATGGCATATCCATCTGGGGTATATAAACCCCATCTGCCCACCGCTCATCTCCTTTGAACTCAGCCATAGAAGACAGGATGGGCCTGCTGGGCATGCAGGTAGATGGCTACGCCCATACTCACAGAACTATAGTTACGTCAAGTAACTGTCATTTCTGTTTCGTATGGGCTACGCCCTCTACGGGCTTTGCTATTGGTTAAAACCCTGCGCGAAGACCGTAGGGAAGAATGTACTCCCAGCAGGCACAAATGACCACGATTGGAGCGCACCCAGGACAACGTCACGCAGTCAGTGTCACCAACCAGACGCACCCATGGGCAGTCAGAGCAGGGCCACGGGCTGCTCCACCAGAGCACCTAGCACCATATACAGAAGGAAGCATAACGGCCGCCTCTCCCAAGAGCGCACATGCAACCAAAACAAAACAGAGCACGCGTGTCGCCTCTCCCAAGAGCACACACGCACCCACAACCGAAAAGGAGGAGTGAAGGTGCATAGGCCGCCTCTCCCAAGAGCGCCCGCACCCCCACGCCCAGACAGGTCGCCTCTCCCAAGAGCACCTGCACTGGGCAGTCAAGATCAAATTAAACCCGCCCACCGCTCAAAACCGAATGAGCGACAGACCCAGAAGCGACGTCCATCAAGTACGAGCGGGCGAAGGTCGACGAGGATGACCAGGAAGCCGCCAAGCACACATCCTCTATCGACACCCCTCTAAACAAAGCAGTAGAGGCAGCCACCCCTCGAGTAGAGTGGGCCCTGACAACCCTAGGAGCAGGAAGACCCCGAGCCTCGTATGCCATACGAATGGCATGACAGACCCAATGAGCCAGCCGTTGGGTAGAGAGTGGGGCACCTTTGCGCCCGGCCCCAAGCCCCACAAACAGTTGGTCCGACCGCCTGAACGTCGCCGTACGGTCCAGATAACAACGCAGGGCCCGAATCGGACACAGCAGGTTTCGCCTCTTATCCTCCACAGAAGCATGTGGTGGAGGAATGAAGGGTCTAACTCTGATAACCCTAGACCTGAAAGAAGAAGTGACAATCTTGGGCTGAAAAGCCGGATTAGGCCACATCTCAAGCAGACCCCCATCCTCACCGAAGGACGTACAGGATGGATGCACAGACAGCGCAGTCAGGTCCCCCGCCCTCTTGGCAGAGACCAGAGCCAAAAGGAGCGCAGTCTTATATGACAGGCAACTAAGGTCCGACCTGTCCAGGGGCTCAAAAGGAGGGCCCGACAGACCCTCCAACACCACCTGAAGGTCCCACGAGGGCAAAGAGCACCGCACAGGCGGTCTCAGCCTCCGTGCTCCACGCAAAAAGCGTTTAACCAGGGGATGGTTCCTCGCCGTGAGATGGCCAAACCCCACGTGTCCGGTCGTAATGGCTGCCGCGAACACCCCCAGAGTGGCGGCAGCCCGCCCTCTATCTAGGAGGAACTGTAGGAACTCCAACACTCCCCTTATCGAGCAGGAAGTGGGATCAAGCACCCTTTCTGAACACCAGTCCTCGAAAAACCGAGCAATGAGCACCGTACGCTCGCGTAGTGGATGGTGCACGGGCACCCTGAATAGTGACCACCACTGGAGAGGGAAGGCCTAAACGCAACAACGTCCCCCTCTCAGCTTCCAAACCAAAAGGCTGCGTCCCAACACCGGGCGGGAGTGCAGAGTCCCCCCTGCTTGGACCAACGTGTCTGACCGGTCCGGCAGGGGCCAGGGGCCCTCCACCACCATCCCCACCAGGTCCGGGTACCACCTGGCGTTCGGACTGTCTGGGGCCACTATCAGAATGACCAACCCCTCCGTCCTCACCCTGTGCAGCAGAGGAGGCATGAGGCAAACTGGCGGAAATGCATACAGGAGACCCTGAGGCCACGGCCGATGGGCCAAGGCGTCCACCCCGAGCGGAGGGGCGTCTGCCCACCTGAGCGAGAACCAAAGTGGGCACTGTGCGTTTTCTGCACTGGCGAAAAGGTCGGCCACTGGATCGCCGAACCGGCGCCAAACCTCCATTGCGACCCATGGGGGAGTGGGCCTCCCCTGGACATAACGTCCGCGCCCACGTTGAGCAGGCCGGGAATGTGACGGGCTCTCAGGGAGGACAGGTGGGAGCCCGCCCACAAGAGAATTTCCGTCGCTTTCCTGTGCAGAGTGGGAGACCTGGTCCCCCCCCTGCCTGTTTAAGTAGGCCACCACTGTGGTGTTGTCCGACCGCACCATGACATGGTGACCCGCCAGCTGACTTGAGAAGTGCAGGAGCACCCTCCGCACAGCTTCCATCTCCAAGAGATTGATGTGCCCCAAGGGTGACTCCCACGGCCCCCCGGTGGAGCACCAATCGAGTACTCCGCCCCAACCGGTCAGAGACGCGTCCGTGAACACCTCTGTGTAATGAGGAACGCACCCCATCCGTACCCCCTGGGGGAGACGATCCGGGGCCAGCCAGTACGTCACATGCTGAATAGGGTACAACACGCTTTTCTCCAAGTTGACCACAAATCCCAATCGGGAGATGTGTTCCAATAGGGCTGTCGTGTGAGCCTGCGCCTCCTGCCGAGACGAGGCCAGGATGAGCCAGTCGTCGATGTAAGTCAGAACTCGGATGCCACGACGACGAAGCGGCTCCAGCGCCGCCTCCACGCACTTGGAGAACGTACGCGGGGCCAGCGAATAACCGAAGGGGAGGCGGTGATATTCGTAGCACTTCTCCCCCACTGCAAAGCGCAGAAACTTCCTGTGTTCCGAAACAATAGGAACGTGGAAGTATGCATCTGTGAGATCCACGGACGTCATCCAGTCCCTGGTCTGACGCACTCCAAAAGCTGCCTGACCGTCAGCATGCGAAAAAGCCTTTCCGCGATGCAGTGGTTCAGGACGCGCAGGTCCAAAATTGGACGTACACCCCCGCTTTTCTTGGGGACTAGGAAATATGGGGAGTACAGCCCTTTTTCCACCGCGTCCGAAGCCACCTCTGCTATAGCCCCGCGCCGCAGCAGAGAGGCTACTTCCTCCTGGATGACCGCGGCCTCCGCCTGATCTCGGAACCTCGTCCTGAGGATCCCGCTGAAAGGCGGCGGTCTCCGAGCGAACTGCAACGCGTATCCCCTGCGGAGCGTCCTGTCTAACCAGGGAGAAGAAAGAAGCCCCAGGCTCTTCCACTCCTGATAAAATTCTGTCACGGGCCTCACCGGTCCGCAGAGTAGAAACGGAGCAGGCCCGCCCACCTCCACCCCGGCCTGCGGGGTAGGACGTGGGGGGCCCTGATTAAAAGGGTCTGCGGGGATTCCCCACCCCCGGACAGCGGCGCCACCGCGGACGAGGACGGCGCGCCGTCAAGAGAGGACTTACGCTTACGCTTCTTAGACTGAACAGTCTCACTCCCCTGCACGTTGCCACGTCACCTTTGCGAGACTCGTGTTTGTTTCGCTGGAAGTCTCTTGGAATTTCCCCTATTAATTGTGTTCAGTAACATTTTAAGAGTTGGTGAAATCATTATGGCTAGCCGCACCGAGCAAGAGCTTCACCGTCTAAGACTGGACATAAAGCGATTGACGGAGGATATTAAAAAGAAAGAAGCGCTTGTTACTGAACTCATGGAAATATCCCATCGACAATCACTGCATATTTCCTCTCTGACTGCTGCCCTCCAAGAGACAGTGCTCGGAGACCCGGTTACCTGTCCCTCACCCTCTAGCTCAACTCCCCACCCGCAAACCGTGCACAGAACAAAAACACTTGGATCCACCTGCTTGAGCCTCACGAACCGCTTCTCTGTATTGGCGGAGGACTCACCTACTCCAGCTGTTCCGGCAACGGCGCTCTCCAATCTGGACCCGGCGATGGATTTCCCGGCTCTCCAAGGGGGTGGCGCGGATCCCCGCTCGGCCCAGCCTCACAAACAGGGGGAAAAAACATCGGCCAGGCGTAACATCTTAAAAGAGGCGGTCCGGAGACGATCCAGTGGATCCTCAGGTATGGCTCCGGTCTTGTCGCTGTCCCCAACGCTGCACGCGCCCTCGCAGCTGCTGACGGTGGCCCCCCCCCGCGGTCCTCTCCGGCGGCGCCACGGACACAACAACCCGCGGTGCAGCCGGTGATCCCGGACGAGGGCGCACCCCCTCCTATCGTTTCCACGCCCCCCTCACAAACCATCCCTGTCATCACTAGCAGAGAGCGGACACAACACAACCCTCCATGCAATTATCCTGTCCATATTAACTTCTTAAAACCCCTCCCCAAAGCCCCCCCACAGTCCACAGTTAATCCATCTCAAACCACACTAAACATGGCTCTTTTAAATGTCCGCTCTCTGCAGAACAAGTCTTTTATTGTGAATGACCTGATTTTTATGGGGCGCCAAATGTAACATGCCTTATTTCGTGGACAGAATGACTTTTGTGTCACGAAATACATATATTCATTACGAAATCACGTTACATCGTAACGCCGTTTGTCCACGGAATACACACATTGGTTTGCATTGTGTCCACGAAACACTGAAGAGAGCACGTCGTTTCGTGGACCAAATTGACTGGTGGGCTTTTGCTTTCGTGGACATAAGGCTGAACACTATTCACTGTCGTACACGAAATAAACTTTCGTCATAAAAGTATTGTGATGTGATACAGAAGGCATTCCGTCCACGGAATAGTAACTTCATAACTTACGAAATGCATTCCGTGACACGTGCTTTCATTCCGTGCACGAAATGCATAATGGTATACATTTCGTGAGTCAGCAGTTTACGAAATGAATTATGTGACACGATAATGTCATTCCGTGGACGAAATGCATAATAGAATCACGAAATCAGTTTTGTGACCTGCAACAATACATTTCGTGAGTCAACAGTTTACATAATACACTTTTGACTCACGAAACAGTGAGTAAACAGTTATGTTATGTTTACGAAATGTTTACGAAATGTCACATAATTCATTTCGTAAACTGCTGACTCACGAAATGTATACCATTATGCATTTCGTGCACGGAATGAAAGCACGTGTCACGGAATGCATTTCGTAAGTTATGAAGTTACTATTCCGTGGACGGAATGCCTTCTGTATCACATCACAATACTTTTATGACGAAAGTTTATTTCGTGTACGACAGTGAATAGTGTTCAGCCTTATGTCCACGAAAGCAAAAGCCCACCAGTCAATTCGGTCCACTAAACGACGTGCTCTCTTCAGTGTTTCGTGGACACAATGCAAACCAATGTGTGTATTCCGTGGACAAACGGCGTTACGATGTAACGTGATTTCGTAATGAATATATGTATTTCGTGACACAAAAGTCATTCTGTCCACGAAATAAGGCATGTTACATTTGGCGCCCCATAGATTTTAGATAATAATCTTGATTGTTTGTTTTTAACTGAAACCTGGCTGGGTACAGATGCGACCGCGGTTCTTGCTGAGGCCCCCCCACCTAATTTTAGCAGCACCTTTTCAATAAGGAATGGGAAAAGGGGAGGTGGCACTGCTTCCATATGTACAAACACTATTGCCACCAAACCTATTTTATTTGATCCATTCCCCACTTTTGAGCACCATGCAGTTGTTTTTAGTAATCCCCCCATTTTATGTGTCACTATTTACAGACCCCCCAAAAAATGCCCTCTTTTTGTTAAGGAATTTTCTGAGTTTTTATCACTTTTACATAGCTCTTTTAATATGATTCTTTTAACTGGTGATTTTAATCTGTTGCTAGGGATTTTTTAAATGTTCTTAATTATATGGATTTTACCCAACACGTCACGCAGCCAACTCACGACAGAGGACACAGTCTGGACCTGGTCATCACGTATGGCCTGTCCACAGCTGTGTCTTCTGTCATTGACTTGGCTGTTTCTGACCATTACTGTGTGTTTTTTAATATCACCAGTTTTACCCAGCGGGAGACCTCGGTAAGAGCTGTGAGGAAACGTCATCTCACCCCTGAAGTGGCTGCAAATCTTATTGATGTTTTAGAGAAATATTCTCCTATTGTTCTACCTGCCCCCTGTGATTTTATTTTTGAAAATTTTAATAGCAAACTCAAGTCAGCGCTTGATTCTATCGCTCCTTTAAAATCCAAGAAACTCCCCACAAAACCAATTCCTCCATGGAGGAATGAGGAAATTAAACAACTCAAAAGACAATGCAGGGTGGCAGAGAGAAAATGGAGAAAAAACTAAATTACCATAAACTACCAAATCTTCCGTGAACAACAAACAACTTACAATAACGCAGTAAGAAACACAAGAAACAACTACTTCTCAAAAATGATCAACAATAATAAAAACAATCCCAAGGTACTCTTCTCTACAATAGAACATCTAATCAATCCTGATTTTAACAAGACCAACTTTAGTTCAAGTGACTCCCTTTGTGAGGCGTTTGCAGACCAGGGGAAAGATAGACACTATCAGATGTAATATTTTATCTACTCAAAATAACACGGTTTTAAATACATCTGGTTGTCTACTTGTTCCAGAGGAAACACTGCACAGTTTTGTCCAGGTTAATGCTGAGATGCTTGATAAAGTTTTCTCCTCAGTGAGGCCCACCACATGTCCTTTAGACCCGGTCCCAACCCCGTTTTTTAAAACATTGTATGAATCCTTTAAAGACGAACTTTTACACATGATGATTTGCTCTCTTCAGACGGGGGTCTTCCCTGCTGCCTTTAAGGGGGCGGTGGTGAGGCCTCTGCTGAAGAAGAGCAATTTGGACCGTAATGATTTTAACAACTTTAGACCAGTATCCAACTTACCATTTTTAAGCAAAATCTTAGAAAAACTTGTCTTTATCCAACTTAAGGATTTTATTACTGCACATAACGTCCTTGAGAAATTCCAGTCTGGCTTTAGGGCAAACCACAGCACCGAGACGGCCCTTTTAAAGATCTTAAATGATCTTAGATTAAATTATGACTCACAGAAGGTCACAGTGTTGGTTCTACTGGATCTGAGCGCTGCCTTTGATACAGTCGACCATACTATTGTTTTAACTCGTTTAAAACACATCGGCCTCTCTGGTGCTGTCCACAAATGGTTTACATCCTACCTCACAGACAGGACATTCATGGTGAGTGTGGATACTTGCTCCTCTAAGGTCCATAAAATTACATGAGGTGTGCCCCAGGGTTCGATTTTAGGCCCAGTGCTTTTTAACCTGTATATGCTCCCTCTTGGTGATGTCATCAGGAGACATGGAGTCAACTTTCATAGTTACGCTGATGATACACAGTTGTACATCTCCATGTCTCCTGATGACACCAGGCCACTGGATGCACTTTTTAACTGCATTTTAGATATTAAATCCTGGATGGCAGAAAACTTTCTCCAGCTTAACCAGGACAAAACTGAAGTTCTAGTCATCGGTCCTCAGGCCCAGAGAGAGAAACTTTTACCCAAACTACAGTTATTGTCTTTTAATCCTTCCTCACAGGTGAAGAACCTGGGTGTGATTTTTGACTCTGAGCTGACTTTAATTCCACACATTAAGAATATCACAAAGATAGGTTTTTACCATCTAAAGAACATATCCAGAGTCCGCCCCATTCTCTCTCGGGTCAACACGGAGACGCTCATGCATGCTTTTATCACCAGTCGTATCGACTACTGTAATGCCCTGCTTTCTGGTCTTCCCAAAAAGAGGATCTCAGGTTTACAACTTTTACAAAATTCAGCAGCTCGTGTCCTGACGAAGACCAGGAGGCGGGACCACATTACACCGGTTTTAGAGTCGCTGCATTGGCTCCCCGTGTGTTTCAGGATTGATTTTAAAGTTCTTTTAATGTTTTTTAAATGTCTTAATGGTCTTGGTCCTTCTTATCTTTCAGAATTGATTTTACCATATGAGCCTTCGCAGTCCCTTCGCTCCTCCGGCAGGGGTCTCCTAGTTATTCCTAAAGTCAACAGAAAGACTCACGGCGAGGCGTCTTTCCAATATTATGGCCCTCGCCTCTGGAACGACCTGAGGAGGAGCTCAGGACCACAGAGAACGTTCATGTTTTTAAGAGCAGGCTCAAGACCCACCTTTTTAGCTTAGCTTTTAACTAATATTTACTTATATTAACCTTATTTACCGGTTTTAGTTCTATTATTTCTTTAGTTTCCCTCCTTTTATCCTGTGCTATTTCACGCACAGTTTTAGCTGTTTTTAATTTATCTCTTATTAAATATTTATTTTTTTATTTTTTATGTTCTCCTAGTGGTTCCTCTGAGGGAGCCCTCTGCCCCAGGAGTGCTGGTTGGCTGCGGCTATGCGGGCGCTCTCCTGGGGGGGCCTGGATGGAGGTAGGACATCTCTCCTACACCTCCTCCGGGCCCCCTGGGTTGGCGCTCTGTGGCTGTGGCCGATAGGCTGCTCCTGGTGCAGACGGCTCCTTGGATGATGTTTCCTCTTTCGGTCCATCTGTACCCAGCCTTACGTACTCAACTCTATGTCCATTTTTATTTAAGACTTTTAACTGCTGGCTGTCTGTACGTATGTGTCTGTGTGTCTGTGTGTGCGGGTGGTGGGTGGGGGGGTTGTAGTTATTTATGTATATTTACTGGTGGGGACAATTTTAATGATTTTTAAGCACTGTAAAGCACTTTGTGTTACATTTTGTATGAAAAGCGCTCTATAAATAAAGTTTGATTGATTGATTGAAGGGCCGCCCCGCCTCCTGCCAAGCGGAGGTTTAGAAGCAGCCCCAGCCCGCGGAGTGACATGATCCGAGGCCGCACTGCCGCTGGGTCAAAGGTACCGGCCGCCTTGACGTACCCCCCGTACGTTCTGGTAGGAGAATACGAAGCCGTGGCGTGCTGCGGAAAGCAGCGGGAAGAGTAGAAGACTCATGAACGGCAGACGCTCTCAGCGCGTCTCCGCTGTGAATAAGAGGCGGAGCATGCTCTTTTACAATGTAACGGGCCGAAGCACGGCCTTTATTGTAAACAAAATGCCCCCGTTTCCCCCCTCTGGCGTCAGCGCCCGGACGTCGATGCGCTGGTCCAGATCCACGGTCCCTCGGCTGGTCCCGTCTCGGAGAACGCGCTGGAGCCGTCTGGGATGAACCCGGAGTGTCGCATCTCCGCGGAGGAGACGGGGGATGAAAATGGCGCTCGCGCCGCTGAGCCCCTCGCCGTCGTTCAGAGCGCTGACGGTCCCACTGGGGACGGAGATGCGGTCCCAACTGCTGGGAGGCTTTGGAGGCAGCATCGAGGCGCTCGACCATTGCCTGGATGTCAGGGCCAAACAATGATGAAAGCCCCAGCCACAAATGACGAGATCCCACCTGAGCCGCCGCCATTGAACGGCCACCGTCAATGGCGAAAGCCTGGGACATACGGAGAAAAGACGCCACCGTAGTCTAGACCTCCTCGAGCTCCTCCAGGGCCAGCTCGGAGCGTCCGTGGATGAGCTTATCCAGCGAGCCCGCCAGAAAAGCCATGTTGCTAGCTAACGCCACTACCTGAGCGGCGTTAGCATAGCAGCGGTCTAAAACGGCCATCGTAAGCTTATCCTTGTCAGAGGGAAGCAACGCTTTATCGCCTGGCCAAGGCGATGAGGACAGAAGGAGGGACATCCTGACTCCGTCCTCAATCGGCGGAACCCCGGACCGCCACGTCCAGTCCTGCACCGTGGAATACGGCCCGTACCCCAGTGCAGGATGTTTTGCCGCGAGAGGATGAGCCCATTCACGCTGAGCAAAGTGCATAATCGGTGTCATAGCCGGGCACATCATGACAGGGTGGAGGACTTCGGTGAAGTCCTCCACCAGAGCAGCAGGTTGAGACGGGGGCAGAGGAATCTCCATACGGTCTGCGGCAGACGCAAACAACGCGGGGAGATAGTCGAGAGGATAACGATCCCCCTGTAGCCCGGACGGCGTCTGCGAAAAGATGGAGGCAGCGTCTTCATTGTAGCAGCGACGATCATCCTCCTCATCATATTCACTCCAATCCTTCCTCCTGGGGCTTGCTGAAGGGGCTGGGTCCTGAATCAGGGGCACAGCGTCCTGAGCTGGCTGTTCTGGTGAATCCGGACCCATGAAACCGCGGCGATGCTCGCGCTCTTCCCGGGAGAGCGCTAAGCACGCCTGGCAGTCAGCGTCCCCCACTGCATGGTGACAACCGAGGCAGCGGAAGCACAGCTCGTGCTGATCTTCAGGGAGGAGAATGGAGGGACATTTGCCGCATCTGCGGAGCTCGACACCGGCAGGTGAAGTCATCTTCGAGCAGAGAAGCGGCGAGAAGATCCTGAAAGTAAGTAGAAGTATCGTTCTGAGAAGAACGTGCTCGCAGAAGTGAGTTCTGAAAAGAACTTGCTCTCTCAAACGCTGAGTTAAAAAAGGAGATGAGCGGTGGGCAGATGGGGTTTATATACCCCAGATGGATATACCATCACCTTGACATGATTGGAGCGGGTAGATGTTTTTATCTCTCAGGCGCGAGGCGATGCCTCGGGTTATAACCAATAGCGAAGCCCGTAGAGGGCGTAGCCCATACGAAACAGAACAGAACTCTCCATGGAGTCATAATTGCCCTTTCAGGACCGGGTGCATAGGCGAGGATGGCAGCTGAGGAGGGCGCCCTCTGCTGGAAGGGGAGCCTTTCGAATCCCGTGAGGACAATGCCCTACATCTATTTGCCGGCTTTCGCTCGTAACTTTAGAGCGAAACGTGATGAAGACTTTTGGTCTTTTGTGTGGGAAACTTGAGATATCAAATGTTTCTGGTCGTCCTGCGCCTCTGCAGAGCTTTGTAACATTGAGGGGAAAATACTTGAATATTCACTTCAGAAGTAGAGGCTCCCTCTTCCAATAAACTGTTGTGTGCACCTTTAATGCTTGCACATGTTCTGACTCACAAATAATGAAATTAGACTTACCATCTTAAGAGTGACTCCAAATACCAGAATAATGAATGACAGCCAAAAAAAGTAAAAGAAAATCTAGGAATAATATGGAAAACCATTTGGATCAAACACATGTCTGCGTGTCTGCTGAAAGAAAAAAAAAGACATTGATCAGGAGGCCAAAGAGGCCCCTGATTTAGATCAATAGCGACTGCAGTTTGTAGTATTAAAGTGCCTTGCAAAAGTACTAATACACCTTGAACCTTTGCACATTTTGTCATGTTTATAACCATAAATATAAATATTTTATTTTGAATGTTTTACTGAAAGTAACAGACAACTGTAAAGTGAAAAGCACAATGATACATGATTCTGTTATTTTACAAAAAATTGAAAAGTGGGGCGTGCATAAGTATTCATACAGCATTTTCTGAGTGCATTAAATTGCCTTTATAACATTCCTAATGACTGCAGAAAGTTCACACCTTGCCCTAACCATTAAATAGAGGCCACCTGTGTGTAATCTGCTCTCAGTATAATTCCAGCTGTTCTGTGAGGGCCTCAGAGCTATGGTCAGAGTGTATTGGTCACTAAACAACATCATGAAGGCCAAGGAGCTCACCAGAGAGGTCAGGGATAAAGCTGAGAAGTTTAAAGCAGCGTTAAGTTATACAAAGATTTCCCACGATTTGAACATCTCACGGAGCACTGTTCAATCCATCATTCAGAAATGGAAAGAGTTATAGCACCACTGTGAACTTACCAAGACACGTCCGTCCACCTAAACTAACAGACCGAACAAGGAGAGCACTGGTCAGAAATGCAACCAAGTGCCCCAAGATAACTCTGGAGGAGCTGGGACGTCCTGCCGCTGAGCTGGGGGAATCTGTACATGGGACAACTATAAGTCGTACTCTACACTAATCTGGCCTTCATGGACGAGTGGCAGAAGAAAGCCATTATTGAAAGGAGGCCATAAGAAATCGGGGACTGGGAGGATTGTAAGAATAGTTGGGAAGATGGATGGAGACAAATACAGAGACATTTTGGAGGAAAACCTGCTGGAGTCAGCAAGAGAATTGAGGCTGGGGCGGAGATTCACCTTCCAGCAGGACAATGACCCTAAACACAAACATCTACAATGGAATGGTTTAAAAACAAACATATTAATGTGTTAGAATGGCCCAGTCAAAGTCCTGACCTAAATCCTATTGAAAATCTGTGGAAAGACCTGAAAACTGCTGTTCACAAACGCTCTCCTTCTAATGTGACAGAGCTTGAGTTGTTTTGTAAAGAGGAATGGGCTAAAATGTCAGTCTCTACATGTGCAAACCTTGTAGAGTCAAACCCAGAAGACTTGCTGGTGTTATTGCAGAAAAAGGGGGTTCCACAAAGTATTCAGTCATGCTGTATGAATACTTATGCACGCCCCACTTTCACTTTTCTATTTTTTGAAAATAACAGAATCATGTATCATTTTGCTTTCACTTCACAGTTGTCTTGTGTGTGAACTTTCAGTAAAAAATACTATATTAAATCTTTACATTGACAAAATGTCAAATGTAAACATGAGACAATGTGCAAAAGTTCAAGGTGTATTAGTACTTTCTCATGGCACTGTAAGTACGATAATGCCAGAGATGAATAACCAATGCCTGCTAAAGGTACAATACTCGCTTTTGAATAAATTACAGGTTTGTGGGAGTCTCAGGTGTTCAACAAAAAGATGAGTGTTGCTTTTGAATTTTGCTTTGTTTATTTGCTGTAATATAAATCGTCCCCTGATCACTGAGTCCCCCAAAACAGTAGAGGTTTATTTTGTTTCATTCACAGCTGAGTAATCATGCATCCTCTGACACAAACTGTACAAACTGTACAATGGCCAACAAAAAGAGAGAGAGATTTTCCCCGTTCAATGGTGGGGTCAGTGTAAGTCACACTGTTTTGAAAGAAACGATTGTCCGCAGAAGCTAGACCCTAAAACTAACTACATGTTCATAAAAGAAACGTTTTGTAAATGTTACCGTTCTGTCCAGAACTGTTAAAAAGCCAATAACTTAAAGAGTAATTCCACAAGAGTAGGCCAAGCACGTCACAATCTCCAACAAAAGAGTGTAGTTTGGTTTAAAAACTCCACATGATTCCAGCTCATTAGTGCATGCAGTGTCACGTCTTGTTCTATTTCCTCTGTTTAAAAACACATCTACGGACTTTCTGCGCATGCGTGAGCTGTAATAATAATAACAGTAGGTGGCGGTAGAGGCTAATGTCTGCAAGGAGGCCTTTTCCAAGCGAAAACGACATTAGTCAGAGGTAATCTTTGTAGGCTTAATCCTGTCATCGTGGCGTAAAAACCCGATACTGAAACAGCTACACAGCTATTACACGCTTATTACACTATCCATCTATCCATCCATCCATCCATCCATCCATCCATTTTCTACCACTTGTCTGTTGCCGGGTCGTGAGGGCAGCTGTTGGAGCTGCACCAGCCTCTATAGCGCCTCCTGCAGGTGGTGGGTCCACAGAAGGACGGCCTCATGGTTCTAACCGGGCCTGTTGGTCTCTCATAAGGGGCTTCTGAACCGCTCTTTGTCTGACCCGTCACCTAGGACCTGTTTGCCCTGGGAGACCCTACCAGGGGCACCAAGCCCCCGACAACAGAGCTCCAGGATCATTCGGGCGCTCAAACCCCTCCACCACGTTAAGGTGGCGGTTCTAGGAGGGGAACTGTTATTACACTATTACACCCTTATTAGACCCTTATTACACTATTACACCCTTATTACGCTATTACACCCTTATTACGCTATTACACCCTTATTACATTATTACACCCTTATTACGCTATTACACCCTTATTACACTATTACACCCTTATTACACTATTACACCCTTATTACACTATTACACCCTTATTAACGCCCTATTGCACCACTATAGTTTTCCATTGTGCGTTTTAGACCTGCCGACGAAACAACAGGAAACAATCTGATTAGACTATCCGATCATAGTAGAAAAGACCATTCAGAAATAGTCATGTACTACTGATGGGATTTACGGCTCTTTACTGGGAACTGAGTCTTTGGGATCCGTTCATTTCAAAGAGTCGTTCAAAAGACTGGCTCTTTTTAATCCACCATGTTGTGATAGTCACCCTTGGAAAGACTAATCATTTTAGAGCATTTAGCTTTGACTTTAGAGCACACAGCTTCCACTTGTCGCTCCGCTGCTGGGCTGATTCGTGTGTTTGTTCCGGGGAGTTCTGGGTCAAATCCACTGATAAAAAGATCCGGCTCTTTCCACCTGAGGTCCGGGTTGAACCGTTCGTCTGGTCCGTCATGAACTTCACTGTCACGTACTCGTCGTTTTACAGATGAAGGCAGATACAAAGTAGGTCTGCAGTTTGTAGTGAGTGTATTCATGTATGATTTGTTTATAGCGTATTGTTGCGTGTTGTTTTACATGTTTGCTTTGTACCGACACATCCTTCACATTTGTCTCTGCTCTTCTGGCCGATGCTTCGTAAAACAACTACATCCTACTTTACAAAAACGCCACACTATTTTCTGTTTGGTTAATATAGGGCTGGGCGATATGGCCAAAAAATAAAATCTCGATTTTTCGACTCGACGATTTGCGATTTTAATCGATTTTATTGGAAAAAAACTTAAAAAGGTCTCCTGATCTTTCATATGTAGAACACTGCACAGAGTCCTGCTCATTCATATTTAGATTCATAATATAGCCTACAATTAGGCCCATTCAAAATTGTTATTTCTGTTTTAAATATTCTTTGTCTGAAACGCCGCTAAAGGGCAGCACGGCGCTCGTCAGGCGGTTGTTCAGCGGCGGACACGATTTTACGATTTAGCCATTTTCCACATCGTCTGTTTTTAAAAGCATGAATTAATTGAATTGATTCGATTTATCGCTCAGCCCTATATTGTTAATATGGTTTTCAATCACGCCCATCTGGAATTCGAAGAAATCCCCACTGATCCCAGATACATGTCTGAGGAAAAGCGCTGCAGACGGACGATCTTAAAAGGCAAGGCTACACAAGGCAACTCAATCAGCCTTTAACCTACACGTTGATTTTAGGAGGAGGAGTCTGTGCCAGACACTGACGCACCGGAGGCTTAAACTTTAAACAGATAGTGATTCTTAGTTAGACTGACCTCTTTCTTCCTCAAAGTCATCATCCCTTCATATGTTGCGAGTTCCGCACGGGCGTGAGTGACATCCACGCTGTTTTGCAAGTGACTATTTTTGGTCACACTTTCCACATGGCCTCCCTGCTGCACATCAGTACTGTAAAGAAGCACGTGGTCCTCACTCAGCCAATCAGAAGAGACATCACAGATCCCACCTCTGTGGCATTTGACCAATCAGCAGAGACCTGTCGCGCTCTCAACTTCCTGTTTTCTCTGAAGTCTGAAAAGGACGTCTGGCTGAAGTCATGGTACATTTCTTTACATAACTTAAACTAACCATGGTGATGAAACTCACACATTGTATTGGTGAACACTTGTGCTCAGTGATGATATACAGTATGTCTTGCTCAGAGGTGCAGTGGAAGATGGAAGGACACAGAAGTCGGTTTCCTCCCCTGCAAAAGATGTCACCTTGTTCAGTAAAAAAAAACAAAAAAAACTAGTGAGTGCCCTCCAATGGTTCCAAATGAAGCAGAACAGTGCTGCTTTCATATACACGTTTGTGCATTTCAAATTTCACAAAGTCTTTCGACGCTGTTTTATTAATTTACCAATCCGTTACAGCGCAAGGAAAGCAATGTCCTGTTTGTTTTGGCCTTTCACAGAACTATTTTTATTGATCTAAAATATTGAATTGCCTACCACTTTTCCTGGACGTGATGGTGTTGCAATCGCTCGTTTTAGTGGAAACACCATGAACTTAATCCAGTCACAGCAAAGGCTTGAAATGTAGATCACTACGATCATACAGTTGCAGTGGTTCTCAAGCGTTTCACACTCAAACTCATAAAACAATTGACATTCCAAGTGCCACCAGGCCGAGATTAAGATCCAATCAGACTTATGCGCAGACAGGTGGCGCTATGTGGAATCTACAGCTTCAGACGTGGTTGGTGGCTGGACAGACTCCCGAGCAATCTGCTTGCAAGCGTTTCAAGCGACCACATAAGGAAAGCAAAAGAATTGTCACAGGACCAGCAAGAAAAGGTATACAACAGGAAAGGGTTATGAAAAAATATCCAAGCTACTGAGAGTATCAATCAGCAGTTCAAACACTAAAGAAGAAGTGGATTCTGTTTAAACCAAACCATGGTCAGGTAGACATAAATATTCAGCAACAACTGACAGGAAAATTGTTTGGAATGCAAAGAAAAACCCACACATAACTTTGAAATACAGGACTAACCCTAATATTAATTAGCATTACAAACAATCAAACGAGCGTCTAGTGTTAAATACATGTCATGTGAAAGAGCTATTCTCTTCTCTTCAGCGGACTTGGAGCAGGCATACACTTGGAGGATGAGTGCGTAAACTCCGAGCACATCTCCGCTGTTTATGGTCGGACCAACGGGACTTCAGACCGATGGGTCAGTAAAGAGATGTCAGACTAATGGGCCGACCCCCCGGCGTCCCACACACACTTGAGCTCGGCTCATTCACTCAGCACTCTCTCCCATTCAGGGCTTTTTTCTACCCCCAAAAGTAAAATACATTTGTAAATAGTTTTTTTTTGGGGCGTGTTGGGTTTCTATCATCTGGTTCTCAGGCATAAAAACCTGTTAACCGCGTTTTGAAAGGCCGGAAGTGAGGCCTGCCTCCAATGCACTGCCCTCACAGTACGAGGGTGCCATACATTTTTACAAAAAAATTGGAATACAAGTGAAAACCAGTCTCTGCACGGTTTAGGAGAGGCCATTTAAACGTAAAGGACTAACTGATTTTATGGATCAAATGCTGTCTTTATTGTGCAAATGTCGACGCCACCATGCATCATCCGCGTGGCGCTTCAGGATTGTCAATAACTTATTTTTTGGACGGGCGGGATTCGAGTCCCAGCCATGTTCACTATGTTGTCTTTTCATTTTTATTTGCAACATCATGAGATTGTATTTTAAGTTGAATTTTATTTTTTTCTATTGGAAAATGCTATTGAATGTTAAGTAAGTAACATTTACACAAATACCAGAGACAACAAGTTGCATTTTCCTGCAGTTGTGTTTACTTTATATTGGAGTCAATAACATGTGCCTTACCAGCAACAAACCTCACCGCACGTCACTGGTGTAAGCCATTATTACTTTTCAGGGTCACAGTAATACTAAGTAAGTAAGTGCTTTATTGTCATTGTACAAGCGTACAACGAAATAGTGTTCAGGTGTTAGTCCTGAGCTGACTGTGTGTCAACCTGACCCGCATGACCTTGGAGGTCAGGGAAACTGTAGCACTCGGAAGAAACCTGGCTGGCTGCCCTCTGTCTCCTCTGATCCTCTGAAACGGTGCACCGCCTCCTGGGTTTGTCCCTGCACTGGTCAGCTCCACCTCCTCCTTTCTCTCTCCTTGTTTCCTGAGGAAAAGGGTGGAGTTAAAGTAACTAAAGTGATGCTGATCCACGCACAACATTGTACCACCTCCCCTCCTCCCTCTGCGATGAATCAGCCTCTTCCAGTCATGAGCACGTACGTTTAGTTACAGTAAACTGCGTCTCTACATTCCATCAGGTTTATGTGTCTCTTAACATTTCCGAGATAGTCAGCAAAACGTTGGGATCTGCCCAAGAAAGTCATTCCTGTTCCATAGTTTTTAAACATAGAAGATATAATTTAAAAAACTGGATTGCACCGTTTTAAGTAAAAGATGAAGCATTTTCTTATTACTTTAGTGAAATGACTTTAACGGTAGCATCTCAACTGTGAACTTTATAAATTATCTTTATGTTTATATCTTTTAAATCCTGCCCGGGGCCCCCAAATGGCTCGCAGCGGCTCTGGAGATACAATAATTCAGCCATGATTTCAGCTCATGGAAAAAAGCGTCTGGGAGTTTCTGCACCCTCTACAGGCAACAGCAGGGAGTGATGCTGCTTTAAATGGCTAAAACAGCAGTCTGTAGCGCATGCATTGGGGACATGTGATATTCAAAGCAAATTGGACACAACGGGCAACTTTTTATGTACAACTTTAGTCCAAACTGCAGCTGAATGTGTTTCGGACACATTTTTTTTTTTTTTGCAGAAAAAGGCCGAGCAATGTTATTATTTTCCAAGAAATGTAGATGTAATGCCAGTCGGAATCCTATGTAATGCTTGGCAATGACATTTACTGTAAGTCATTCATTTTGGCACAGTCAATTTTTTATGACCTATATATATTGCTTTTGAATGCCCAGTGGAAACCCTGGTGACGTTTGTCGAGAGATTATATCCAGAATGACTCAAAAGGAGCTAGCAAAACGACTCCAGCCTGTATTAGATGAAATAACATTATAACATGGAGCTAGCAAAACGACTCCAGCCTGTATTAGATGAAATAACATTATAACATGGAGCTAGCAAAACGACTCCAGCCTGTATTAGATGAAATAACATTATAACATGGAGCTAGCAAAACGACTCCAGCCTGTATTAGATGAAAGAACATTATAACATGGATAAAGTGTAAAAATCTGAGACCTTTCAATTGACCACGGGATGAAAAGCCAATGACAGCGATGTATTTCCTCCACATCTGCCGTTATCAGTCTGTATTTCCACGTTTTTGGCGCTCCAGGGTTATTATCAGGCCTTTGATCGTGACGTCTGCCAAAAACTCATTTCGGAGTGTCAGTCAGAGCGCCCCCCGGAGACAGAACGCTGCACATTCATCTGATAGCTCCGCAGAAACACCAAGCATTGACACGACGCCTGACTGACACGGTGTAACGCATACCTCATGATGAGCTTCCATTTCCACATAGAGGCTCAATCCCACACTGGCAAATGTAAGGTTAAGGTCCGCCATGATAAGTCCACTCCAGCCAATCAGATCGCCGAAGGTTTTACATTGATCCAATCACAGACCAACATTAAATGTACTTGAAGGCCCTATACCTGATTTTGTTTTATGACAAACACTGAACGAGAATCCCACTTAATTAAAATGTTACCTGTGGTCCAAACTCATTCCTAACTTTCCTAATATATTTATTTCTAGCATCCCAATTCTTCACAAATGTATCGGTACAGTTCACAACTTGCAGGGTCACTTTCGCAAAAATGCCAGAAAAATAAGCTGAAAGTTCATTAAATGTATACAAATGTTTTATGATTAGACACACAGTGTTGGTCACACACATGTTTGAGTTTGCAATGCACTAAAGGAGGACCATATTTGTTCCATTTCCAAAAATAAAATCAGGTATAAAGTATGTTCCAAATTCAATCAAGGTACTCGAGTCATCTTCTGTACTCAGTAGTCGAGGTCTTCGAACGTTTCGCCTCTCATCCAAAAGGCTTCGTCAGTGGACTAAAGTCCCGCTCAGCCCACAGCTTTAGATATAGACCAACGGGGAGGAGTTAGGGTTGGCCCGGCTCCTCCCCTTTAATCACAGCTACTCTCACCTGTGGGTAAACACCTTTGAAGAGCGTCTCTAACGATCTGCTCACCTCAGTATCGGTCAGCCCTGTCCTATTCATAGATGATCACTGCCCAGTATCTGTCCCATTCATGGCTGATGACTGCTAATTACCTGCCTATTGTTCTTTTGTTGGCTGAGGTGCCGTCTCCTTGGACCTGCGGTGCCCTGTCGGTTTTCCCCAAAGGAGATTGGAGTAAAGTGACGGAAGATTAAATCTGAGGCCGCCATTCCGGTTCATGGAGGGATTTTCTTTCCTGACAAAAATAGCTTCTTTAACTCCTCTTTCAAACCAACGTTCTTCTTTAGCTAAAATGTTGACCTCCCCGTCCTCAAAGGAGTGGTTGGAGGCTTTGAGGTGGAGGTGCACCGCCGACTGAGGGCCCCTTGTGCTTTCTCTTCGGTGTTGATAAAGTCTCTTCTGTAAAACTTGTTTAGTTTCTCCAATATAATGTTGTTTGCATTCTTCTTCTTTGCATCGAATAGAATAAACCACATTGCTTTGTTTGTGGCTCGGAGTTTTGTCTTTGGGATGAACTCATTTTGTCTCAGTGTGTTCACCGGTTTGTGGTTCACTGGAATCCTGTGCTGCCTAAAGATTCTCTGAAGTTTCTCTGAGACCCCGGCTACATACGGCACTACAACTCGCTTTCTTCTGGGCTCTGGAGTCTGTCTGTCTTGTTCTTTGGGTCTTCTTGCCCTTTGTGCTTTAGTGAAAGACCAGTTAGGATAGCCACAGTCTGAGAGGGCTCTCTGGACATGTTGCTCCTCTTTGGTCTGTCCTTCTGCACTGGTAGCACCTCTTTAGAATAGGTTTTATTGCCATTGTTTGATAACAGGTTCACAAAGTAGGAATTTTTCTCGGTGCAAACGTGCGACATAAAACATATAACACAGAGTTAAGATAAAAGATAAAAATAAGCTAAAGCACTTTAAACTATAAGGCTATAGGGGCATGTGTGACGCCCACAAAATGTGACGTCACATTTTTATGTTATTTTAATAGAGTATTTTTATTTAGTAGCACTTCAGGTGATTGCAATATTGGGGTGCGCCACAAGGGGGCAATGTAGTGAGAAAGCAGTAGCTCCGCCAGGCGGGGTCCTTCTTATCAACACGTTTGCGGCCTTCCCTCATACATGAAGCGAGGCTGCATCGAACCGAAGCTCACTGCCTCTTGTCTCATCATTTCTCCTGTTATTCAGGTAGTAATGTATAAAGCACATGCACTATCACATACAACATGACTTTGTATGTGATACAAATATGTGATATAAATATTGTGGTTATTTATAGCCGTTTTCAGTTAGTTTAGAAATGCTAAATTGCGTTAATATACTGTTCGGAATCACGCTCGTGGTAGTAAGGCTACCATGAGGTTGTGTAATGGCGGCGGCGCCCCACCGTAACTTGAACTCTCCCAAGTATGTACATAAGCTCCCGGACATTGTTGGAAAGTGTAACTAATTGTTTAAATACTAAATTGATTTCTGTAATGGAAATAGTAATGTTTGACTCTTTTGATATATTTTTGGTTATGTAATTTTGTAAAACCATAGAGAGGATTTGATTAGCAGACCAAGCGATTGTACTTATGAACATTATTTTAGTTGTACTCAAGTGACGAAATATACTTGTTTTAAAAAGTAGAAAACTACATAAGTAAAAGCACCATTTGCTAGTGACGTTTGTTAAAGATAAAAGTAACATAGTGATAAACCAGATAAGGTAGTAACAAGATACTAATACAGTATAAAGGTTACACGTGATTTTGGTTAAAGATGAAACATGATTAGACAAAGTAAAAGTATACATGATTTTTGGTAAATACAGAAGTAAATGTATTTTGAACATAAGTTGTAATTAAAGATATACATGAAGCGAGGCTGCATCGAACCGAAGCTCACTGCCTCTTGTCTCATAATTTCTCCTGTTATTCAGATTATTCTTCTGGTGCGGGTCTGCCCCCTAGACCGGACCCGTAACACATGCATAAATAATTAAATAAATAAGATAAAATAAAGTGACGTGTGGTAAGACAACAACAATTTGACAATGAACAACAGCGGGATTGTGTTTACAGATGTGTAGGCGTATAAAGTGATAAGTGATAGCAGCGGGTCTAAGTGTGGACACACTGCACAGTGCGAGAGTGTCCACACTACACGATTCAAACTCGAGTCCAGTCGTGACCCTCCCACACTACGCGACACGACTCTTTGCAACTGCCTTTGACTAGACACACCTCGGGAAGACTCGGCGCGACTGAGAATTGTATCAAAATCGGGCATAAAAATCGTGTAGTGTGTGCGGACCTTAACCTGTTCATTGAAGCTCATGAGCAGAAACGGCTGCAGTGGCTCAAAAATACATGAAGACTCATTTTCACACAGTCTAGTTCACTGATGAGGCCGTGTAACCCTGGATGGTCAGATGGATGGAGTGGTGGATGGTTGGTGAATGGTCACCATGTCCCAACAAGGCTGTGACGTCAGCAGGGAGCGGGTGGAGTCATGTTTTGGGCTGGAATCATGGGGTTTCTGACTGACCACTTTCTTCCATGGTACAAAAAGAAGAGCTGTGCTTTCCCTAACAAAATCATCTTCATGCATGACAACGCTCCATGTCCTGCTGTAAAGAATACCTCTGCATCATTGGCTGCTATGGGCATAAAAGGAGAGAAACTCATGATGTGGACCCCATCCTCCCCTGACCTCAACCCTATTGAGAACCTTTGGAGCCTCAAGCAAAACATCTATGAGGGTGTGAGGCAGTTCACATCCAAACAGCAGCTGTGGGAGGCTATTCTGACATCCTGCAAAGAAATCCAAGCAGAAACTCTCCACAAGTCCAATGGATGTAAGAATTTCGAAGCTGCTACATGAAGCTGTTTTTTATCACTGGGACGTTTTTTCAATCACATTCAAATGATCCAAATTATGCTGACTGTCATTTGACAATTTAGAAAATCTGAGAAAAATATAATTTGTATAATAATTTGGATCATACTTTAGTGCCTTTAACAAGAATGTACCTGCTCCATCTTCTCTGAGAGGATTTTCTTCTTCCGTCTATCGAGTATTGATTGAAAAAGCCATCGTGCATTTGTGTTGAATTCACCTACGTTTAAAATCTGAACAGTTGCTAATGACTCCTTGTATCCTTGAGGCCAAAACGACATCAATCGTTCACATTTGATGTAAAACTATTAACTTCCTTTTTTCCAAAATCCACAAAGGAAATGACCATATTTGGATGGCAGTGTCTTGGCCACATCTGAGTGGGTCCAGTTTTTCTTTTGCCGGTGATTGTCGCAGCTATTACCAATTACAGCAACAGGGCTAACGGCACCGCAGCACGTTCCAGAGCGGACCTATCCTCGGACAGGGGGCTCTGTCCCCCCTCTCGCCCCCGGCCTGTCTAAATGTCCCGGCCCAGTGCCATTATCGAGCACCCAATCTGCCTGGCTAATGCACACCGTCCAGGCCGAGGCTTCTGGGAACTCTCTCCGATAGGTCTTTGTGCACATTTTAGATCACATTCTCGTGGATGAGTCAAGTCTGGGGGCTCATATCTGCTCCATTACTGCGCTCGGACAGATCTCTCCGTTAATTCAATTGTGTTTGTTTGGCCTTTGGTAAATGCTGGAGTGTTTTGTCTCCTTTGTTATTTATAGTGTACAGGTCAAAGTCCCATAATAAACTCAGTAATTTGATGCAATTAATCTTGTTGTAGTGTTCTGAAAAGAGACATTACGTCACAGCATGTCCTCCCTGATTTGCTCTGGTCAGACTGTGTTTAAGTGTTGTTTGCTTTTCGTTACTCAGCAATACTTTGGGTTAAAGGACCTGTCTAATGCTATTTTAAGCCATTCCAAAGTAAAGTATAGGCATTTATATGATATATTGTACCTCTACCACTACGGAGCACTAATTTTTGTGATAAATACAAGTATTTTCTGGAGGTATTTTTCCAACCCGGAAGACAAAACGCTTGGATTCAGTTAACTCCGCCCCCTCTCGCCGCTCATACAACTTTAGCAGTAGTAGAAATATAAATATATATATCACAGCAAAAAGTGAAGTTACTTCATGATGCTGTTATAAGGAGTCAACATGTGCAACACAGCTTCATGGCTAAATGGCTAACACACACGCTAACATGCATTTTGATCGACTCACCGCTCTGGTGTTTCCATTATGGGATTTGCGCTGGTTATAAAAGTTAATCCACTTTGATTCTGGCCAAGGTTCATTAGCATCCATCAGCGACAGGCTCAGACAAACACTATTGTGGCTGATCGTCGCTGAATCCCGGAGGGAAAGTCCAACTTCTATGGCCTCTTCTTTAGGAAGGTTGAATAAAGTCCTGTCCTCGCAGCCAAACGAGGTTTTCTCCGTGACATTATCGTGAGGTAAGAAAAAAGAACAGGTGTCCAGACTCCAGAGTAGGTTAGAAAAAGCTCCCTCTTCACAACTTTCGGTGCAACATGACATGACCATCTGTTCAGACCGTTCAGACGCTCAGCGGGAGCGTTTGTTTTCGGTACAGGGGCAGCGCAGCGTCAGGCACTTTCTCTTTTTTTTTTTTTTTTTTTTTTCTTACAACAGAAATAATGAAAAAAGCAATTTTACAAATGAAAATCATGCCGTAAGGCATTAGATTACAGACGTCGAGCACTTCCGTTCCGCTGTGACGACACAACTGAACATGTCAGTCGTTTACCAGGAGAGGGCGGATCAGCTGCTCAGAGCGCAGGATTCAGGAGGATTACTGAGAACTGCGTGAATGAATCCAAAAACCACTCTGGGGGTGTTTTTGAGAAGGAAATAGCAGAACAACATGGTTAAAAGCTCCAAAAAGTCGATTTTGCATGATATAAGACCTTTAACACTGAAAGGGAAATGACTAAGAATGACTAAATATGAACTTTGATTATGTTACCTCTTCTCCAGCAATCCTTTACTGTAGTATAGAGGCTGAACAGGCTTATGACTATAAATACATTTGAAGCGTACACAGACATGTTCTTGTGTAACTATGGAGGACATATTTTCTAGAAATGGGACATACTGGACCTTTAAATGACTCCCAAGTCTCTCTTTGGTGGGATGTTGGTCTCCGTCCCGTGCTGTGCAGCCGTGCGGGACGTGTGCTGTGACGTCAGCTCCGAGCCAAAGCTGAGGCCTGTCACCGTGAGGAATGGCTCTCATTTCTGCCTGATAATGCGCCTTCAAAATCTTTTATAAATCACCGCTGCTCGCCCTTCCGTGCGCTCGCTTCAGGAAAACTCTTGCACCGGTGACCTTCGCCCAAACTCTGCCGTAAAGATGATTTTCAGTGACGCCGTCGGCAGTGACGTGCTCCCTCGGACTGCCTCTGCATGTGCATCAAAATGTGCGCCGACACCTCTGAAAACACCATGATGGAGGCAGTTACCAAGCGTCTGCTCATGTCAGAAGGGGCTCAGCAGCATTCAGTCATTTACATACAGTATCCGATTTGGTAAGTCTGTATGCAATCTTTGTAGGTTGCTGGTTAAATTCATGTCGAATCTTAATCAGTCCCTCCAGGATTTTGCGACCATTAAAATCAAGCAAACTCCGCCTAATCAGTGCAGCATTGCAACTTTTCCCAAAGCCCGAAACTATTCCTGAACTTAGCGGTCGCAGTTCTGTTGAACCAGAGCCGGAGCTCAACATCGATGTGTGAAATAAACAGATGTTTGTCGTCAGGTCTGTTCTCCTCAGAGTTTTATCAGAGTTTTATGCTCACAGAAACCTGTGCCTGTCCACAGCTGAGCGGAGACCGGGTTCTGTTTTTTAGATCATACAAATATTGAAAATAATGCCTATTGTAAGTCTTTTCTTATTCTCCAGAGTCTCTTTGCTTTAAACTGACGTAAAATGCAAAGAAAAGTTTGATTTTGATGTAAAAATATGTTGTTTTAAGCAGAAAAAGTTCATCACAACTTTTGGAAATCAGGCATTTTAGCAACAATCACGGCAAATCCTGGAGGAACTGCTTAATGTTAGTTTCATGGTCTTTCTTGTCAGCTCTTTTGTGTATTAGACTTTAGCTATTTATTACCTGGCATTGTTTCCTTTGTTGTAGCTCATCGGGTTCTCTTCTTTACAGCAAATTGTTCAGTAGACGCAAAAAAACAGCACTCATTGCTAGCGTTATGATATGTAGCATTAAGCTAACGTTAGCTTACTGGTCAGTATTATTGCGGCAAACTGACTGTTCAGTCCGCTGCCGTCGTCTCTGCTGGTGCTGCAGCTCCACGAGGAGCTCGAAGTGAGCCACGCAAAGCAACGAGTTTGAGAAATAAAACTCTTCATAAAATAATAAACAACTATTTACTATAGTGACATCTTTGTTAAAATGTGTGGAGGATATTTTTTTTGAAAATCCGAATATTCCGTTCTCTTTCCTGTTTGGTGCGGTCTGAACTGTGGAGCTTGATCCGGCCGGCGCTGACAGAGCGAGGCAGAGAGGCGGGCCGGGGAGCTAGGCTTTTTTTTTAACGTGTCTAAAGTGCCATGGATTCCAATGGGGGACTAGCGGCTATATGGCGGTACTACAGCAATGGCGGCCTCCAGTGTCGTCGTCACAAAGCAGAGCAGCCAGCGGCCATTGATTCTGACTTGAAATCTCGCAATTTTGACTTCCTGTTGGGCTTTTATTTTTTTTAAACATAGCGGAAAATATATTGGGTAAATGTATACAGTAAATCAAAAAGTAAAAAAAAAACTATAAAAAACACAAACAATTTGTGCAACAGCGCCAGCTAGAGTTTACATCACCAGCCACCACTGAACACAGTGGTAATCATTCTTTATTTTGAGCTTGTTTTGTGGCTTGGCATAAACTCGTGTCGGGAAAACCTTTCTGTGACCTCCTGCCTCAGCTCTGAATCATTCTGAAGTTGTGAAATGTCAAACTGTTTTCAAAGAAATGTCATGGATACGGCAATTTCCTGCAGATCTGTCCTATCGGTTTGAAAAACACAGGGACATTTAGAAATGATCTTATCTGTGTTTGATTCATCTGCCAATTAAATTTCTGTAGCAGCGGCCGATTTTGTTTTTGGAGAAAGTTCAGAGAAAACGATAAAGAAAATGTTTTACAAAAATATGGAAAAATATTCAGGTTGGTGGGGAGTTCTTGTCTCACATGGAGGAGTTCAAGTATCTCGGGGTCGTGTTCTCAGTGAGGGACGGATGGAGCGTGAGATGGATAGACGGATCGGTGCGGTCGCTGTATCGGACTGTTGTGGTGAAGAGGGAGCTGAGTCTGAGGCAAAGCTCTCGACACGGGGAGAACATGCAAACTCCACACAGAAAGGCCCCATCCAGGTTGGATTCGAACTCAGGACCTTCTAGCTGTGAAGTGGAAGTGCTAACCGCTGCGCTACCGTGCCGCCCATTCCTTTGTACCTGAACAGCGCTAATACAAGGACATTACTTCACTTCGGAAAGACATTTAAATTGAACATTTGAATAAGTAGAAAGGAGAAAACGTCTTTATTTGCAGGTGGATCGCCGTGCGCTACACGTTCAGCTCGCGCCCTTTGCAGGCTCTTATCTCAGGCTTTTTTTTTAACTTTTCCCTGTCCCTTGGTGTCTTATTTATCAGCACTGTGTTTTTGTTGTTTTTTGTTTGTTATTTATATATTTATTTAAAGCGCCAATGCATATTAATGAACATGTAAATATGCCAGAATTAGCCAATGGCTACTTTCCATCTGTAGTCCCTGGCAGATCAAGAAAATACTAAGACCAGTATACAACATTAAAGACATAAGATCATCCACACAATTAAGCTTGAGACATAAAACATAAAGATAATGGTCAGTGGTCACATGTCTGATTCCCCTTCAGCCAACCTTTAAGTTTAGTTTTAAATACTGTGAATGTGGAAGAGTCTAATGCCTGCTGGGATTGCTGTTCCATGCCGTGGCCCCTTTCACTGACAGCACTTGTGACTAAACGTCTATAAGGAACCACACTCTGGTCGCTCTACCACTTGTACTGGATATGAACTTAATGAATTCATTCAAGGATGGTGGAGAGAGTCCATGCAGCATCTTATAAACCGAACAAGCCATTTTAAATGTTCTAAAATTTTCAAAGTTTAGAATATTATATTTTTCAAGTATTAAGCAATGATGAAATTAATATGTTTTTATCACATTTTTTAAAGCTCTTTTATATAGAGACTCCATTGGTTTTAAAGTGGCAGTGGTGACTGTTATTATACAAATCTATTTTTGAACTATCCAGTAGTATTAAAATAACTTCAAAATAGTGTGTAGGCTTGGTCTCTCTGATGGGACATCGCAAACTTCCACTCACAAACAGCTTATTTCAGTCAAACCAAAGCAAAGACGGTATCTGCAACTGCAACTTTATTTATAACGCACTTTAAAAACAACCAGGTTGACCAAAGTGCTACAAAATGCAAATACCTTAAAATATATAAAACATATATAAAACAGTGAAAATTACACTAAAAGCTAATTTTAAAATGTCAACTTCTTAGGGTGTACCAAACGCCAACTTAAAAAGCCACGTTTTAAGAAGAGATTTAAAAACAGGTACTATGACAGGCCTGTCTTATACATAAAGGCAACTCATTCCAGAACTTTGGTGCTGCCACAGCAAAAGCCCGGTCCCCTCTGAGCTTCCGATTTGTCCTTGGGACGCTGAGGAGGAGCTGGTCAGCCGACCGAAGAGACCGAGAAGGAGAGTAGGGTTTGAGGAGCTCAGAGAGGTACAAAGGGGCAGCACCATTTAAGCATTAAAAAAAAAAAAAAAGCAACTTAAAATGGATCCTAAAATGCACAGGCAGCCAGTGAAGAGGAGACAACGTTGGGGTGGTGTGTTCAAATGTCCGTGTGCCAGTTCAAAGACGTGCAGCTGCATTTTGAACCAGCTGCAGACGTGAAATACAGGACTGACTCACCCCAAAATAAAGTGCACTACAGTAATCCAGCCGGGTAGTAACGAAGGCATGGATTACAGTTTCAAAATGCTCACGTGACAGAAAGTGCTTTACCTTGGCCAACTGCCTCAGATGGAAGAAACTAGACCTTATCCCTCGGACAGTCATCGTATCGTTTTTGACGTCTCTGCCCCAAGCACGTCACCTTTGCAGTTGTCTCACATGAATAAAGTCCGAAAAGAAAACCCAACACGGCCACAATCTGATACCGCTCCATTTTGTCAACAAGAGACGGAAGAGGAAGTGGAGTTGAATCGACCAATCAGAGAAGCGTGTTTCTTGTTCACTGTTTCTCCTGTAGAAGGTTTTGATACAGCGCCCCCACAGGCTGAAGAGGATTTCTCCATCTGAAGTAAGGGGATGAAAGGGGTATGAACACGAACTGCGCCAGTTAGATTGCTTGGGGACCAACATTGCTACATTGTCTGAAAGTTACATTTCTGTCAATAGTCTCCGTCCATGTTCTGACGTATTACAGTTGTCACGACACGCAGCCAATGTCCTGGCTTTATATCGCTCACCAGACCGACACGTCTTCAGGGCCGGAAACATCCCGCGGACTCCCAGACACAGACGCTCTCCTTTTGGCCCAGTGACGACAGTGAAGCGTGTTCTCTCGGCCGCTGTCCTCTCCCATCTGCGGGGCCATTACTCAGCGGTCAGATCGGTATCACACAGGTCACCCCCACTCCCCCGCTCTCCACCCGCTCACCGGAGGAACACGTCCGACATGAGGATGGATAAAGGAGCGGCGCCTGGTCCATTCCAGTTAGAGGACATCAGACCTCTGACGGGAGGCGCCGAAGGCTTCAGGACAAAGTCTGTGATTGATAATGTCCAAGTAATAATTAATAAAGTCTTTACACACTTGACATGGTTCTTGAAGTGCCACAGAAGACCAGTGTTAGTGATGTGATGTTCACAATCTACATCATTTACAAATGTATTTACAATCATTAGCAATCATTAGGTGGAGTAGTGAACCCTGCTCTGCTCCCCTCACCTGGCTTTCCCCATCAGCCACGCCCCTCACTCCCCCCCACACTACAGACCACACACTGCTCTGATGCGTGGCCTGTTGTGTGGAGGGGATCCATATCTCTGATCATGGATTCAATGAGATGGAAATTAGCGAAGGTGCTGCATCTAGTGATGCATTGTGGGAACACAACCATGGCGGTCCAGCAAAATGGAGTTGCTTTGAGAAGCTGTAAAAATGGACCTATGAGCATTTCTTCATGATTTGTGGCAACATAGTTAGGGTGCTGATTTAAAAAAAAATTATGTTGCCAAGCCCAATTTGTACGTTAACATGGTCAAATCGAGGTTGTGCCATTTTAGAGTCCTGTTGATGCTTGATGCTCCAAGCACTCAATGATCCAAGTGTGTGGCATTGAGTGTGTGTACCTTTCTTGTAATCAATCCAGGCAGTGCTGGAGCCATGCCATTGGTCTGACAACCCATTAGTTCGACGTCTCATTATTCCGAAAATTTACCATGGAGCAGAGGTGCCATTAGTCCGACATCTCTTTAGTCAGAAAAAAAACAGGCCCGTTGGTCCGACCATAAACACCCTAACCCTAATAATAATTAGCATTACAAACAATCAAACGAACTGCGGCCGTTCTAGTGTTTAATAAATGTGAAAGCAGGCATAAACTCAGCGGAGCACATCTCCACTGTTTATGGTCGGACCAACGGGACTTGGGACCAATGGGTCACTAAAGAGATGTTGGACTAATGGGTTGTCGGACTAATGGGCCGACAACGGCAGTGCTCGGGTTACTGTTTTGGGTTCTGTAGTCTTGAGCGGTGGTTCTGTCTACCAGGAGCTGGTGGTTGGCACCTCTGGTATTTTTACCGATTCCCTTCTGGGCTGTGCTCATGATCCATGTGCCTGCTTATCTTTAGCCATTATGATGCCAGCTGTCTAGCTAGCTCAACTGGTAAGTAAGTCACCTGACTTAAACACAGGAGGTCCTGGTTCGAATCCCCGCTGGGGGAAATGAGCTTTCAGTGCAAGACCCTTCACGCTACAGCCTACCTCCTACAATGATGAGAGACAATGAAATGAATGCCATGCCGGCTCACACGTCGCCCGGCCAAACAAGGCCTGCGTCAGGTGTTGGGGAACCAGAGCACCTCGATGAAAATTGGACTACTGGAACAAGATGGAAATATGCGAGACCCTACCAGGGGCACGAAGCCCCCGACAACAGAGCCCCCAGGATCATTCAGGCTCAAACCCTCCACCACGTTAAGGTGGCGGTTCCAGGAGGGGTCATTTTGCTATATCAAAAACAACCATTAAACGTGTGAGTTTTTGAGATATCTGCTTGGATTTCTTTGCAGGATGTCAGAATAGCCTCCCAGAGCTGCTGTTTGGATGTGAACTGCCTCCCTCCCTCATAGAGGGTATAATGTGAATTTTGCAGCCCTGATTCCCGTTTATTACATAAAAACTACTTAACCTGGTTAAGTTTCCATAAAATAGAGGTGAAAAAAGTGAATTTTGCAGCCCTGATTTTTGTAAATTATATAGAAATACCAAATGTTATACATGGGTATTGCTAAAGAAATAACTTCAAATACTAGCTTACATTGTAAGGTGGTTGTTACCATATTGTCACAATACAAGTGTAATGTCATGAAAATTACAAATAAATTACACAGCCACTTGTAATATTACTATTGTGTAGCTACAATTATGGCACATACGCTAATTATATTGAAATTAAATAACTACACTGAAAAAAAATACTGGTTCAATTTACATGATTTGAAAATGTACACCGGTCGCAAACAATTTAATTGTCTAGTCAGAAGACGATTACGATGTTGTTCTCTGAACCAGTTTGTGCATGTAAAAGCAAAGTGAATCGTTCCAGTTTTAATAAAGTAATTGTTACATCTCATGTTGTAGTAATTTGATCACTTTAACGTAACATGAACATTTCATGTTTCTAAAGGTAATTTGATCACTTTAATGCAACACGATCATTTCATTTTTAAGAAAAATGATCAACTTAAGTAATGGTTAAGTATTTATATTATGTAAATCAAAACCATTTCTAATATGTAGCTATGAAATTATTTGTACCTTTCATATTCTGAATCTAAAGTACTGTGACATTATTTCTTTACTAAATCTACACACATCTACATTCATATATTCAGTGAAATATCAGTTTCAAGTGTTATATGAGGTGTACACAATTATACAAATGACAAAAAATATGTTCTGAAATGTTTTAATGAACCTTTCTTAAAAGTTGTTTAAAGTTGTTGTTTTTTTCTGACAAACATTGCCATTGCACAAGCAATATTAACAAAAATAATCTAGCATGCCAAACCATATGCCATTCTAAGTATAATGAACAGTAACCACGTTGAGAAATACGTTTGTAAATAAGTAATGTCCACATTCTTTTACTATATGCTTACCTAAAAAATGGAGCATGAAGTTTTTGTTTTGGTCCAATACCAACCATTATGAGAAAATGTAACCTTTAACCAAGTTTACTGAAACAGCTTGTTCTTCAGACCAAGTACCTTGTTAGACAATTTGCTGCCATCAAGCTCCATGATTATTTTCTGCAGTACCTCGAATGTGTAGCGGAGGTTGGGAGGGTAGCTGATATTGAGGCAGTAGAGCAGTCCGAAAAGCATTACAACTGCCAGGGGAACATTGTCCAAATCCTCAAGCACTTTCACTCCTTCAAGGATAACGCCAAAGTTGTCCTCAGCTAAAAAAGACTTGCAATGGAAAACTCCAACAACAGCGTCTTCAATGGCCTCTTCCACAGCATTTGCATCCATGTCCTGTAAATGAATAAAGCAAAACTATTCAGTTAAGGGATAGAACGTGATACAATAGAACCTAAACACAAGTCATTGTTTCACCTTGGATTATCACATCTTTCTGACTTTAAAAACACGGATCATTGCTCACAACAGATATTTATGAATCATGTTAAGAATACAGCAATACTATGACAAAAGTAAAGATTTATCTTCTTTCAATAAACCCCTTTCTGTTTTGCCAAGTTTCTAGGAACTCATTACTGATCTGAGCATCGGCAGACCATTTTGCTTTTCTTTTTTCATTCAGGACCTGATACTTCACTTTAGTGAGATTCTTAATCACCATGGATGTTAGAAAGCAAGTGTTTGTTTCATGCGAGTGAAATGTTGCTGCTTTATGGACATTGACATGAGCAATAAAGAATAAATGGTGTGATTTCTAACAAAGTCATTGTTAAAATTATTTTCAAAGCAATGAACTTTCGTTCAATTTACAAAATCTTGCAAGGATTTGGTAGGTTATAGTCTAATGGTAGATTTCATTTTGAGTAAGGTAGGTTTAGAGTTAGATACATTGATGTGCTGAAAAATAAAAAATAAATTAAAAAACTACTTGAGGGCAGAGAAGTTTTTTTTTTAATTTTCTTATTACATACTAAGTTTACTAGTTATATGCCACAAAAATGTATTTATATTAAATAAAATTCACATTAAATCCACTATCGCAATATTGAAGCCAAAAAAATGTCTATTAGATTATTTTCCAAAATTGTTCAGCACTAGTTTCAATTATACTTTTTTGTTAAAGAATTGTACCTACAGTATACATAGGGCTGGGCAATTAACCACATTTTTATCCAATTGTGATTTTAATAAAGGTCGATCTCAATAATCATGTGGTGCGTTTTAATCGACAGGATTATTGGCCTGTCCCATCGCACTCTGGAAGAAAATTTGGGGCACCGCTGTGCTGCAGCGCCTGTCAGGTCAAGCCCAGGGAATCACTCGGCCAGCCCAAATTATACAGTCTGAAAACTTTAGCTTAGACCTTTTTGACATACTTCATATTCTTGGATCAGGTTCTTTGGATCCTCCCCCTGGTAGACGCAGATGCCCTGGAGAATGCACTCTCGACCAGTGTTCACATCGCCACACTATAAATAAAATCCTCTCATTAATACCTCATGAAAAATTATAAATTTATTTTATTTGTTCATTCAATTGTTTTGTTTTGTATAGCCCAATATCACAACAGGAGTTGCCTCACAGGGCAAAGCACTAACTGACAGTCAACTTGTAATCTGGAATACTAAGACCAAAACTAAAAAGGGATAAAAAAAAAGTGTGGCCTTTAATTTTTATAAAAACTAAAACTCAACTTCACTGAACTTACATCAGTCAGTTGTGCATTGATTCGGCGCAGTTGTTCCCCGACTTGTCCTCCTCTTCTTTTGAATAAGTCCTGCAGTTTTCCAGAAAAAAGATCCAGCTGCGACAGGAACTTGGACTCGAGTGGAACGGTTGTTATCCTTTGGAACTCTGCGTTGACCTTGGAAAGAAAGGAATAACGAAACAAAAAATAGAATCAAAACATTTTTGTCTCACTTCACCCATTTCTTCTTGTTGCATATTTAAGTTATACTTGGAACTTTGTTGAGATCCAACTATAAAACAAATGTTAATTTTTGCAATTTTTTAACTGGTCTTGAACTTTTGATCGCTTACCACTATCAATAGAGTGCTTACCACTATAGAGCCCTTTATTGTAGTCCACACCAATGCTAGTTTCTGTAAAGAAAAGAAAAAAACAATGATAATAGGTAGATCTGACCCCTAGGACCCATTTGAATCTAATAGGCCCTTGAAAATGTGTACAGATCACATGAACAATATGGACGTGTTAAGAATGAGAAAAGAGTTGAAATCATGCCACATCCTCTGTTTGAAGCGGAATCAGGCAGAGGTGGGAGTAACTCACTAAACTAGGGATGCACGATAATATCGGCCGCCGATAATTATTGGCCATTATCTGCATTTTTGACGCTATCCCCGATAAGCCGATAAAAAAAAATTTCGGCCGATAATTATAAGCTCAAATTGCATTGAATCTGCAGCTCCAGCTCGCTGCCTTTCTCTCGGCGGCGCCCCGCTCCTACTGCAGCTCGGAGCTGCTGCAGATTCATGACTGCAAATTTACAACAGCAGATACGCTCTCCCCGGCCGACTTGACTTCTGCACTGTTTTAGCTGAAAAATACGAAGAGTATTCCAGCAAAACAACGCTGTGTAGGCGCTCTCCGTGAATGAAGAGTTTGTTGACTTTTTACATTGAAGTCACTTCAACATTATCACCGCAACAAAATGTGAAAAAGACGAGGAATTGCGAACCGCGGACTCACAAGTAAGTTTAACACTCGAACAGAGCGGGTCCTAAACCGATGTATTATCTGTGTATTTCTGGTCAAATAAAGCTAGTGTTTTTTGCACAAATCCACAAATTAGCCCAATGCAGGAGAGTGTCTTGCTTTGGTGCTGTCGTATCGTATTAGTCAAACTTGAATCTGTCACAGGCACAGATTTGGCATCACCGCTCTCTCATGTCAGCGGCAGGTTACAGCAGCACCGCACAAAACGGCATCTTAAGCATGATAACGGGCTAAACACGTGTTTACAGCACTGCACGGTTTGGTAAAAGCCTTTGAATTGCCGTGATGCGGCGTGCTCCAGTGCGTGTACACGCCACATGGACGCGCATCAGACGACTTCGCGAACACACCGCCTATTGACCTAACCCCGCAAAATCGTCACTAAATTCTCTGAATTTAATCAGAAAGCATATGCTGTTGATCAATATCTCGAGCTATGTGATTGACCTAAGACTATCATTGTGCCTTCATGTCATGAAGGGTTAGCTTGTTGTAAACACCATGTTAAATGCCTAGCGTTAGACAATTTAGACAAATCGGACCTTTTTAAAACCTGCTTTAAACAATGACCACATAGACTTAGTGTGAGAATACTACTATATTTCTAATACATTTCATAGACTCACCGTTCAAAGTTGTGCCACTTCCACCATTGACCGCTCGTGCGTTGTGTTGTTCCCGCCTTCCGCCTCCCGTCTTCTTCATTTCCTTTTCTGACAGTGATAGCAAATAGCGCCAACTTCTGGTGGTGGCCAAACTCATTTCTAACATTTGGACTGTATGCCATTCAAACACTTTGAAGTAAAGTGATTCAAACACTGGTCAGTAAAAGCATTTACAATAATTTGAAATGACTCCATTCAATAGTGTTTCTCTGTGACACATAAATAATTCATTTTAAATGTAGATAATTATTTCATTTTGATATAAAGAGGCACAATTTCTCTTTTTTCAGTGTACATGTAAATGAGTAGTCCCTTTGGTTACCACTGTTAATAGTAAAAAAAAAAATTGTATTAAATAATTATACAGAAATGACCAAGTTCAATATTACCTCAGAGTGTAATGTAAACAATAAATGACATGGTAATTACCGTGCCGTAATGTAAAGTGCTACTGCCGATGGCACAGACGGGTTTCCACGCGTCCGCCAGTCTACCGCCGGAGTCAGTGAAAGGATAACTCCATGACCTAACAGGTTTGGGACACTCGTTTGTTACTAAGTCTGCACTGTGTGAGACACACGTGGACTTTCTTTGACTACAGAGACAAACCGGATTCTCCTGCAGCCTCGTCTGATTGGTGAACATGTCTTTCACTCAAACGGTGGAGGCGAAAGGCAGCGTTAGCGTTAGCTCCCCGCAGCAGCTCCATACGATGAGGGCTAATCATGCAGACCTAATTTAGCCCATGGCCGGGTTAAGTTCTGCAGTGAGGTCTGGGACATATTGCATCCTAATAAGTGCGGGGTTCTGCAGAGGCATTTCACATGAATCAAAGTGGTGCTGTCCAAGAGGCATTTCGGTTTACCTACGGAATGTCATTTTGAACTTTGAGAGAAAGAGATTGTGCCTTCTATAAACCACGAATCCCCCAGTGTTTGCAGCATCACATTTAATAAACAAACTGCAGTTCGGACGGAGTGCAACAGTATGGGGCTTTAGAGACAGGCCGGACGTCCATCTTCAGGACAGAGGACCGCTCCCACTCAGCAGGATGCATTGTGGGGCTGAAGGTCGATGGGACAGCCCCGGTGAAATACTTATAATGGCGCATCAGTGCGAGGGATGGTGATTTGTGGGACAACAAAAGGCAAGGTCACAGCGGTAGTATCCGTCCGGTACGAGGGGCCATAAAACCAGGAGAGGACGGGCAGTTAGAGTGCCGTACTTCAGCCCGCCATTCTGCTCCAGTCAGTCGCGCTTTACAAGGCTCCGACAGGGTCACGTCTTTACAGGCACGAGCTCAAAAGAGGTCAAACACTCGCTCAGGTCAGGATGTCAAGTTGATCTGTTTTTCGAAGCCGGTGTCTAGAATGCTTAGTCCTGTATTTGCAATTACTTATAAATAAAAAAGTACATTTCACACAATGGTCCAGAAGGAACAAAACATCAACAAGGCCTCATCCAAAGAGAATTTGATACATTTCAGCAGCTACATTAGCACAGACCAACTTACAAACTTACAAAACAATATTTATATTTAAAATAATTAATTGAAACAAAGCACAACTACAACAACGATCTGGTTTCATGTACGATGTCTAGTACAAAGCAAGTAAAAAAAATGTGATCCTTAATGTATTTCTTTCAGATTTTTACCCGTGATTACCGAGAGTTACGTTTATGTTATAAAGGTACATTAATAGATATTATACTCCGAGAGCTTGATACTTCCCAGGATGTAATTACCATCCTCAATATAATTTTAATGTGGGTTTAATTATCATTATTATTATTATTATTATTATATATTTATTTAATTATGTGTGAAGTATACTCAACAAAAATATAAACGCAACACCGTTGTTTCTGCTCTATTTTTCATGAGATGGACTTAAAGATCTAAAATTCATTCCAGATGCACAATATTACCATTTCTCTCAAACATTGTTCACAAATCAGTCTAAATGTGTGATGGTGAGCACTTCTGCTTTGCTGAGATAATCCATCCCACCTCACAGGTGTGCCACATCAAGAGGCTGATCTGACATCATGATTAGTGCACAGGTGTACCTTATACTGCCCACAATAAAAGGCCACCCTGAAATGTGCAGTTTTTTGCTTTATTGGGGGTCTGGGGACTCAGAACCAGTCAGTATCTGGTGTGACCACCATTTGCCTCATGCAGTGCAACACATCTTCTTACATAGAGTTTATCAGATTGTCAATTGTGGCCTGTGGAATGTTGGTCCACTCCTCTTCAATGGCTGTGCGAAGTTGCTGGATATTAGTGGGAACTGGTACACGCTGTCGTATTCTGCTGCTGCTTGACCGGCGAATACGACAGCGTATACCAGATCCCACTTAGTGGCAAAAGTTAAAGTCCCACCAGGAGATGTGCAGCAAACAGCTAATGCAAGAGGTACTGTCATACAGTCAGGATCTGAATGCATTGGTTTGTGTAGCCACAGCACGAATATGTAGCAACACTGCCAATATAGCAACACAATAGAACCATCAGTTTAAACCTGGGTCTATCCATTATTTCGATTTCGTTGCCGAAACATTTGCAATTGTGGCCATTTTTATGCACAAAATGCCTTATTCTTGAAAACATAAAATGGCAGAAAACGTGCAATACATTTTTTTCTCATATTCATATCAGTAATGTTCAGCAAACGTTTCCAGTTGATATCTCTAAACTTCTAGCTTTCCCTTCTCAGCCTGTCACCTTGACTGTTCACTGTAAATCTCCAGAGGTTCAGCCACAGTCTCCACACTTTAACTCGTTGCTGTGTTTCCTTTCCTCTTCACATCCAACCATCCGCCCGACTTCCGCTGTCTGTTTAATGATGCGTGGTGCGTTCGCTTGTTGTTCAGGAAACAGCGGCGTCTCGGAGGAAAGCGGTGGACGCGGAGTCTGAGTGCTGCGGCGCGTTCACTGTGGCGGGAAACTCCAGCGGCGTCCGCCCGCAGGGCCCGGTTTCTGTGTTCTGCCGACGCCCTGAATATTCACGGACTTGTTTTGAATGGAAAGCCTCCTTATTTCCTTTGGATAATGCTTGGATTTTGACATCGTTTCATATTTGGTTTCTCATCCTTTACTGAAAAATTTAAAAAGCCATCTCCTCTCAGACAAATGAAAAGAGACAATGAAAGGTTTGGACTGTCTTGAAATAAGTAACCCATACCTCGAGGATCTTGCCAATATTGTAAGAAAGTGGTCAACTAAACTCCTTTTTTTCAGTATTTAATGGAGTGTTTGTTATGGCCTAATGGTGGCGAACCCAAAGAGTAGACGGAGAGAAGATTTATTTAGAAATAATTGGGAGATGGCTGAAGATAGATTGGGCGAGCTGGAGTGGTAGTTGTTCAGAGCAGGCCGGATGGAGAAGGTCGGAGTGGAGCAGGTAGGTAAGGGCTGGTGCAGGACGAGGCTGGTATTCGGAGTGGGCAGGTGAGTATTGGCAGGATGGTGGTGAACAGGCACGAAGATCTGACGAGGAGCAGGAAAAACACTATTAGTTTCAAAATACAAAGTCAAAAACCCGCTTATACGAAATAGGCCTGAAAGGTCTTCTTACGTAGGTAGACTGAGGATCTGGCAGGGATGTGAAGGAGAGCCCGTGCTTAAACACTGCATGTGATGAGTAGAGTGGATTCAGATGTTCAATCAATCAATCAATCAATGGTTTTGTATAGCCCAATATCACAACAGGAGTCGCCTCATAGGGCTGCACCGAACATTAAGGCAATAAAACAGAGCCGTAAATAAGACAATGTAAAGTTCAGGTGAATCAAGTATCTAGGCAAACATAAAGTCCAAATAAGCGTCAGCAGTGGAGACGAGCAGCTCGGGCGTCCCCTGTCCTTAGACTCTCCAGCACGGCAAGGAAAAACTCAAAAACCCAGTGGGGGATACAAGAAACCTTGAGGAGAACCCCAGAAGGAGAGATCCACTCCCATGGACGGACAGGCTATAGAGACCAAGGGCCGAAGGAGTCCCCCAGAAGGTGTTCCCATTAGCCAGCCAGGGAGCAGCCACGCCCACCAGGGAACAGGAGGCAGATTCCAATGCCACGCCCACAGCAGCAACAGACAGGACAGACAAAACACACACTACAACAGTGTTGTGTTCAAAATGAAGCAAATTCAAAACCTTGAACATGGAGAACATCATTAGAATGAACTTTTTGAAAATAATAGAAAAACTACTCAGTTGTATCTTAACTGTAATCGTTCCAAGTACCCTAATGGGTCCCCTGATCAGTAAACACTGACTTGGACTTTTTAATATGACAGAGTGCCAGCCACATTCAAACAAGCTTTGAAATGGTTTCTGGCAATAGGAACTGGAGCACTTTTTAAATGCATTATCCGATTGAACATGGACAAAGCCATAACGTTGTACAAGCCAGCTGCATTGTTTTCAAGCGTTCGAGCACATGTGCACATGTTCAGCACTAGGGGCCGGGGGAAGCCCTGCAGCTGCAAACACCAGGACTCTGCTCCAAAAGCGGCACTCCCCGGAGCTAGAACCAAAACACACACGGCCCAGCAGAAGTTCTTCCTTGCTACATGAGTTCCTCATGACTTTGTTGAATGGCTGTCGGGCGCCTGCAGTAGCTGTACATTAGGAATGATGCAGAACTAATGAGGAGCGCCAAATGGAAGCCCTCCACCGAGACGCGGCATGATGTTGATTTGACTGTTTTGTAAAGCTGTTTCTCCCGACTCCGAGCTCGCGGTTGTTTTGTGTCAAAAAGAGAAAGGAAGAAAACCTACTTCCAGTATTATACTATATAAATGTATACGATTCAGTTACTGCTGTTACTGCACTGCACCAACCTTTTGTGCACATGTTTATTTGTTAGATGCATACACTAGATAGTCAGTTGTTTTTGTATGTGTACTAGCTACAGTCAAGTCTGTGTAAGACATCACCTTTTGTGGGTGGTAAAGATGGGCAAGATCACATTAAAGTAATGGCATTTTTGTTTTCATACTTTTTGGATGCAAAAACAAACTAACACACAGCAATACATTTTATTGGGAGAATAAAGTGCCTTTCTGACCAGGCTTAATGTGGAAAACAACGGCGCAAACCACAATCCATTTCTCTCCGTCTCTCAAACTCCATTTTTTTTTTTTTTTTGTATTTTGCCTCAGGCTCAGGGCCAGAACATGATTATTTCCGGGCCTCTCGCAGACGCAGCTGGGCTCAGGCAGAGTGTGGGGAACAAATGAGCTGGGATCTGCTGGACGGCCCGGCTTTAATCACAACGGGGCGATGGAGGGACGAGGAGGGAGAGGGAATGAAAAGGGAAATGAGCGGTGACAAATAACCCGCATAGAGAAGTGACTTCAATCCACCAGGGATCAGACTGTGAGGATCCCAGGGACGGGGACAAGTCATAACAGATTCAGATGGAGAGCCTGGAGAACCAAATCAACGTCTTCAGTCTAAGAGGTTCTGTCTTTGCTCAGTGTGATGGGCGTATGCCTCCGTCTGCAGTGATGCCAACATTAGAGTGGACACTGGCAAATGGAGAGTGTGGCCTTTGCCCGTGGTCCTACTCTCAAATGTGGTCAAGTGACGTGACATTGAATTGTACATTTATGCAATTTTACACAAATGACACAAAAATTAAAGCCGCCCTCAGTTCCTCCATTTCGCTGTAAACACAAACACGTGCAGGGATCGCACATGTTTGAAGCAGCAGAAGCAGCAACAGTTAGTTAGTAACACAGTCAGAGTTTAGCATCAGCGGCTAACACCGTCAGAGTTTAGCATTAGCAGCTAACACAGTCAGAGTTTAGCATTAGCGGCTAACACAGTCAGAGTTTAGCATTAGCAGCTAACACAGTCAGAGTTTAGCATCAGCGGCTAACACCGTCAGAGTTTAGCATTAGCAGCTAACACAGTCAGAGTTTAGCATTAGTGGCTAACACCGTCAGAGTTTAGCATTAGCAGGGTTCACTACTGACACCTACTGACAATAAAAATCCAAAAGACATAGCTGAGGGCACCTTTCATCATATATTCAATCATATTTTTACTAAACCCCTCCTGGAACCGCTTCCTTAACGTGGTGGAGGGGTTTGAGCACCCGAATGATCCTGGGGGCTCTGTTGTCGGGGGCTTCGTGCCCCTGGTAGGGTCTCCCAGGGCAAACAGGTCCTAGGTGACGGGTCAGACAAAGAGCGGTTCAGAAGCCCCTTATGAGAGACCAACAGGCCCGGTTAGAACCATGAGGCCGTCCTTCTGTGGACCCACCACCTGCAGGAGGAGCCATAGGGGCTGGTGCAGCTCCAACAGCTGCCCCCACGACCCGGCAACGGACAAGTGGAAGAAGATGGATGGATGGATATTTTTATTAAAGTCCTTCCCTTTGCTGATCACAGACACTAATCACAATCGTGGTGCCATTACTTTGACCAATGAGACGAGCTTTTACTGTGAACCGGCCTGTCAGGTCCACGAGGAGGGGGGGACTTGATTGTTTACTTTCAAATTTCTCAACAATCTTTCAGAAAATCACTTCAGTGGGCTCCACTGTTTAAAAATACTGACCCGCATCTTTAGAGTACTTTAAGAGTTATTTTTCCTGACGTCTGATGCCTCACCGGATGCATGTCACTGCTACAGAGAATGTGTGCCGCGATCAAAGCTAAAGGTGATCAAACGGAATTGATAAAGCAGGCTCTTTTTGGAGAATGAGTGAATAAACCTGCCGCCACAGCCCTTTGTTACTCCCTGTGAGCGCCTGCTGCTCCCGAGGCCTGCAGGCTCTCCATCAGCTGTCAGCCCCCCTTCGGCCGCTGACACGCGTGTGACTGCTCTGTAATTGCGCGTGTCACTTCCTGTTCCAGCTGGACGTTTCCTGTGGATTTAAAGCTGGCTGCTGACACAAGTCGACGGGGTCAGCCCATTCAGTGTCTTTATTCGTTCTGTTGAGTGTGTGGGAGCTGTCAGGGCAGGAGGCAAACCGGTTACTCTGAGATCAGACAGCGTTAAGGACAGGACAGCTCCAAATGACAAAACTCCAACCAGATCAAACCATGATAGATATTTTAGGTGCAAAACCTTTGACACAGAACCTCGAGCCCTCCTGCCAGAGCCGGTTTTTCCTATACGCAAACAACGCTGGGTGCGATGCGGGGCCCTTGCGGCTGCAAGGGCCCCGCATCGCAGTCAAACTACGGTGTTGTTTCACTGATTAAGCATGAAGCTGGGACAGGCGCTCACTCGCTCTCCTCCTGCTCTGCTGCGTTTTAGTGTTACATGTGGCAGTCTGGTTACATATAACACATAGGCGCGAGTGCTTCTCCCCTCCGCGTCCCCGCTTGTCTGTTGGTCTCCGGGTGCTCGCCTCCCCTCCTGCGCGGGCCACGCCTGCATGTCTCTCGTGTCCCGGGTGCTGCTTTTCCCTGCTCGGACTCGGGGCTGCTTCGCCACACGCTCATTTAAAGTCTCTTCTTATTGTCTATAGTGGAGGATCAGGACAGTAGTTTGGCGAATAGAGGAGAGTAAAGCCGAACACGTGGCCTTTTTGTCTCAAAGAGGGGTTGACTCCATACGGGTCTCATGAGCACAGTTACTTACATTAACTGTGGTTCTCTGAATGTGCACAGTCTAAAACGAATTGGGCTACTCGCGGGCTAATTCTCAGTGGTGAGGAAGGGCGTAGGTTTGGTGTCAATGATGGTGGGGACACTCCCCCCCGATGTGGAGAAAAAGCATTTTGTTGAAATAAAAATGTTAATAATGCTAAGCCTGTCAAATGTCTTAGAATTGACTTTAATATATACATATATTTTTTGGTACGTGAGTCTGTGTGTCCCCCCCCCCTTTGGCCCCTCCCCTCACTGCTGCGCTTACAGTCTATGGAAGGAACACACCGCTCTCCTCCCGCACTTGACTTCTCAATAAAACCAAGTCATGGAAAGAGCATTAGAACTATTTTCTGATTGTTTTTGAGTAAAACCTTTTGATCAAATTAAACTACAGACATCGCATGTAAATGCAGCTCCATAAACCTGCTGTAGGGCAGTGGCAACCCCACAATGTGAATATCTCTGTAGATGTATCAGCAATTAACACGAAACAAAAGCGTTGGCCGTCCAATATCAGTGTAAACTTTTGTGATGAGAAGACGTGCCCCCTACGCCCCTCACACCACAGTGGGGGCAGCAGAGCTCATTTACAGCAGCTCGAAGACGCGCTGAACTCTGTCCCGCCGCTGCTGCTCTAGCTCCTGTCCACAAATGTAAATGCTCAGAAGGGAACAGAACTTTGTGAAATATTGGTGGGGACATGTCCACACCAGACCTTAAGGAAGTTACGTCCATGGTGGTGAGACAGGAATAACCGTCAGGTGCAGGTTTCAGTTAGTTTTATATCAGTGGTTCCTAAACTGTGGGTCAGGAACCAAGGTGAGAGAGTGTGACCATTTTCCATTTTAAAAAGTGGGGAAAATATACTAATAGCCTTTTGCGTAGGGCCCCACGAGGGCCAGCACCGGCTCTGCCTCGTTCCTCCATGTCACTGGGATCAGAATATTCAAAGCATCTGAATAGCGCTGCCTCTCTTTTATTGAAATCCTTTTCAGAAAATGATTATTCACCAATTAAGACAGTTTCTCTGAGGGTAGGAAGGTTCCATAAAGTAACACAGATGACTGCACAGAAGTGGCTCTGTTTTCAGTAAATATTTCCTCCATCAGTACTCTGTGTTCTTCCCCAAAGGCTACTGTCTGCGTGTCAGCAGACAAGCTGCCATTATTGAACTCAGCTCACCGTCTGGAGCAGGTCAGAGAGGCCTTGGAAGGCCTTTTGTATCACTAAATTCTGCTTTCATTTTTATTTTAAGCTCTGTGAGGTCTATGCAAATTTGGCGACTTATGGACAGTTTAGAACAATAGAGACAGGGAAGACCGCACTGAAACAACTGACACTCTCACACAATTGATCACACTCTAGAGGATTAATCATGTCATTTAAAGGAATATGTTGTTAGCATTTAGCCTCTCTCAGCAAAGGTATAGCTCCAAACTGGGGTGAAGTTAGAAGCTACCAAGCTGTTCCACGTTTTCCCTGTTATGTGAAACGTTACACGATCCAAGTCTGGTTACACAAAATTAAACGATTTTCTAAGCCGATAAAAAGGGGAACTAGCTTCTAACTTCACCCCAGTTTGACACTATACCTGAGAGAGGCAGAATGCTGACTGAGCACACGCAAAAATACCAGACAGTTACGCATCGACTCATCTAAGCTCAGAACATATGGTGGCCTATTCCTTTAATACTTACATTTGCAAAATAACATTTTTTTGAGTTACATTTTCAGCTTCACTTGTACAGGAGCCACAGCCAACTTTCTCTGCACTCTGTCCTGACCGCGCTAAACTAGAGCTAAGGTTTGGGTCGGGCTTCAAGCCGATTATTATTAATGTCATTATAATCTCTAATAAAAATCTAAAATATAGGCTTAGACTATTGGATACAAAATATGATTATACTTATTCCTGCAGCGCTGGGAGGGGGGGGGGAGGTGGTGATTGTTTCACGTTTCAGCTGCATGACCAGGCACTTTGATACCGGCGCTACACATCGCTGTTCACGCTTTATCTCAGGATAACCCTCGTGTGGTCCAACTGATCCAACTGGCCCAAAAGCCACTGAAGGATTTTTGTAAAAAGAAGCAGAAAACATATGAATGTGTGGTGACTTTCAGGCTTTTTTGAAGTGTAAGTTTTTTTGACATTAGGGTCTTTAAAGGGTGCACAATTGAAGGATCACACGAGGGATAAATGAGCAGTTTGGTTCCTGTTTGTGCGTAAAAAGTCTGATTTTGCGAATGCAGCACGATGTGTATGAACAAAGAGGACAGAGGAGGGACACTGACAGCCTGAGCTGCTTTTGCTCGAGCGCGTAACCTGCCCCACACTGCCCAGGTATGTGCGGAACACTGCTGCGTGCACGTGTGCCGTGCGCGTACCTTTCACACATGGCGCGCTCCTCTCTTGGTGCTGCTGCTGCTGAATGCAGAGGGCAGAGGACCGCTAACGCTGACCAGGCATTAAATAAATCATTATTTACGTCGGATCCGTTTCGAGCTCGGGCTGACAGTTCAAGTGAGTTGCTCGGGTCGGGTCGGGCTTAATGCCCGCGGGCTCAGGTCTGTTGGGGCTTGATTTTTTTTTAGCCCGATCTTAGCTCTATGCTAAACACATGTGGACAGTTAGCAAGTCGGCTAGTCTGGGCAACGTTTCACCGTCAGTTATTAGCCTTAGGAATGGGAACCGAGAACCAGTTCTATTTGAGCATTCCATCAGAACCATATGTCTCCTTCAATAATGATGCCTCTGATCCATGCTGTTTGCACTGTATAAACCTGTAGATCCACCCCTCCACCTTCTATTTTACAATGGCTTTTTAAAATGCTACTCATTCTTATTTTGTTCTGTTTATGTTGCTACTTTGACACTTTTTTCAAGAAGCTTTTAGATTTGAGTAATGCCAAACTGGAGAAAATGTGCTTGGTTCAGGTGGAGGTTAAAAGGTTAAAGTTCCAAGCCAAAATCATCTGGATTAAACCTCTGCTAAATGCAACTGCATTGACCACCGTCTGAGGCCCTCCACCACATCAGTGTGTGTCCCACGGAACTGGCCGCCCCTGTGTTCGAGAGTCAGTGCTGAACTGATGCCATGTTGGAGAGGACGTGGCGTTCAAGGAGACACAGGAGCTTCAGCTCTGATCCAGCAGGATGTGGAACAGGTATAAACGAGCTCATGCACATGATTGAAGTAGGATACGTGGAAATGTGTTCTGGAGTGTTTCATAGGGCTGGGACAAAATATCGGAGTATCAAGTATCGCAATACTTTCGAGGGATTTTTTATCATCACTCCTTTGTCGCCAGTAACAGTTACACAGCACTTTGTTACATTTTGTGTTAAGGCACTTTTCAATGTTAACACTTCACAGTACCTCTCCCTGAATATCGTGATAAGTATTGTATCAGCCCTTGTCTACTAAATCGTTTTAGATCTGCATTTTGTGAAATATTTACCGTATGTAACATTACAAGTTGTACTACTGGTGAGAGTCGTTTTGTTTTAGTTGCAAAATGACAAGGTTCTGTCTCTAATACCCAGCGAGCTCCGCTGTGGGCCGAAACATGAGGCCAATGTGGAGCTGCCTCTCCACTGTTGCACAATCCTCTCCATAACACGGCTCACTTACAGCCCCCCCTGTCAGTCCTCCACAATGTGTTCTGCGCCAAAACTCCAGCCGGCAGCCAGTTTTGTCAGGACCCGTTCGGCAAGCCCCCATTACCTCACGCTCGCCTTGTCCCGAGGATCATCATAGCTTTGCCAATTAGCACCTCTTTCTGCTGCGGAGCGCCTCGGCTGAAGCACGCTTGGTCTGGAACATTTTGGGTGAGCATGTGATTATGATTTAGCCTGGCAGAGAAAGGCTGTGTGGAGAGTTGGAACCCGAGCTCAAGTCGTTTGCCGAGTGATTGTGATTGGTGAGACCTGAGCAGAAAAAAAGAAACTTGGCTGGGCAGTTTTATTTGAACTCACTGTATATATAAAAGTTTGATGATAATATCGTCGTATTGCCCACCCCTACGTGGGTCCCTGGGAACAAGATGTTGAAAACAACTGAACGACTTCTGATCGGAATGACGTTACTGCAGCTTTAGGTATTTATAAAACCACACGTAGCTTTACAGACCTGCCTAACAATTCTTGAGATAACCGGCTTTGACAAACTAAATGCATTTGACATTTTTCATAATCTTCCTTCGTCAGATAAATAGTATCTTTCTCTTCCAGACTGACCACCGGTGAGCTCATGACTGTAGACTGTCCTTCTATGTGAGGACATAAGAACTCCAAAGACGACAGGCACGAGGACCGTGTCTCACCATTCCCCCGGAAGGACGACTTCCATCTCAAAGTTTTCCCCCCAGCTACAATGCGTCCCAGTTTGACCCAAAACGTGGAGGTGCACTTCTAAAAACAAGCACATTTATTCATTCATTTATTTGACTAGCTGTGACCCGGGCCTCCGCTAGTCTCCACATTCGAAGTTCTGAAATGTTGAGTTATTAAAAGTCCCTATAACCCATCTCTCTCTATAGCTATTCCCGCACTAAGTAGACCAGTGGTCCCCCCCCCCCCCCCCCCTACTCCTTTCTCATATTTGATGATTGTCACTCATGACGGTGCAGGTGCAATATAAATAATAATAATAATTTGGTTTTGAAATATATAAAAATGAATGTAAATATTCATCAGTAGACAGTATCTATAATCTTAGAATAAAATTGGCAATGTTTTCAAAGCTGCTTTATAATAACATGTACCTCTGGGCTCACAATACAAAGCAGAACAGAAAACAAATTGTAGCGCACTTACACATTTGTCTGATATTACACAGTGCACTGGATCTATAATGAACCACAGCCATGGTCATCTGCAGGACAAACCTAAACAAAGACTGAATGTGTTTTTGGAGGATGTAGCTGCACTGGTGTGGAGCGTCCACAGCCTTCAGTTTAGCGCTAAGTGAGGATGACTCACACACAGGCACGGCAGTCAGATCATTCAGTCGTGTTGTTGTGACGCTGGGCAGTACCGCAATGCATTGTGGTCTATGTTGACCCGTGGCCGGTGGGACGGTCACATGGGGGCCACCCGCAGATTTCTGGGAAATAAAAATGGCGGTGCCCCTATGGACCTTAAGCCCCGCGATTGTGGTTTATTATATAGATTGGGACAGTGCATGTTAAGGAACACACATGGTATACATGCATGTAAACATGCCGGATTGTAGACAAAGGCTAATTTCCATCCGTAGTCCCACGGGCTAGGGTCACACAGGGGTCAGTAGCGCCTGAACAATTGTTAAAACCAACACAGTTTTGAGGCTCATGCTGTTTCTGATGTAAACACAGGTCGCGTGTGGGACGTCCACACTCGTACGACAAAAACGGAATTTTCCAAAATTCACAAACAGCGCTTCACCTAAACTCAAATGAATTGCAGTTTAAAAATATTTCGCAGAAAGTACCGACACAGGCTCTAAAATGTATCGTATAATCATAAAATAAAAGTACTTTGTTTTCTTTCCAACACATGAGAGCCGTCCAAACACAGGGAGAGTCCACACAGCCAGACCACCTGACCCTCTGTATGTAACTAAATCAATCCTTGCATGTTGTGTTATTGGGAACACGGAGCAGTAAAGTCCTGTGCTCCCTTATCTCTGAAGCATTTGGAGGGTAAAAGATGAAAAACAGCATGTTTTACTGCTCCTTTGTGAACATGTGGGTTTTTATTAGAACCATTCCGTTTGGCGATCGTCAGCGTGCTCTAATGAACTGGCTGGGCTTCGGATAATTTGTCATCCGTGAAACCAAACTCCGAATGCTCCTTAAACAATGTGTCCGTGATTGTTTAGGCCGTTCTCCTGAAAACACCTGCATCTCAGTTCACACTCTGACCCATCGGTTTCCTCTGTGCAGTCTTTATAATCTCCAGTTTAGACTGCACGACGTAGGCATTTTACAAATAACAGGCACAGGAAAGGTTATGGTACATTACTCATGCCCCACATCAGATTTGCAAATATAACTGAAACACCCTCTAGGACTCACAGAGCCTCAGGCCTCTATTTTTATACATTTTAGACAAAAATATACAAAGAAGTGCATGTTGGGAGTCGTCAGGTGACTCGCTCCTGCCCCTCCTCGTCAGGGCAGTTTGGAAAAGCTTCTGGTTTCCATTGAAAGGATTTTAGCCTTTTTGGGACTTCTATCTTCACTCCACACCTCCCTAACTCTGTGCTGAGGTTGACCATTTCATTACCGACATCTACAGTGTGATCATTTGGTTGGTTTTGGCAAGTTTATTTGTGTCATAGTCGCGAGAGGAACCTCCTTAATGGAAGATTGTTTACTCATTTTACAAATGTTGCAGCAAGTTGTAAACGACAAGATGAGTGCTTTGAATTCGGCAGAAACAACATGCAGCAACTGTCCTCGTTTTTGTAGCTTATACTGTTTTAGTTCAAGGGGCTATTGTATTGATACTGGCCTCGACTATTGCACTGAATATGACAGATTTTTTTAGAGGGCCAATGCCCACCCAAAGAAACATTTCTGGAGCTGATTGCAATGTCTTGAAGTGTATATATATATATATATATAAACTCCGAATGCTACATCAGTGGTGCCCCAACGACCATGGGCACCACTGATGCCTTCACCCTCCAGGCCTTCTCCAGCTCTTCTCTGAGCCCCTGGTATTTCTTTATTTTCTCGTGTTCCTTTTTCAACCACCACGGCTTTCCTCTGCTCTTTGTCTCATGCAAAGCGCTTTGTGACTATGTTTGTGAAAGGCGCTATATAAATAAAGATCTTCTTCTTCTTTGTCCACCACCACAATGTCCGGTTGGTTCGCCATTACCATTCTGTCCGTCTGTATCTGGACGTCCCACAGGATCTTGGCTCGGTCATTCTCTACCACCTTTTGGAGGTGTTTCCCACTTTGACCTTGGGGTGTTCCAGCCCATACTCTGCACAGATGTTCCTGTACACTATGCCAGCCACTTGGTTATGGCGCTCCATGTAAGCTTTCCCTGCCAGCATCTTACACCCTGCAGTTATGTGCTGGATTGTCTCATTGTGTCTCCTGTGCAGCCATGATAAGCCTCTGTGCTGTCCTTCAGGCCAGCTCTGTCTAGCCATTGGTAGGATTTCTTGATATCAAGTAGTGTATTCCAGGTCACCGTTTTTCCATACTGAGATATGTTCTTACCTGAGCTTAGACGAGTGGAAAAACTCAGTGTGGAAAAACAGTGGCCTGTTCCTTTAAACAGTGCAGTTAATTCAAAAAGATACTGAGCACAATCCCCTAGGAGCAAGTCCTATGAATACGACATTCATTTAAATCAAATGTGAAATGTCAGTAATAATGTGGCCAAAAGCAGGTTGAGACAATAATACATTCTTATTAGTGTTTGTAGTGACGCTACTGCTGACCCCTCTGTGCCCTCCGCTTTTTAACAGGACGTATTGAAGCCCCTCTGCTGATTTCACACTTAACATGGGCCCCATGCGCCACAGCAATCGACGCTCTTGGCTCAGCGCTTACAAAACGTTCATACATTTCCTTCCTTCTGAAATGAAATCACAGCCTTTAGCCAAACCTCTCTCTCACGCGGAGCCATCTGTTCCCGCAGAAACAGGCCTCTCTCCCGCCGCTCGGTCGCTAATGCACTAAAAGAACCGTTACTAGTCGCAAACTCAATCTGTCGGTAATGTGCACAAAGCTATTCTAATCTTTTTGTTTCAGAAGCTAGTTAGTCAGGATTTTGTGGTTTATCGTTGATTTCCGCAGGCTGGAAACAAACTGAGTCATTATGTCGGAAACAACAGATGGATATTTTGAAAGGGCTTTGTTTTTTAGGATCTGACAACTTGGATAAAATGATGTATATGTTGAGAAAAGTGATTGAGACTTAATTTGTTGTGTTGTGTTTTTTTGTCTTGCCATTGTCTATTGTCTTTTTATATACACTACCGTTCAAAAGTTTGAAAAAAAAAAGTTTTTTGAAAGAAAAGCACTGCTTTTTTTCAATGAGGATAACATTAAAATTAATCAGAAATACAGTCTAGACTGGTGATTTCTAATGGGTCTGCAGAAGCACCATCGCTCCAGTGTTCTAATGGTACATTGTGTTCGCTAATCGTGTTAGAGGGTCATTGATGATTAGAAAACCCTCGTGCAATAATGCTAGCACTGCTGGAAACTGTTATGCTGATTAGAGAAGCTGTAGAACTAGCCTGGGTGACCGCAAACTTTGGAACGTAGTCTATGTTTATTGTTGTAATAATTAAAAAAGAGTCTGATTTTACCACTAGCTTCGGTGCTGTCGCTACCATTGTGTGCAGCTGGGTCTGGCTCTGAACTGTCAGGGAGCCGTGCCACACAGGCGTACCATATTTCACAATGCTTGCAAAGACTGCATTGTAAAATATGGCCCTGATCTCTGCACCCACTCCAAACAAACGCTGCCCTCTGAGAAAATGCAACGATGTTAGACGCCGTCAGGCCTAAGTATTTGTATGTGGGTACTTGTTCTATGACACTGTTGCCACTAAGTGAGGGCGTTTAGTTTTCTTTGTATTTAACACCAAATAATGACCCTGAAGCACTCGACCTTTGTGTTTAGAAGGGTGGGAATGACTTGTCACCAGAGGATTTGATTGCGTGATTGCGAGGGTGCTCCTACACTCCTTCGTGTACAATGTAAAGAGAACTGGAGAGCTAATACAACCCTGTGGAACACCCGTGTTACTCTGTTTGATGATGGAAATGGACCGTTGACTGTGTATGACCTGAAGGGTATACTATGAAGCTAGATTAGAGGGTTAGCGAGTAAGTTCAGCATTAACCCTGGTTTTGCGGTACTACAAAGCTGGACAACTTTCTGGCTTGGTAGGTCACCATGATCACCAGCGCAAAACCTGCTCTGGACAAGGTTTAGTTCCAGCTTACAGATAAGAAGACGGCTCTTTGACCGAGAGAGGGAAGATGAGGAAGCACCTAGAGCAGCGGCATTTCACCTGTGGCTGACACAGATTGTAGATGACGACATGAAAAAGATTTATTTCTTGTTGCATTTCAGTTGAAATAAAGATTGTTAACAAATGTGAACATTCGCTCTATGAGAGGCTTGGTTCAGACTCATGGCGCTGTATAATATATTCCTCACGAGTTTAGTGATAGATCTTGATATTCAGATGATCTGTGTCACTGCTGTGATTGACCAGGCTAATGCTACCTCTGTATCAGATGCAGGGTTGTCAGACGTACGATAACTATCATGTTTGTACGATAATTTTGACCCCTGTACGATGTACGATCAATAATTGAAAAAAGCCCTAAATGTAGGATAATTTCAGAACACTGTGCCCTCCCAGCAGTGCTTTGCTTTGGCTCTGATCTGGAGTCGGACTTAGCCTCTGTTTTCACGTAGGTGTAATACCTGCTGTCAGAAGGAGAGACTGTCCCTGGATCAGTTGTACAGTTCCACTATGGCATTATCCTCCGGCACTTTATTGGTCAGCAAGACGTAACCCTGTCTCACCTCTCACGACTGGTAATTTACCCGCTTCTTTATTACGGCTTAGCTAATCATTTTTCCTCATGCTAACGCCTCATAAGAGCGTGTGTTCTCCAAAGCAAATCTGATAAAACCAAATCCAGTAATCGACTGATTACTGCAACTCTTAACGAGCTAATCCAAGCATTTGTGTGTGAAGAATGGAGGGGGTGTTGGGATTTCAAACCTATAAAAACGATGTTTCGCTCAATGACTTCAGCAAACTTGTACAAGAGCGTCTACATCAGAAATGCCTGCAGAAGAAACTGACTCCAATGAGGAGATGAAGTTCATCTCTTAGGTGAGTATAGGCTCGCCTATGTCGTCATGTTATGTGTGAGTAATGTAATAAATGGGACAGTGCGTGCGCCTGTGGGGGGGTGATGATTTGAGCCATATTGTGCTACAGCGCTATTGGCATATTTATAGTGTACGATAGTTTGTGCTGAAATATGATCGTTTTGGAAGCTTGGTACGATATATTGGTTTTGAGAATCTGGCAACCCTGATCGGAGGGAGCATGAATGAATGTAATAACCTGTTCCAGCCAATTGACCTGATTCTGATAAATACGCAGGTGCGTGCACGGAACTGAAAACAAAGAGCAAACGTTTGTACTGGATTCTGAAAAGGACTGGGAGCCAATGCAGGGAGACAGGACAGGCATGATGTGGTCATGTTTGCGAGAGTTGGTGAGGAGCCGGGCAGCAGCATTTTGCACAAGCTGTAATCTGTGTATGGAGGTCTGACTGAGTCTCATGTAAAGCACTTTGTGTCTTTAAAAGCCGCTTTACAAATAAAAGTTCTTCTTCTTCTTCTGATGACGCTGATGAATGCCTGAATAGTTTTTTCCAGGTTGGAGCGGCTGAGGGAAGGCTTCACTTTTGCTTACATCTATTTTTTTATTAATGTTTCATCTGCATTGAAACAACTACAACTGACGTAAACATGCCGGATTATAGCCACATGGCTAATTTACATCCGTAGTCCCATAGGCAGAGGACAGAAATACAGAAAATACAACAAACAATGTGACAGAAATGAATAAGTACAAGAAAAGTAAAAGAGTCACTTAATGGTCACAGACTGGTCTGCTTTAAGCCACACTTTGAGTTTGGCTTTAAGCAGCTGCGGCTGGTCTATTATGGGTACCTATCAATAGGAAAAAATAAAAAGTTTTAAGTTTGGCAAAAACAAGACTTTCTTCTGTACAGGTGTATGTGTTTTACACACTGTCTTTTTGTCTGCCAGCTTCATCGTGTGCGGCAGCAGCATCATAAATGTGTAGTTTTATACTTGGGGCAGCGAGGAACGGCGATCTAACCAGCTCTGATATGCTATTAAAATGTAACTAAATATCATTAATTCAACCAATCAGTGATGTATGAATTATGTCATTCATAATTTCCCAATGGGAATTAACATGGACTTTTACTGTGCTTGGTGTGGTCAAGAGTCAGTCAAGTTGACAATGGCGGCGGTATTATGTGTATGTTTGAAAGAAGACCACTGGCTGAAAAACTAAAAGAAATGAGACGGGACGATCTGAAAGCAGATGAAACAGAAGGCTTATTACTGGTGGCTTTTCAGAATCAGAATCGTTTTTATTGCCATGGTTTGAGAACAGGTTCACAAAATAGGAATTTTTCTTGATGTAAACGTGCAACATAAAACATATAACCCAGAATCTAGATAAAAATAAACTATACAACATCAAACTATAAGGCATAGGGGGCATGCATAAGAGTATTAAATAAATAAGATAAATAATACAACTATGGTAAGATGACAACAACAGACATAGAACAACAGCAGGATTCTATTTACAGATGTGTAAAGATATAAAGTGATAAAGTGATATTAAGTGTTATAAAGTGATGAGTGATAGCAGCGGGTCTAAGTGTGGAAACACCAACAGCAACAGAGCAGAAACATCCATGACTCTGTGACTGAGCTACAGAGACTTGTTTTTGTTCATGAGTTTGATGGCGGAGGGGAAAAACTGTTCAAGTGGCGGGAGGTATGGGTCTGGATAGACCGTAGCCTCCTGCCTGAGGGGAGGGGGGTGAATAGTCCGTGTCCAGGGTGAGAAGGGTGTGGAATTATTTATATACATATTTGTCATATTAGGTTTTAGTGATTATATATATAATTGTGTTGATCTGTAAACTGTGCTTTGAGGTTCATTTCAATGGCGGACATTTTAGTTTCTGCTTGTATGTATGGTTGATCCACTGGGGGGCAGTGTGCTGTAAGGAGGAGTCAGATCGCGCAAGAGAAGTGATAAGACATTCCCAAGAGAGCTGATTGGTTGGGGGGAAGACACACCTACTATATATGGTCCTGCTTGAGAAGCGTTCTCCCCTTCTCCTCGCTTCTCCCCCTGGGATCTGCTCGGGCAACATGGAGGTCAGCTGAACAGATGGACTGTTAGCTTGTAATAGGAAATAAAGTAATGAATTTGGATTATATTATACCAAGTCTCCATCCTTTCATCCAGCACTAAATGTGTTTGTTTTGGAAAAATAACTGTTTGCGATGATTGGTTTCCCATTTTTGCTGTTGGCATGTTCTGTGAATCTTTAACTATATCCCCATTGTCTATGAAAAAGAATTTCCTCAATATTTTGGTCAAATTACAGCTAAATGTTGTGTTGTTAGCTTTCGTTAGCATGGTTAGCTTGGTGCGCTCGCATACCGCATGGTTAGCTTAGTGTGTTAGCATACAGCTTATTGTTGATTAACGTGTAATAAACCCACAAATGTGTTAAACCCAGCTCAGTGTGTGGACACTGAAGGCAGTTCTGTGTAGTAGTAAAAGATTTTATTGAAGTGTGGTGCATGGTTTGTTTTCAATATGATCTGTTTGCTGTTGGTATGCGAGGTTGCTAAGTTGGCTCTGAGAACAAAGGATTTAGCCTTAGCATTTAGCTTTCTCCATGTGATACTGTTATTAGGACATTTCCAGTGTAGCCACTGGGATGTTTTTTTTTTTTTTTTTTTTTCCGCTTTTAATTCTGGTTGTTTAGATTAAAGAACATTAATGTGCCTTTTTGTTTTTGGCTGCATTGGAGTAAATTTATTTGGCTGTTGTATTGTAATATCGGAGTTTATGGCCGCCATTGCTGTAGTGCCACCATATGACCACTAAATTTTCATTGAAAGGCATCGGACTTTAGACACATTAAGAACTATTTAACGCCTGTTTTCTATTTTTAAACACTTAATATGGCTACATATTCTTACTGGGATGACGCTGGGTTATTTACAATTAAAGGAATGAGGCTGGTTTTCGAAATAAATTTGTTTTACATCTGCCTTAAACAGTGACTTCGCAGGCATCTTTTATCTGAAAACGGAACAATTAGCAAAGCTAAAGCAACTGAAGTACATTTTTTTTTATCTGATTTTGTTGACCGGCGGGGAGAGAGGCGGGAGAAGTTTGTCTGTTTATCTGTTTGTCTGTTTTGCCGTTTTGTTTGTTTTTTTTGTTTGTTGGTGAAAATATAAAAAAATTATAAAAGATAAAATACAAATAAAAATTATAACATTAGAAAAACCACACAAAGAGACGGTAGACGTGGGCGCACCAAGTAGACGTCGATCTGCTAGTTTAGGAAATGAGATTAAGTTTGGCTGTAAATCTCGTTGAAATTTTGTTTAGGTGGACACGTCCGTCCGTGGGTTCGCCAGAGGACGATCCTAAAAACGCTACGACGTAGCTGGAGGAATTTATAGACGTATGAATTCCATGCGACGTTCTTGGTTATACGTTGGGGAAATTTGTGGCCCCCAAAAAACCAATGTACATAACGGAAAAGGAGACTAAATTTGAAGATAAAAGACAAAATAAAAAAATATAAAGATAAATTAGTGAAAATATTCTACTGGCCAGATTGCAAAGAGCTCTTGTACTGGCCAGATGAGAGAATAAAAGAAGAGGAAAATTGAAGAGTTAATGACTGGCCAGATTATGTTTAGATGTTATGGGGTATATGTGAAATTATTGTGTCTTTTTGTCTTGTCTTTGTGTAATGTTCTTTTTATTGTAGAGTGACTGAGTGTGTCCAGAGTGACGAGTGTCCGAGTGACCAGTGTGATGGACGAGTGGAGAAGGACAAACAAAAGTGATATTTTCGTATCGCTGAAAGAGACTGAGTGGCGGAGAAGCAAACGGAGAGAAAGACTTGGAAAGTATTGGAGTGAATGCATCTGATCATTTACCGGTGATAGATGGTTCTCTGAGGAGACTGGATGCCGAAATGGCATTGAATGTGAAGCGTGATGGAAAGGTGATTGAAAGTGAGAAGGACGGTTGAAAGAAAGTTTTAAGATAAGATAATTCCTTACTCAGAGATGTGGTGTGTGAATGTTGAGTGGACACTGTTTTTTATTAGAAAACTAAACGTGTATTTGCTGTGTCTGCAGTTATGTGGGCGTAGGAAATGATCGAACAGGAAGTCATGGGTGCATTGGAGGAGTGGCCATTCTCATTTGTACCCAGACATCCGTGTAGGAGGGGAAGTGGAGAAATTGCTCCGCCCCTCATTGAGAAAAAAAAAAAGAAGAAAAAAAGAACATTTTTGACCAAAGTTATTGTTTTAAAAGTTATTTTTGTTTTGTTTTTTATAGAGAAACATTTCTGCTGGTGGTAGAGTTATGTCTCCACAGCATACATTTGAAGAACAAGTATCCAAAATTAGTGTGAGACAAATGCTATTATTTTTTAAGCCTGTGATTAACGGAGCATTTAGGGCTCTGAGAGATGTTGCTGAACGAATTAGAACCTCTCTCCACACGGTGGCGCCATGGAATGAAAACTGAAGCAGGGAAGACCTGTCGTGAGTTTGGATACATTGATTGAAAGTACAAACCACTATTAATTTAGAGTTTAAGTTGATCTTTATGCGCCATTTTGGACGCATTACCAAAAGTTATGAAGGAGCAATTATGCAAAATTTGAATTATTGTTAATAAAACCAAATAAATTAATGAATACATTTTGAGATGAATGCCCTTGACCAGAAGCGAGAGCAAAATTGAACTGAAAGAAATGAGTGCAACTTTTAAAGGTGCAGCTTAAAGGAGCGAGTAATGAAAGTAATAATGAAAAAAGAGTAATAATGAGTTTACTTGAATGTGCAGTGACCCGTGGGTGTGGTGTTGGTAATTGTGGCCAAGGATTGTTTCAGACAAAGATGACCAACAACGTTCGAGGAGATCGAGGCGTTTACAACAACGCTGATGGGAACAATGCTACTCTCATCACTGGCTGCTGCTGGGTTCAGAGGCATGGGAGTCCAGAACTCTGTTACCTGTGAAGGTGAACGGACAGACTCTTGACGTGCTGGTGGATAAAGGTGAACAACACTCATCTGTCAACTTTGAGACTGTGATCATTAACGGACACCATCTACTGGATGGATACAGGAAGACCACCCACAACCTTTCACCAAGCCAGTGCCTACTCAGCTCACAGGACTGAATCTGACACGCCAACTCAGACTCCTGTTTCTCTCCTCGGATGTGCTTTGCTGATGGAAGAGAGCAACAGTTTTGTGCTCTCTGAATGGACTAACAGTGACTTTTCCCTGATTGGACAAACACCTTGCTGTCTTGAATCATTCACAGGACAGTGGTTGCAGAATGCAGATATATCTACTGGGAAGAGCTGAAGGACTGTATAACTGACGTTTGACCTTGGATCAAACATTCACTTTGCCAAAGCCACCCACCCATTGATCACTGTACTTTAATATGATATAGAAAAGCTTTTAAGGCTAACCTTAGTGGACATGAATGGTCCTTTTAAAATAACAAAATTAATTAGGCAAACAAGGTGTGACTGCGAACTGTTTACACCCTATAGAACAATAATATGATGTGTTTATAACTCATTTGCTCTCTCTCCTGGACAATAGGCTAAAGAATTTGTTCCATGACCAAAGCGTGAGTGAAACAAAAGATTGGTAAGAAATTGAAGTTTCTAAAATGTCCTGTACTCTCCATCCATGTCTGCCTACTCTATGGACATTAATGCTATACTTATGTCCGTTTTGGAACATCATTCCACGACACCATGATAGAGAATTATGTGTTTATGAACTGACTGAAAATATCTTAATGCACCAGATAAAGATGGTCTTTAGGACCTGATGATGCTGGTTTATTTACTAAATTGAATCAATAATCTTTAAGTTACAAAATGCATTTGTCTGAATATCTCAATACAAAATTTAAATTTGAAGCCTTAGAGGGCATTGACATGTGATAGGACTGTGAAATGCTATAGCTATGAATTGGAATATATAAAACTAAATTGTCTGAAATTATGTCTGAAAGCTGAAGTGAATTGGGTTTTGGCCCTTTCTCTTGCTCTGCTCCTGGCGTCAATCCGTGAGCAGATCGAGAGGAAACTCTTATGAACTTGAAACAGGCCATTTGGATGCCTGAGATCAGGCCCCTCTTTGATTCCACGGGAATCCAGTGGACACTGATCTTAAGATTGTATGTTATGATCCCTATTGAAACCATCTACACATTAGTTTATGTACTCAGGTTGGAGGTGACTGCTGGTCTCACTTTGGGAGCTGCTGAGAGCTCCTTTCCCAGCCTGTCTGACAGTCCTCTGCCGCGATTGGACTGAACTGTGCTGGTCTGATCCCTTTTGAGGCCACTCCCAGGACCTCACATGCTGTCCAGGTCGCAAACCAGACGAGTGGTGTCCACCTCTCACTCGCCCTGTCGACCCATTTAAACCCGCCTTCAACCTCCCTGGACTGACCCTGACATTTGTTATTTTGCTATCGTTTTCTTTGTGTTATGTAGGTGCCGAAGGTATTAATCTCCAGTGAAATTTGAGTTGGTTTGTTGTGTTTCCTGTACAAGGATAGAGGTTTCACTTGTTTATGTATGTTACATGACTCTTTATTGGACTGAGTTTTCCTCAGTCCAAGAGGGGGTGTTAATTATATGGGAAAATTAATTTGGTTTATTTTGGCATGGGAAAGAACTGATACAAATATATCTAAAAGATAAACAAACGAAAACATAAAGTGACGAATTGACAAATGTTATGGCCAACTAAGATTTCGGTTTCAGATAGATAAATCAATTTATAATACTCTGTTTTTGACGTTTGCTGTGATTCTGAAGTGCACACAGAATCTGTGGTAAATGTGGGAAACAGAAGCTAAAAGAGAGTTTTTCTCTGTAGATTAATGAAACCTGAATTCCTGAATTTTCCAGATAAAATTGACCCTAGCATTCCAACAGATAAATTAAGTTAAATTGGTCTTTGAGTCCAGCCATGATTTGCAAGATTAGCTGGCATGGTCGTTCTCACGGTGAGCGGCCCTGAGGAGAATGTTTTTGTAATTTTTGTCTGTTTTGTGTTTCTGTTACAGATCTCTGTTGGTTCCTTGTCTTTGTGGGTGCTTGTGAGTGGTCGTCATTATGAGTTTTTGATCCAAATCAATAAAGTTGTATTTTTAAAGCGCCTTACAACAATTAAAGTTGACCAAAACATGGTGATGTAGCGGACGCCGAGGAAGCATGAACCGAGACAACGACCTGACAGAGTAAAGGCAACCAGTTGAAGGACAAGCATCTGTCACTGTGATTTCATATGACAAATATTCAATCTGATTTGTGATCTCTTTTGTAGAGATCAATACGGGGAATGTGGAATTATTTATATACATATTTGTCATATTAGGTTTTAGTAATTATATATATAATTGTGTTGATCTGTAAACTGTGCTTTGAGGTTCATTTCAATGGCGGACATTTTAGTTTCTGCTTGTATGTATGGTTGATCCACTGGGGGGCAGTGTGCTGTAAGGAGGAGTCAGATCGCGCAAGAGAAGTGATAAGACATTCCCAAGTGCTTGTCCCGTTCTGTAGCGCCAGGGAACCACACGGTGATGGAGGAGGTGAGGATGGACCACACGGTGATGGAGGAGGTGAGGATGGACCACACAGTGATGGAGGAGGTGAGGATGGACCACACAGTGATGGAGGAGGTGAGGATGGACCACACGGTGATGGAGGAGGTGGGGATGGACCACACGGTGATGGAGGAGGTGAGGATGGACCACACAGTGATGGAGGAGGTGAGGATGGACCACACGGTGATGGAGGATGTGAGGATGGACTACACAGTGATGGAGGAGGTGAAGATGGACCACACAGTGATGGAGGAGAAGAGGATGGACCACACGGTGATGGAGGAGGTGAGGATGGACCACACGGTGATGGAGGAGGAGAGGATGGACTACACAGTGATGGAGGAGGTGAGGATGGACCACACAGTGATGGAGGAGAAGAGGATGGACCACACAGTGATCGAGGAGGTGAGGATGGACCACACGGTGATGGAGGAGGTGATGGCCGTGTAGAACTGCACCAGCATCCTGGTTGGCAGCTTAAGTTTCCTCAGCTGCCGCAGGAAGAACATCCTCTGCTGGGCCTTCTTGATGAGGGAGCTGATGGTTGGACCTCCCATTTGAGGTGCTGGGTGATAGTGAAGGAGTCCACGATGGAGATGGGGGTGGGAGAGTCTGTCTGGGCGTTCAGTTCCAGGTTGTTCTGGCTGCACCAGGACACCAGCCGTTCCACCTCTCTCCTGTAGGACTCATTACCGTCCAAGATGAGCCCGATGAGGGTGGTGTCGTCCGCAAACTTGATCAGTTTTCGTGGACATGGTACACTAGAAAGGCTGTGGAGTAGCCAACACACTGTTTTGCTTCCCATGTTTGATTTTTAAAACTGCAGCAAATGATCGAGCCTGGTGTGAAAACAACGTTCAGGATATAAAATATTTTGGGAAAATTGCAGTGCTGAGCTCACTTGTAAAACTTTTTTTTTTACTGTTTATTTTTGTACTTTTCTTATCTTGTTTCATATATTGTTGTGTTTATTCTGGTTTTCTTTATGCTGCGTTTACACATGAGCACGATGCGTTACGAATGTCATTTTCCCGTCATTCGTGACGTTCGTGACGTGACTTAACGCATCTCAATGGGATTCTTAACAGAACGCATCAGTTCGTGACATTCGTGACGTTCGTGGAGAAAGTTTTTGTCTGTCAAAAAATCTTCCACGAATGTCACGAATCACCCTCTGTTCGTTGAGTTCGCAACGGAGCGTGTCCTTTCGTGAGGAGTAGTGGCGCTTCGTAATTCAGCGTGAGAGCATTCGTAGAGCATTCGTAGAGCATTTGTAGAACATTCGTACAGCATTCGTAGAGCATTCGTACAGCATTCGTAGAGCATTTGTAGAGCATTCGTACAGCATTCGTACAGCATTCGTAGAGCATTCGTGGAGCATTCGTAGAGCATTTGTAGAGCATTCGTAGAGCATTCGTAGAGGATTTGTAGAGCATTCGTACAGCATTCGTACAGCATTCGTAGAGCATTCGTGGAGCATTCGTAGAGCATTTGTAGAGCATTCGTAGAGCATTCGTAGAGCATTCGTAGAGCATTTGTAGAGCATTCGTACAGCATTCGTAGAGCATTTGTAGAGCATTCGTACAGCATTCGTACAGCATTCGTAGAGCATTCGTGGAGCATTCGTAGAGCATTTGTAGAGCATTCGTAGAGCATTCGTAGAGCATTTGTAGAGCATTCGTACAGCATTCGTACAGCATTCGTAGAGCATTCGTAGAGCATTCGTACAGCATTTGTAGAGCATTCGTAGAGCATTCGTAGAGCATTCGTACAGCATTCGTAGAGCATTCGTAGAGCATTCGTACAGCATTTGTAGAGCATTCGTAGAGCATTCGTAGAGCATTCGTAGAGCATTTGTAGAGCATTCGTAGAGCATTCGTACAGCATTCGTAGATCATTCGTAGAGCATTCGTAGAGCATTCGTAGAGCATTTGTAGAGCATTCGTAGAGCATTCGTAGAGCATTTGTAGAGCATTCGTAGAGCATTCGTAGAGCATTTGTAGAGCATTCGTACAGCATTCGTAAAGCATTCGTAGAGCATTTGTAGAGCATTCGTGACGTTCGTGGAGAAAGTTTTTGTCTGTCAAAAAATCTTCCACGAATGTCACGAATCCCCCTCTGTTCGTTGAGTTCGCAACGGAGCGTGTCCTTTCGTGAGGAGTAGTGGCGCTTCGTAATTCAGCGTGAGAGCATTCGTAGAGCATTCGTAGAGCATTCGTACAGCATTCGTAGAGCATTCGTAGAGCATTCGTACAGCATTCGTAGAGCATTCGTAGAGCATTCGTAGAGCATTTGTAGAGCATTCGTAGAGCATTCGTAGAGCATTCGTAGAGCATTTGTAGAGCATTCGTAGAGCATTCGTAGAGCATTCGTACAGCATTCGTAGAGCATTCGTAGAGCATTCGTACAGCATTTGTAGAGCATTCGTACAGCATTCGTAGAGCATTCGTGGAGCATTCGTAGAGCATTCGTAGAGCATTCGTGGAGCATTCGTAGAGCATTCGTAGAGCATTCGTAGAGCATTCGTGGAGCATTTGTAGAGCATTCGTGGAGCATTCGTAGAGCATTCGTAGAGCATTTGTAGAGCATTTGTAGAGCTTTCGTGGAGCATTCGTGGAGCATTCGTAGAGCATTCGTGGAGCATTTGTAGAGCATTCGTGGAGCATTTGTAGAGCATTCGTGGAGCATTTGTAGAGCATTCGTAGAGCATTCGTAGAGCATTCGTAGAGCATTCGTGGAGCATTCGTAGAGCATTCGTAGCAGAATCACTGTTTTCACGCTCAACATTGACAGAAACACACGCTACGCCCAAAGTAAATGTTGGTACCTGCAGTAGCTACGCCAAGGAAAAGTGTCACAAAGTCGACCAATCCGCGCTCCAAGCCACGGACAGCACCTGCCACTGCCGCTCCGCGGGGTGCTGAAAGTGTTCCTCTGACCTTTCTTCCTCCTGGGTCGTACCTGATGTTCGGGAGTTGGAGCCAGACGAGCCCAATGACTCAGGGGAGAGCACGGCCTCTGCTCCGCCTCCGACCCGGTGGAAGAAGATCACTCCACATTCGCCCAATTCTTGACAGATTTCGGACAGAACGCGAATATTCCCAGTGACCCGCAACACCACGCAGCAGCGCGGGACGCCACGCAGCAGCGCGGGATGCCACGCAGCAGCGCGGGATGCCACGCAGCAGCGCGGGATGCATATTCGTGACCGTGCGTAATAATTCGTGCCATTAATCGTAACGCGTAGTAACAGGACGCAACAGTTTGTGGCGGCGCGTGAAACCTCGACCCCGAATCATCAAATTCCACTCACATTCGTGATCCTTGGCCACGAATGTGCATTGGTGGCATTCGTAACGCATCGTGCTTATGTGTAAACGCAGCATTAATGAAAGCCAGTATGTTTGTACTGTGCACTTTGTACCTGTACAGCACTTTGGGGCAGTGATGACTGTTTTGTAAATGTGCTTTATAAATAGATTTGACCTTGACCAGGGGAGGAAATTCAACATTGAGACTTGGGAGAAGCTTTGTGTTTCCTGAGAGCAGGTGAAAGGATGTTGTCTACCTAAAGGACTTTCTTCAGTCAGAAGTCATGTCTAAACGGACTTTGCTGGAGGTAGCATTGCGATGCTAACTAGCTCGTCTGTTTTAGCTACTGCTTGTTTATTCCAAACTTTGGGTCTACCTTTGCTGACTTGGACAGACAGTTATGTCCCAGGACGTGGACATTCGATGGAGAGAAGATTCAGGACTGTACGACGGAAGATGCAGGAGAACGTCATTCATTCATTGAGTGAATGGTTTTAAATACAGGACATGTGGGACATTCCCTAACGTGAGAGACTGTTCCATAACTTACAGGCCATCACAGACAGAGCATTTAGTCCAAAGGCTGTTCTTCTGAAAAGACCTCACAGTCACCTCTAGAGTAGACTCGTGTCCATGCACTACTGTGATTCTTTGGTTTAAAGAAGTCTGACATGGAAGTTGGGGCTAATCCATTTAACACTTTGGAAACATAACAGGCATATTTAAAATGTTTAAAATTCTCTAGGCTTAGTAGATTATGTTTTTGTAAAATATAAACATTTTGAAGGACATTGGCTTTTTAAGGCATTTTACAGAGCGATTCTATTGATTTCTATTGCAAAAGTTCAAGTTTGTATCCAAATGTACGCCTAGGTTTCTGATGACAGTGTGGGGGACGAGAGACTGGAGACCAGGAACAGTACTGAGTGGGTTTTATGCGCCAAAAAGAATGAGTACACATTTACACACATTAAGCTCTGAGAGCCAGAGCTTAATGGTAAATGGTCACGTTTACTGTACAGCGCCTTTCTACCTGCTTTAGGCACTCAGGTACAAAGCACTTCACATCAAGGAACCGGTCACACTCTCATTCATACACCAGTGTACGCAGAAACTGGAGGCAAGGAGGGTGAAGTGTCTTGCCCAAGAACACAATGACAATTAGCCGACCCTCCGATCACAAGACGACCTGCTCTACTCTCTGCCGCCCCGAATGTCATCCATCCACAGGGTAAATCCATTGTGTTTGCATTATGAGTTGTTCAAAGGTAGTAAGGGCAAAGAGGGGAAATGAAGGAAGCCGTTCTTGCTAGCGGACTGGAGCGGTTTATGCTAAAGGCGCTTGGGTAGTGATCCTATTAAATGTGGTTATGTTTCCCAGTCGGAGTGCGCCGGCCGTCTGCTCAATGCGGTTAGACCGAGCTAAGTCAATGATCTCCCCCCACACAGGCTGGAGCGAGTGGATCCCGTCTAAATAAACGCTGGGGAGACGTGGAGAGATGAGGCCATAGATATCCGCGGAGATGTGATCCGCTCCAGAACATTCGGTCTCGTCTTTGTCAGATCATCTTTGACAGATACAGACAAATTCAAATCCAGTTCATTCTCACATGGAAAGACGGTAATGTGAAAATAATCTGTTTACTGCACCAGCAACTTCAACGTCTGCGTTTAAAAAAAACATTCGACAGGCTCACTTATTTTTGCTGAGGGAAGGTCATACAGCATATGGCTTGGGAGGAATTCTGTTATTTTGTTTTTGAACTCTTTCACAATCAGTGACACCAACACTCCCCTAACAGACAAATTACTTTAAAGTACAGGAAACAAGGGATTTCTGTTCATTTCAATGATCAATAAAGATTTCGTTATGATTATATTTCTTTAAAACTCTAAAAACTATCTTTAGGGAATTCAAGTAAACAGTGCCTAAATTAAGGCCTTATATATCATGGGAAAGGGTTCAATGGGATTCCAGCAGTTTTACTTTCTTTCATAAATATGTCATAGCTCATCTTAAGTTCAGAGAAAATATGATACATATTCTCCCAAACATATTTAACTGCAGTTTTTGCTGAAATAGTTGGTCAATTTACACAAATGTTTTGAGTGTTTGCTTTAAAATATTTACATTTCTCCATGTGTGTAAATCTTTATAAGTAATAATCTTCTACTAACATTAAAATCTTAACATAATATTCTTTCTTTGGGGCATTCAGAATATTGTATCTGGATATTAAAAAGCCTTGAGACTGTTTGGGAAACACCAGCCTGGGTGAATGAGTGAGTGGTTGGTGGTGGTCGGAGGGGCCGATGGTGCAGACTGGTAGCCTGGCTTTCATCAGTCTACCCCTCGGCAGCTGTGGCTACGATAGTAGCTTACCACCACCGAGTATGGAGTGAATGAATAATGCAATGCAAAGCATCTTTGAGGGTCCAGAAAAGTGCTAAATAAAACCAATGCATTATTATTATTGCTTCAAATCCATAACACATCTGGGAAATGAACCTCAAATCCCCTGGAGGATGTCAATGTTTCTAAATATTTATGAAGATGAGACACTTTTTGAGGTATGACATTATTATGATAGAAATTTAGAGGTAATGCCTGTTGGAATCAAATTGAAAGCTTGGTTTATTTAGTGGAACTGAAATGCCTCGTGGAAACCCAGAGATCATTTCTTTTCTTCTTCAAAATAAAAAGCAGCTGTTAAGCGTGCTATTTAAGTCAGAGCACAGTCAGCCCATAGATCCATAACACTGACACCTCCATACGGCTCCACAATCTGTATGCAAACACGCTGCATATTCCCGCGGTGATGAACGAGCGGGCGCCGGCGTTGTCAGCTCCGGCGCGTCAGGTGAAAGGGGCTGTATGTAAAACCACATCACATTAACGCAGCTGCGTGATTCATCCCGGCGTTTTGCCGTCGCCGAAGAACCCGTGGAAGTGTCACGGAGGTGGGGGAGGACTGTGCTGATAAAGCTCCAGGGAAACGCTGCCTCATCATTATACAGAAGGTGAAGTCTCTGGAGTGTCAGAGCGGCCGCTGTACATGCCGCCAGAGCAGAGAGGAGCCATCTGGAGGATCACGGGAGCGGCTGGGCTCTGTTACAGCTCTATAAAAAGAAACACCAGAGCTGTTTTTAGTCTCAACTGTCCTTTACATGAACAATGTTTTTTTTCCATCCACGTCATGCACATGCAGTGAGCGGTGGCAGACACTGGTTTAGTCATGGGTAGATCAATACAAAAGAGTGTTAATTATCACTATTTTGTATTTATGCCCAGGCTTCATTACAATGAATTTCATTGTAATGAAGCCTGGGCATAAATTCAACCTGGAACACTAAGTTCAGCATCATCTACCTCCAACTATTGATCGCGTTTGCGCGGGTCAAACCTCCACCTCAGCCTTTCAGCATTGAAGCTCCAGCGTTCATTGCTCATCAGCTTCCCAGCTGTGCTGCGACCCACTTCCACCCCTTCACCGCCTCTACAGATTTCCATGCTTTTCAAAATACAGGAGGAAAAGGACTCGTAATCGTGGGTAAAACTCAAACCAGTCCCACTAGTGCACAGCTCCCTGACACGGAGAATTCTCCTGGAAACGTCCCATCACACTCCAATGCCACCTGTCCACGTCATCAGGTCGATGTTGTCCCTCGCAGCGAAAACTACTGGCTCCAAATCGGCCAGTGGCGCAAAAAGGGCATATGCCATGTATGCCTTGCATAGGGACGCCGAAAGGACGGGGCGAGAGAGAAACAAATATTTAAATATAGTCGGACTCGGCGCGCAAGGGACAGCGGCGCCCCATAGGCCATTTCCTCATAGCATTTGACATTGGCGCCCCATAGCCTCAGTTATTTTGCGTAACAAAAGTCACTGCTGGAGGGGGGCGGAGGGAGGAGTGTAAGATTGACAGAGGGACAGTTTGTGAATGCACGACCGCGGGACGTGAGCGCGGCCTGCGGGCAAACGGTTTCAGAGCGCTGGGAAAGACTCCCAGTGCTGTCCTGGGCCATAGGAGAGTAAAAGGCGCGCGGGGTCCGTGAGTGACGAGGCGGCTACAGGAGCCCCGTCACTCACATCTTCCACCTGTTCGCTCAGCTCCGCTCTTGGCCGCCTGTGTGTCTGCATAGTGTGTCTGCATACCCCCAGAAATAAGGTAGTTGCGCCCCTGAAATTGGCGCTAACATCACGGAGGAAGTCAGAGAAATGGATAGTAGTGCCAGCTAGTAAAGCTCCCCGTAAGCGTGGCTCCCGTCACGCCGATAGCATAACGCTGGCAAATAGATTCAACATCCTGGACAACGAGAATTTTCCTCCTCTGCCCAGTCTTACTCAGTCCGGGACGCGCCCCGGTCAGACACCGCGGTAGTGTGCACTACACCCCAGCTCCTGGTTACAAGGATAGATCAATGCCTCCCATTGGCAAACTGCATGAGAGTCAGTTAACTTTGGCTGCAAACACGCGAGTGTGCAGTACAGACGCAGCCCGAAGACCGCGGCCCCTCCTCCCGCACCTCGAGTCCGAGCACTGGCCCCTCCTCCCGCACCTCGAGTCCGAGCACTGGCCCCTCCTCCCGCACCTCGAGTCCGAACACTGGCCCCTCCTCCCGCACCTCGAGTCCGAGCACTGGCGCCGCCTCCTCGGGCACGTTGGGCCCGAGTGACCGGGGGGATACGTCTGCTGCTCCGTCCGGGTGCGCGGATGGAGCAGCTGGAGGGCGCTCCAACGTTGTGGATGTGGATCAGACTCGGAGCCAGGATCATGCCGCGGTGAAGCCAGATCCATCAGTCCTTGTGTTGGGAACGTCCATGGTCCGCAACATGAGGGTGATTAACGGCCACACCTCCTGCCCCCCAGGTGCTCTCGTGCAGGACATCAATAACTCTGCCCCAAACATTCTTCACAGTCATCCTTCAGTCTCTACTGTAGTGATCCACGCCGGCACCAACGACCTCAAACTTCAGCAGTCAGAAACACTCAACCAAGACTTCATTTCACTCAACACCATTAAAAACAATATAACCTGCATAGTTTCTGGACCATTCTCTTTGCCCCGTTTTGGGGATGGAACATTTAGCAGAGCGAGGCTGCTCCATCTGTTTTTAAAGAACTACTGCACGAAGAATAACATCCCATACGTGGACAATTTCTTAACATTTTTTAACAGGCCTGGACCTTTCAAAAAGGACAGACTACACCCCAACTTCACCGGATCCACCTGTTCTCACAGAACATTGAACTTACAATAGAATCAGCAGCATGAAGGTCTCCCTCCACCATTACGGATATTCCTGTTTTTACCAGCAGAGGGCGCTCCAAAGGTAAGAATACTCGCACTGTTAATACTAATAATCTCAGATCTCTCACCAAAGCTCAGCTATCACATAGTTCCTTAAATACTCAGTCCCCGACCACAGTGAACATGGCTCTTTTAAATGTCCGCTCTCTGCCTAATAAGTCTTTTATTGTAAATGATTTGATTTTAGATAATAATCCTGATTGTTTGTTCCTAAATGAAACCTGGCTGGGTGCGGATGCGAATGCCGTTCTTGCTGAGGCCTCTCCTCCTAATTTTAGCAGTGCCTTTTCAACCAGAAATGAAAAAAGCGAGGTGGCACTGCCTCTATAAGCACAAATACTCTTGCCACCAAACCTATTTTATTTAAAACACGAGTTTCGAGCACCACGCAATTATCTTTAGTAACCCCGATTCTATGTGTCACTATTTATAGACCGCCCCTTTTTATTCATGAATTCTCAGATTTTCAATCAATTTTACTTTAATAAGACTTCTTTGCATTTGTCAACTTTATAATGATCATAATGATCATAATCATTTTATTATATATTATTAGGCCACATAGGCATAGGTTTTATGTTCTCAAAACGTATGCTGCCCTGCTTCATTATCTGTCAGATGTTTTGATGAAAAGACAAGGGAAGGTGTTTTTAAAGTGACTAACAGGACTCGCTTGAACAGCTGATTTCCCTTTCTTTCTGTTTACGCTGACTTAGCTCTCTGTCTGCATCCCGAGCCACGGAGCCAGTTGTGGCGGCTTCTTCCGAACATTTGGACAAACTTTATTGTGAATTATGGAGTTCTTTACCATAACTTGAACATTTACTGCGAAGGATGGTCTCCAAGATGTTGTTTCATATACAACGTATGGCTTTTGCTGCAACTTTCCGACGACAGGATTTGCATGACAGATGTCCATCAGCAGCAACAACAACGTGGCCATCTTTTGGATTCCTAAAGAGGTCCCACACTGCTGACGTCAATCGTTTTTTGGGTGGGTACATCTTTGTGGGAGAGCATCCTTCTCAGTGTGCAAAATACCTCCCAATATTCGGGGGGGTACCCATCTCCGAATATTTGCACAATAAAAGTATACATTTTCTCAACATAGCCTTTGCAAAGTTGTGCATTATTACAATGCAAGCAAACAACTGAATAAATGTCAGGTCTATTGACACGCAGAGCACTTGTCGAGGACTAGGCTTTCTTTCCAAGATAATATTTGGGGGCAGAGATTACAGCCTATAATAACCATAAAGTATGCCGAAGACGAAAAGGGCACACACAGTCGCACATACAGTCGCACACACAGTCGCACATACACGTCTTTTATAACCAATCACGGCCAACCCCAGCTCACGCTCAACCCACGCCCAGCCCACATACACCGCCGGTGAGCGTGCAGAGTGCCTATTTGTGCAGGCCAAAGACATGCACAACCATTTTTTACAGAGGGGCTACAAACCTTGGACACAGCTCTAACTCGAGCAAAAAAAAAACAGCACTTGGCACTTTAAGGTGTGTAACCACTGCACACGTTAACAGATCCACCACGTTTATGCAAAGCAAAACTCAACAATCAAGTGCCGCTCTGTTGCCAATTGTAACACTGCTCATGTTTATCGTCTGGATTGTGCCTGAGGCTGTTTTTATGTTGGCCAAACCAAGCGAAAAATGAAAAGAAAAATTGGAGAGCACAAGTATGACTACCTCATAGCAAAACACTTTAAAACCATGTCCCATACCAACATCCGTGAACTCACAATAATGGTATTGAAGACATTGAGAAAAGCAATCGTGGCGGTGATAGACGGAAAAAATTGTTACAAAGAAAAACATTTTGGATCCATACTCTTCATGAGACCTCTTATCCTGGTCTCAACGACCCCGTTTCTATAAGGGTCTTTTATTTTCCAAAGTTTTTGCCATTGGTCTATGACCTCATACTCTGTTTATGATGGTGCTGCTGTTGTTTATAGCTGCCGTGCAGTCGATACGACTACATGTAAACATGATGTATTGTGTTAATGCTTATTCATATTTTTGGAATACTGTTGTAAATATGTACAGCTCTAAGTGATCGGTCACGTGACCTGTGTCACATGACTTATCCAGTCCTTTAAATGGTGACAGCTGGTGTTTGTTCACTGCTCTGATGAAGACGCTAGTCGAAACGCGTTGGCGTGGTCCATGTATGTTCTTGTGCACAGTGCCTCAGATCTCTCCACTGCCGTGTATGGCTTTAGCAAACCTTTCTCTGTCGGCTGTCCTTCAGTCAGCTGGACATGTTACAGGGTATAGGATTAAATCCCTGCTGTCACCCATGCCTGGTTTGGACCAGGATCAGTTACAGGGTCCAGTACAGACTAGTTTATGCAGGCGAAGCCATATTTGGGGATTTTATCAGGAACCGAAAGTGATCAAAGACTTTTAATAATAAGAATAATAATAATACATCAAACTTATATAGGGCACTTAAAGATGCTTAACTTCCTGGTTTTAGCACTGGAAAGGGCCCTCTCACAACTCCCTAGCCCCCAGGGGAACGGAGAAACATCGAGATGAAAATGGGTCACAAGTTATTGTGAAACTATTTTATATGTTTTATGCTGCAGACTTTTGCTTATAATTTTAGAACCGTAAGAGATAAAGACTTTTGTCTTTCAAACAAGCCCCCTGTGAAGAACCTATTAAATATGAATGTCCTGAATAAATCAGCCCTATGCCTCTCATACAGCGCCCCCTGCAGTCACAGTTCAACACTGACACGTTTAGAAGCTTCACACACAGGATTATAGACCAGAGAAAAAAATAAAATACAAAAAGCCAAAAATATGGTTGGTGCAGCTTGCCTTTATAAAAACCCACAGTGACCTCTATTAGATATATATCTATACATTTCTATGATTGAAATCTTTAGTATAATAATAGATGTTTAAATCTGGGTTACCTGATCGGTATCGGTATCGAACCCAAAAATCCATATCAGTCGGGCCCTAATTTAAAGTGTATGCTTAGCAATGCTTTGACATTTTACTCTGGAAAAACAACAGAAAGTGTCACAATAAGCCGGTCTTTAACATAAATGGCCAAACCACTTAATATTGTGCAGAGAGGGGAAACCGAGACTCTGCGGCCTCACTGCTCCCTGGATCTGCCTCCTACACAGCCTCAACTCACTTTGTTCCAGAAGAACTCTCGGTTTAAATTAGGCGATATGCAAATATTTGAGATGCTGACCTTTTCTGACAAAGGCCGCTGATGACATTCCTATTGTTCCACAACATCAAGCATCCCCCCCCCCCCCCCCCCCCCCCGGTCCCCCGTGAAGAGGCCGAGTGCCTCTTCTGTGAGTGGTTACAGCAGGAGTACTGTCCCTGTGCAGTCTGAAGGTCCCTCTGGAGCTCGTCTTAGTCCTCGTTCTGCCTCTGTCTCCTTGTAAAAGCAAAAGTAAAGGTATTTTTGTACCAACTGGAGATAAACGATTATTGTCAACAGGCAAGACTGCAGAACAGGAAAGGTCAAATTGAGCTATACTATATTGTCCTCCGCAGAGACGATCTCTTACTATGTTTCAAATCGGCCAACCCTGTGGTCTTGAAGCTCCAACATGAGTTCAAATGAAGTTCAACACTTCCTTTTTTCAGAAGAGAGTTCTTTAGCAGCAGTGTTCACCACAGCATCTTGAACTGCTCCAGTGCTCAGTTTGTACACGTGTAGCTTCAGGAACACTTTTGGATTGATGTGGTGAGTTTGGGGAAAAGGCTAAAACAGTTACCAGAACACTCTCATTAAACACCGTTATATATCATCCCGAATCTTTGCCGGTGTACCATCAAAACACACCACTCGTCAAATGAGGCTGTCTATTCTGCATGTCATTAGTAAATGACGTAGCTGCTAAAACAAATTACCTTTAAATATCAGTCTGTTGAAAATATAGGCTTTAAAAACAAACAAACAAGTACAAGTGGATGAGGACAAAAGAATGTCCGAGGCACTCTGAATGGTAAGATAAAAGTCCTTTAATAATACACCGGATCCTCCCAAATAGTTCCTGGATCTTTAACTCTGAAAAACGGATAGATGTCCATAGTGTCCACTGGGAGGTAAGAGCTATAGACTGATCCGCTCAGAGGTCACTGAAATCAAATCCAAATTGTAGTTCACCATTTAGCCATGAGGGGCAGTACGCACATGATAGAAGAGTGGATGGGTCTGGGTCCCTATAGGTCTGATAGAATTTAAAATAATGCCTATTATCAGTCACTTCTTATTCTCTTTGGTTTTCTGATAGCTGTTAGCTCTGAGGTGTCTCAGATGTAGGAGGGGCCAGTTGAACTTTAGATAAACGAGTTTGGACATGATTGTGAGAAAACACTTGGATCTCAGTTTGGTTGTGCTGACGGAGAAGAGTCGATCATTTAAAAAATATTAAATAAAAACAAACTCATTGAGCCTAACGACCAACTGCAGCCTCTTTAAAGTGGGATTACTACCATGCATTTCTAATGACATGTAATAATGAGTGCAGGATGTAAAGAGGCGTACGGACATCTGCCAGACCTACATTAGTGCCATCTCATAAAGGAACGCTGTGTAATAATAAACTACAGCAGCAGAACGTCATCAGCCACACCATCTCCTCCTCTTCACCACCGTCATCTCAAAGGGCTCTCTCTGATCCAAGGTGTCACTCCCCGATCCGTAAAGCTGTCCATAACCCAAATTCATCTTTGAACATTTGATATGTCACTTGTAGGCCCAGGTAGTTCACCATTTAAATGTACTTATGTGTCAAGGAAAGCTGAGCACAGACGACATGAAGATTGTGTGAAGAAGGGGTTTAGCGCCATTATAAATGAGAGCAAAATCCGGGAACTTTGGCTGAGCCACGCCCCCTTTGGGTGGAACAAAACATGACATTGGTGTGTATGTGGAAACAGGGATCAAACCACAGGAAAATGGCCATTCTTGATTATGGACACAGAAGATGGTTTATCGTGTGTGGAAAATGAAATAAAGCGAGTTTATCGAGAGCTACTATCTGTCAGGACTCATTATTGGGGAAATGGCTCCCCCTGGTGGACCTATTAAACGTACAGCGTTTGGCCTAATTAATGATTCCCTGTGTCTTGAAACGCACATTAACATTAGCAATAGCAGCTAGTAGATTAGCTGCTGAATGACCCATGACACAAAGAAGCAGGACGTATTTCAGTGGATTTAACCCTTTATAGGGCAAGTGACTATTTTTGGTAATTTCCGCACACTTTCCACATGGCCTCCCTGCTGCACATCAGTAATGTAAAGAAGCATGTGGTCCTCACTCAGCCAATCAGAAGAGATCCCCCGACATCACAGATCCCACCTCTGTGGCATTTGACCAATCAGCAGAGACCGGTCGCACTCTCAACTTCCTGTTTTCTCTGAAGTCTGAAAGTCTGGCTGAAGTCATGGTACATTTCTTTACATAACTTGAAAACTAACCATGGTGATGAAACTCACACATGTTATTGGTGAATAATTGGGCTCAGTGATGATATATGTGTTAATTTTGGAGGACGTCGTGAAATAAGTGAAATTACACCATGAAAAAGGCAGGCACGATAGTCACTCAAACCTAAAGCTAATTAGTTTTGTCCATTTTTGGACATTTGCCCATTGCACGTATAATTCATACTTACAGTATTGTGTTGACAAACGAACCAATAAACCCTAGGACTAGGTTTTTATGTTGCCAAAGGTTATTTTTAGTAAAGATGTGCACGTAAAGCACAATCACATTACAAACGCTCTTGCCTATGACAGGTGTGATCATTCAAACATCAATACCACAAAAGACCTGAAAGTACTTGTTGTATATTTTATATATACACCTTGCATCTCCACTGCACTTCATTCAGCCCTCACTCACCTTGAAACAAAGGACTCTTACGTTAGAATGCTGTTTTTAGACTTTAGCTCAGCATTCAACACTATAATCCCACAGCAGCTAATACACAAACTGCTCCACCTGGGGATCAACACATCACTGTGCAACTGGCTGCTGGACTTTCTGACGGGGAGACCACAGGCTGTACGTGTCGGCGGAAAGTCCTCCAGAACCATCACACTGAACACAGGAGCTCCCGGTCAAGAAAAGTAATCAGCGTCTCTACTTTCTCCGCAAGTTAAGAAGAGCTAGAGTCCCAGCCTCTGTTATGTGCAACTTCTACAGAGGGACTATAGAGAGCATCCTGACCAGCTCCATCACTGTGTGGTTCTTCTACAGAGGGACTATAGAGAGCATCCTGACCAGCTCCATCACTGTGTGGTTCTTCTACAGAGGGACTATAGAGAACATCCTGACCAGCTCCATCACTGTGTGGTTCTTCTACAGAGGGACTATAGAGAGCATCCTGACCAGCTCCATCACTGTGTGGTTCTTCTACAGAGGAACTATAGAGAGCATCCTGACCAGCTCCATCACTGTGTGGCTCTTCTACAGAGGGACTATAGAGAGCATCCTGACCAGCTCCATCACTGTGTGGTTCTTCTACAGAGGGACTATAGAGAGCATCCTGACCAGCTCCATCACTGTGTGGCTCTTCTACAGAGGGACTATAGAGAGCATCCTGACCAGCTCCATCACTGTGTGGTTCTTCTACAGAGGGACTATAGAGAGCATCCTGACCAGCTCCATCACTGTGTGGCTCTTCTACAGAGGGACTATAGAGAGCATCCTGACCAGCTCCATCACTGTGTGGCTCTTCTACAGAGGGACTATAGAGAGCATCCTGACCAGCTCCATCACTGTGTGGTTCTTCTACAGAGGGACTATAGAGAGCATCCTGACCAGCTCCATCACTGTGTGGCTCTTCTACAGAGGGACTATAGAGAGCATCCTGACCAGCTCCATCACTGTGTGGCACGGCGCCAGCACTGCCTCCTGCCGAAGGAGCCTCCAGCGCATCGTGAGAGCAGCGGAGAAGATCTGTGGAGCTCCTCTCCCCTCCATTAAGGACATGTACTCCACCCGTCTCACCCACAAAGCCGTCAGAATCACCAGGGACCCTACGCACCCATCACAGTCTCTTCAAGGTAATGCCTTCAGGGAGGAGACTGCGGAATCTACGGGCCAGGTCGAGTCGCCTTAAGAACAGTTTCGTACACAGGGCCATTGGGAAGCTGAACTCCCTGCCCTCCCTCCCACCCCTCTTCCCCCACCCCCCGCTTCACAATCAAGGATGAGAGAAATATAATTTCGAATCAGTCACATGGTTTGACAAATAAAACAATCTTGAATCTTGTGTATTTTTTTTTTACCCCTTAAAGGGCAATGAACTAAATATGGAAACTTTGCTCACATTTTGAAAAATATCACAACAGAAATAATACTTAATAATACTTTCTGTTATGAGTTATGTCCCCCAATAACACTCTTAAGTTGAATTTATTTATTTCAAGTATTTCAATGAGTGCCCTATAAAGGGTTAATAAGAAAAGGACCTCGGCCCTGAGACGGAGGAGACGCAGCTGAATAGAAGTCCATCTCCAAACTCAGTAAGAGCCGCTAAACTCTGTTTGTTGTTTGTGGTTCGTGTGAACTTTTGGTGATATAAAGTTGTGCTGTTTGCCTTGGCCTGTTTGGGCCTGTTTGTGCCGCTGTTACGACAGAGGAATGAACAGGGAGGAGCCGCTGTCTTCTGTGTGTCACTTTGGGGACGGTAACATCACTCACACTCCTCCTGTATGTCCAAAATCAGGCTTAAAAACCAAACCTGTTTGATTTCCTGTGTCCGTCTGCTCCACATTACACGATTCGAACGCGAGTCCAGCCGTGACCCCTCCCAACCTACGAGACATCGACTCAGCATGACTCGGGAAGACCCACTGCCACTGAGAACTATGCCAAAATCGGGCATAGAATGGTGTAGTGTGTGCTCAGCTTAAAGGAACAGGCCACCATGTTTCCACACTGAGATCTGTTCTTACCTGAGCTTAGACGAGTTGATGCGTACCTGTCTGGTCTTTGTACCCGTGGAAGAGCATGGTCGCTTCAAACTTCACCCCCGTTTGGAGCTATAGGAATACATTGGGAGAGGCCAAATGCTAACAACATCTTTGGTCGTTTTGCGTGACTGAGGGCACGCACAAAGACCAGACCGGTACACATCAACTCGTCTAAGCTCAGGAAGAACACTGAGATTGGAAAAACGGTGGCCTGTTCCTTTAAATTTATTTTACAAAAGTGTATTCTCGGATTGACGGGCATAACTGATCCTTCTCGCTGAATCATAAATGTCGAGAACATTTTGACATAAAAATCTGTTTCCTGAAATGTTCTCTTTTCCATTTCCGTAGCCTGCCAACAGCCAGATTGATATTACCGTGCAACGTTCATTAGCGCAGTAATCAATCTGGAAGGCTCTGGTTTCAGTCGTTTGCAAACCTGCAAAACAGAGCAAAAGAGACTTTGAACGTGTCAAACTTATAACTTCGCTTTACGACCTGAGCTGAAGTGCTGTTGGCTAATCCGGGAGTTTTATGGAGCCAGGATTCAAAAACACAGCGAGTCTCCAAACAAAGAGCGGAGTGGAAATGTGTGCTGATTTATCCTCTTTCCAAATGATCCGACGGAGCCAGACTCTCCTCGGTCCAGCGGCTGTAAACAAGCGCTGGCTCTTCACTGCGTAAACAAAGCAGCTTTGTTACACCTTTAGGAGTTTTAGGATTCATTCTGTGAGAAAATCAATGATGCTAAAAACGGAGCTCAAATCCAAGACACAGCCGACTGCGTGGCCATTCTGATTCAGGCCATCACCGGTGAACGGGTGTGATAATTTGTTTGGTTCAAAGTGGGAAACATGCGAGGCTTCGACGCCACCGTTTTCACGATGAAGACACAAAGCCCTCACAAAACAAACTTTCATCGATCCACTCCACAGCAGCAGCCCAGAACGTCAAAGTCGGCCCACAGTGTTCTCCTGTTGTGTCTTTACCATCAGTCACAACATACTCTAGTAATCGACTAAGAATTCAGAATGAACGTCCATTCAAGGAATCCACCCAGCATATGTGTCTCTACAGCAGCGGATAGGTCCTGGATGACTGAGAGCCTACACAAACGTAACCTGCCTATGTCACGTTTAAAGATTTCTGGAGGAAAAACAAAAATAAGCACTCGGACCACGTGACATGAATGACTGGCAACAGAACTGGCAGTGTTTGGAGCGATACAACCATCTCAGCTATTGCTTTATATTACGGGCGCTCTTTAACCTCTTAACCCCCACCGGAACATTTTCTACAGTTTGGCTTTTGGCCAAATCTAAAAGCTTCTTGAAAAAAGCGTCGAAAACGAGAAGAAAACGAGGTCGATAACGCAAGTAAAAAAAAGCCACAAAAGAGCAAAGCAAAGTAACAAAAATGCGACAAAAAAGCAAAGAAAGTGCAGCAAAAGAATAACAAAACCTAAACAAAAAAGTGGCAAAATTGTGACGACAAAAGCAGTAACAAAAGAGCATGAAACAACAAGGCAACAACGCGAGGAAAAAGATCCATTTTGATCCGTTTGTTGGTCTTAGCTTTCAAATGAGTCATCACACCAATAGGCTGTAAACTCCAGAAGTTTTTTGAATGGGCAAAGCCGAACTGGAGAAAATCTACTTGGTTAAGGCGGGGTTCAGGAGGTTACAGCAGTACTAAGTAACTCATGCCCCCAGAGGCCATAAGCACCACGGTGGTGTTTTTTTTTTCTCATTAATTGTCCGAGAGAGTAAACACTACGCTGACAGAAAAGATTACACAATGGAGATCATTGTTTTCACTCAAACTTGGCCGTAAATACTATTTAAATGGTGCTAGCCTGCAGTTAACTTTGCCCGTTAGCCTGTTAGCTTCTTCTTTGTGTGTATTGGTGCTCTGGGTCGGAGGCAGGGAAAGTTGCAATTGTGGTTTTCTGGCCAGAGACACCAGGGGGAGATGAAAGAGCCCCCCCCCAGTCATCCCATTAACACTTGTATTACCCCTTGTATTAGCATTAATAATGCGTTTAATGTGTTTAAAAAAAGGTACTTGAGTACTGAGTAACTGTTTTTGTGTAAAATTCTGATTGGTTTCAGTTGTGACAAAATAATGTTGTTCGAAAATAAAATAACAATAAATCCTATTGTCCACCTCTGTACACAGCGCACCTTTGGCTCTGCATGAGCTTCTCAGGAGGCCGAGATGGACCCGTGCGAGTGAGATGTTTGTCACTGCTGGAATAAACACACGCTTATGTACTGTTTTATATGCAGTTTGAATAAGTCTGTAAATACAGTCATTGGTTCATTCGCTATCAGTCAAGGATGTGGAGGCTCTGGTATATCTGTCTCTTTAAAGGGACTGTGTACATTTGTGTATGTTGGTGTTGTTTGTTTATGATGTCACTCTGTCTCTTTTGGACCTCGAGTCCGTAATAAAGTTGAATTGAATTGAAAAAATGAGGAGACACTAAACTTGTAATAATGTGTAATGTGAAAATCTAAATATTTCCAAAGAAAATGTCATAAAAATGTATTAAAAAAATATATATTTCTGGAAAAAAAGGGACACAAAATGTACTCACAGTGGCACAAGGGACGATTGTTTTTAACTCAAGTAAGAGTAAAGATAAGAGTACAGTTTCTTCAAAAAGTTACTCAAGTACTTGTAGTGAGCACGCGCTAAGCAACAAGCTTGAGAAATAAAACTCCTAATAAAATAATAAATAACTATTTACTGTCAGGCGAGCTGTAAACTCCGGAGGAGATCCCGTTGAAGCTTGTTTCCCCTCCTGTGCGAGGGAGAGACAGAATGAGAGCAACAGAAGCGTGATCAGGTGTGATTGTTTTTGTGAAAACAAACTGCTACAGAGGGAAATCATTTTGTGTGAAATAGTGAGTCCGTTCGGAGGGTATTTACTTTGAGAACCCGGATGTTGGAACAGAAAATAGAATTGATCTGTATTTTTTATCAGGGAGAGGCAGAGTGGAACAGGGCGAACACAGAGCATGTGGAGTCTGGCAGTAAATCCAAATAAAAGACTCCGTTAATCATGAAGCCTGACATATGGATCCATAGCTGCCCTAGGGTGAGACTGGCTGAAGCTGAAGCGGGCTCTCCAACCTTCACGTACCACTCACACAGACCCCTGGTGTTCCCTCGCCGGCTCCTATCCAGGTACTAACCGTGTTCCGAGCGACATTCACGAGGCGGTCGGGCTCGAGGCCTACCAACAACAGCCCCACGCATGAGTCCACTCTCTATGCAAACAAGAGAATGATTCACATGTGGTTCAGGTCAGGGATGTGGTGTGAGTAGCATTTCTCCATCACAAATGCTGACTGGATCATATTCAGTTTTTTTTTTACTTATGAACAAGCTACACAGTAAAAGCTCATACTCTGGTCTCCACATGCCCTCCGTAAGCACTAACACAGGGTGACGTCAGAGCAGACCCTTTATTTAGCAGTTTCTATTCTTCTTGTTCTTCAGCGTGTGGAAAATCTGAGCGTGTAATGGCCCTTGTACCAAAAACACAGGGCTGACCAGGAACGTCTTGCTGACTGTTTTGAGAAAATTATCTTTAATGAAGGCGGTTTCCTGGCACGCTCACGGGCCAAGTGCAAACCCCATTAAACTGTACCTACTGCTCCTGCTGGGAACCACAACTGAGCACATAACCACTGTACAGAACTCAAGAAGGAGCTCCGTCCACTTTGTCCCTATGAGGGAAAGCATCTTCTACACTTGAATCATCCATGTCGCTGGGGCACCATGTTGAAGCCGCGGGAGCCTGAATTCATGTATTTGAGAGGGACAAATGTACACACAGCAACATTACAGCCTCCCTCTGTAGGGATTTATCATCAATAACAGCAGCAAACCCTATTTGAATAAGTCTGAAAAATGTGTAAAGCCTACATTGAAAATCAAAAAGAGTCTAATTTGAGGTGACAGTGGTTCAGTATGTCGTCTTATTGGAAAGAGGGACCGTATTTGTTCAGTGCCTCTCACAGACATGGTCACAAAGCGCTTTGCATGGGACAGTTTACTCACTTTCGTGGTGCGAGAAATATGGGCTCCTGCACGCTTGTCAGATACTTGGGATGTGCGTGTTAGTTTTCACAGTATACATTCAGTCCATACAAGGCAGTGGTAAGCTACTGTACATTATGTAGCCAGTGCTGCCCTTAGGGGCAGACCGACATTCACTCACACATCATTCATCCTGGACTATTGGCTCCTTCTGCCAAATCGGTGCGCATTAGTAGTAGTAGTTAATTCTATCATTTCATTCCATTTAACATTAAACAAACATTTCCATTATTCTGGGAATATTGGAAATTTTGACGGCTTTGCGGGTGAGACGGGTGAATTACGTGTCCTTTATGGTGTGGTTGTAGAAGAACCACACAGTGATGGAGCTGGTCAGGATGCTCTCTATAGTCCCTCTGTAGAAGAACCACACAGTGATGGAGCTGGTCAGGATGCTCTCTATAGTCCCTCTGTAGAAGAACCACACAGTGATGGAGCTGGTCAGGATGCTCTCTATAGTCCCTCTGTAGAAGAGCCACACAGTGATGGAGCTGGTCAGGATGCTCTCTATAGTCCCCCTGTAGAAGAACCACACAGTGATGGAGCTGGTCAGGATGCTCTCTATAGTCCCCCTGTAGAAGAACCACACAGTGATGGAGCTGGTCAGGATGCTCTCTATAGTCCCTCTGTAGAAGAACCACACAGTGACGGAGCTGGTCAGGATGCTCTCTATAGTCCCTCTGTAGAAGAACCACACAGTGACGGAGCTGGTCAGGATGCTCTCTATAGTCCCTCTGTAGAAGAACCACACAGTGACGGAGCTGGTCAGGATGCTCTCTATAGTCCCTCTGTAGAAGAACCACACAGTGACGGAGCTGGTCAGGATGCTCTCTATAGTCCCTCTGTAGAAGAACCACACAGTGACGGAGCTGGTCAGGATGCTCTCTATAGTCCCTCTGTAGAAGAACCACACAGTGACGGAGCTGGTCAGGATGCTCTCTATAGTCCCTCTGTAGAAGAACCACAAAGTGACGGAGCTGGTCAGGATGCTCTCTACAGTCCCTCTGTAGAAGAGCCACACAGTGATGGAGCTGGTCAGGATGCTCTCTATAGTCCTTTTGTAGAAGAACCACACAGTGATGGAGCTGGTCAGGATGCTCTCTATAGTCCCTCTGTAGAAGAACCACACAGTGATAGAGCTGGTCAGGATGCTCTCTATAGTCCTTTTGTAGAAGAACCACACAGTGATGGAGCTGGTCAGGATGCTCTCTATAGTCCCTCTGTAGAAGAACCACACAGTGATGGAGCTGGTCAGGATGCTCTCTATAGTCCCTCTGTAGAAGAACCACACAGTGATGGAGCTGGTCAGGATGCTCTCTATAGTCCTTTTGTAGAAGAACCACACAGTGATGGAGCTGGTCAGGATGCTCTCTATAGTCCCTCTGTAGAAGAACCACACAGTGATAGAGCTGGTCAGGATGCTCTCTATAGTCCCTCTGTAGAAGTTGCACATAACAGAGGCTGGGACTCTAGCTCTTCTTAACTTGCGGAAAAAGTAGAGACGCTGATTAATTAATTATTTTATTTGGTCGGGACAGTGCGTGTTAGTTAGTTAGTTATTTATTTAAAAGGACAACGGACAGGTACATTAAAAAGATGGCTGCCCCAGATTTAGCACAATGCTAATTTCCATCTGCAGTGTTAATGAACATACATTGGTCTCATGCATGTAAACAAGCCACACCAGATTATAGTCTTGGACTAATGTCCATTCATCATCCCCCATGCACACTCTCATTCATCCTGGCCTATTGTACATGTTTTTAGTGGTAGGGAAACCTACGCAGACACAGGGAGAACATGCAAACTCCACACAGAAAGGTCCTGTCCAGGTGAGAATCGAACCCCGGACCTTCTAGCTGTGAGGCGAGAGCACTAACCACTGTACTACCGTGACTAGTTTTCTTGACCAGTGATTAACAATACGATTGTAAAATCCTGCAATCCTACTTAAATGAAAAGTTAAGATAGTACACATGACATGAACGTGGCCTCTCCTTTGAACCGTCCTGAGCAGAGGCCATTTGTCCTTGTGTTTGACCCATCCGTCAATGCCACTTCTACGGCAACCTGCCAGGAGTCAGTAAATACGGTGCAGCGCCTGGGGCCACCTCTCCATAACGTTAAACCTTGTTCACTTTGAAGTCTCCATTGGAAAATGTATCTGCTGCTTTTAACCCATCCCTCAGGAGCAGTGCAGCGCCCGGGGAGCCCTGGACTGATCTCAGGCCTGGCTCATGGTCAAGAGCACGTAGTTGGAAACCGGAGAACAAACCACAACAACTCCACATGAAACAGCCCTGTAGTGTGCAGGGATCGAGGACACTCTTACTGTGAGGAAAAGCGGATCCTTTTCCATTCTTCTGCTGAATGTGTTTAGCCCGAAAGTTAGTTTGTTGACTGTGTGCTCATGTTTATCTGACCAATTTCATTTTTTTCCTAGCCCGTCTGTTTGTCCAACTCCAATTTGTGAGTGAGACTGAGCGTGACGACGGAGGGGAAAATCTATTGTCTCCGCTCTCACTGTGAATATTTTCAACCCGAAATGCGGATCCGTGGGCATGAGGAGGACGAACTGTGAAGATACGACGTTCCAGGCCTACAAAGATTTGAAATGTAGTTTCAAACAAAAGGACCGTGGCATCCAGCCGGTGATGGGATTCATGGCTCTTTACAGGGAGCAGAATCTTTCAGACCTAGAGCCGCTCAAAAGACTGCCAGTTTGTAGACTGCCAGCAGCAAACATTACAAAATAAACATTTAGGTCAGAGCTATGCGTTTGTAATAAAATGACTCATGTTTTCAGTGGGGTTCAAGAACCTTTGAAATGTTAGTATTGTGACACTACATGACACACATTTCAAACTCGATTTCGATACCGCAGCAAAAAAAAACCTTTTTTTTTTAAATATAGACTCTGCTGAACATGCACCAGAGGAATAGACAGAAACTATCGACACCTACTCAAATGAATATCTAAGGTTAAGCTTAAGCTTAAGGTTAAGGTGTACTTTATTGTCCCCGTAGGGAAATGTGTCCTCTGCATTTGACCTATCCTTCGACGCCACTGGGACGACCCGTAAGGAGCAGTGGGCGACGTCAGTACTGTGCCCGGAGACCCATCTCCATGATGTGGAGCCAGGCTGATGGTCAGAAACACCTGGCTGGAGGATTCACCTATTGTGCATGTTTTCAGTGGTTGGTTTGAATGAATTGGCTAGTGTCATGTAAATAGCCTTACCAAGTCTTGCTTCACAGAAAAAACAGAAATAGATTTGCCTCTTTTCAATCCAACTCGTTCCATCAAAAGGCCACGACACTTAATAATGCATCATACAGGCCCTTTGATATAAACTTCATTGGTGGTGAATTTATTGCAGCGCTGGTTTTTGTGACACTCGTAAGTATTACAGTTGTATTTCTAGCCTGGTGCTTTCTCAGTGTTATCTGCAAACCTGTGCGGAACCTTGACTCTTAGCACGTTCATTACCCCAGAGCGTTCGGGAGAAAGGCCTCACAGCGGCCAGTGATTTATGTGACCGGGGTCGAACGTAGACGCGATAAAACCGGCGTTCCGCGTGATCAGTGCGCTCTTACCGGATACAGAGGAGTCGGAGCGCGCCACACGACAGTGGCAACAATGAGCAAAACGCCTTCGGAGGAGAAACGCCCATTCGTCTTCCACTGCACGGCCGCCATGTCGGGGATTTATGGAGCCGCTGGTGTCGCCAGTGACACGGCACACATTCTCCACCTCGCTCATAGCTTCTCATCACGCTCCGCGCTGCCCGGCTGTAAATAAGAGGCATTTTATTAAGGTGTACATTGAGTCGCTTTTATGACAGAAGCCTTATGGAGGAGATGATTAAAGTGGAGGAGGAAAACAGGAGACCATGCATGCATGCTTCTACTTTTTTATAGTCTCATTTTTATAGAATTTTTATTTTTTCTTCTTTTTGCCCCTTTAAGCTTTTCTTATTACTCATTTTACTCAACATACCTCTATTTACTATTTAATTGTTTGCACAGTTCCTGTCTATTTTGCACACCCTGAGTGTTTTTCTTGAGAGCCGAATTTAACAAGTGAATTTCTTCATTGTGAGATCAATAAAGGATTATCTTATCATATCATTATCATTATTCAAAGTGCTTCACAGTTGCATAAAATTACAAGAAAGCAGATAAAATCAATCCATAAAACATCAACATAAAATTGTATGAATAGTTATTAACAGTTAAAAGCAAAAGTGCAGATAAAATACTTTCAGTTTTCACATGCACTAGATTTGAACATTGTCAGAGTTGAGGCCTGTCTCACATCCTCATGAAGACTGTTCCAGATTTGAGCTTTAGCCTCACCGTGTTTAGTCCTGACTCACTGAGATGGTTCATACGGCTGTAACATGCCAGCGATGTACTTTGGTGCTAAACCATGAAAAGACTATCAATTCTATTCTCTGAGTGACAGGAAGCCAGTGCAGGGACCGGAGCACTGGACTAATATGGTGGTATTTCCTGGTTCTTGTCAGGACTCGAGCAGCAGCGTTCTGGATGTTCTGCAGCTCTAACAGCTCGTTTAGAAAGGCCAGTGAGCAGCCGTTACAGTAGTCTAACCTGCTGGAGACAAATGCATGCATGAGTGTCTCTAAGTCTGGTTTTGACAATATTCCTCTGATCTTAGCAATGTTTTTCAGGCAAGGCAACTTTATTTAAACCGCGCATTGTGTACATAAGGCAAAGAAAATCATGCGAAATTACAATCAGGTTAAGTTAAGGCAAGGCACAGTAGAAACCTCAAGACATGGGAAATACACGATGACCGGCCGTTGACCGGGGGTGGGGCTGAAGAAACATGTTGAGGCAGACGCAGAACAACGGGGGTGTGGTTAGGGAGGGGGTATGTGTGCTATTTACAGTTATTTACTGGAACTGAAAGTCAGTGTTATGCAAAATATGACCCAGAGAGCACAGTCCTTATCTGGTTTAGCTCCGTGGTAAAAAGCTGATGTTATTGCTTTAATGTGGCTGTTTAAGTTCAGGTCTGAGTCCAGGATCACTCCTAGATTTCTAACCTGATTTTTTGGTTTTAGAGAGAGAGACTCAAGGTGACGAATAACACTTTGTCTTTGTGTCTGTGGGCCAAAAATAATGCAAAAACAGCTAACCTATTCCATCAAGTTGAATAAATGTGGCCAAAAAGAACAGGAAAAGCTCGCCCCTCGTGTCAATTAATGCCCAGTTTGCCCACTGCCTGTCTTAACCCAGGTAACCAACGGCCATCATTCGCTTTGACCCTTTGCTAGAAATGCATGTTGAATCTTTTGTTATGCACTGCAATGATCTTTTGTTATGCACATTTATTATGCAGATTTTAGACAGGTGCGCACTTGCTTTGATGGAAACACAGTGATTGTTCCCTCCTCAACAACATCGTAGTATTTCATGTCATTCGCAGGTTGGAAAAAGTCACCTTTACTTTGGTTGTTTGCTCTTCTGCTGATCTGTATTTCCTTGACTTTGAAATAGGTAGAATCCCTCAAATTTTTGAAGTCCGTAAACCATCAGCGGGCCCGCTCTGTGCGGTTCTACACCTCAGCGAACATTCCTGCACCGTCAATTTGTTTTGCTGTAGGTCTCTGTCATAAATATGGGAAAAATGTCTCGCAGGTTTTCTTGTGGAGTCTGCTGCTTGTTGAGGAATGAACAGACGACCGGTGGATCACACATGGAAGAGAATTTAATTCCACTCAAATGAGGCCTTCACTTTTGTGTTGCACAGTAGGAACAACACGGAGCATCTGGCTTCCATCGGCCGCCGTCGTCTGAATCCGCTGTTCAGTATCGAGTCGAATTAAGGAATGGAAAGCATAACTGAGCTACAACAGCTGCTCAGAGCCATGAGGTCACGGGCTCCACCTGTTCTGGTAGGAATCTACTTGCTCCACTGCATGTTCTCGTGTCAAGACACTTCACCCATGGTCTGTCTAAGAGGCACCTACAGTGGCCCAGTAGAAAAGTAGCCGCACAATAAGACTGAAATCTTGGTCTGCGCAGAGCAGGGGTCTCAAACCGGTTTTGGCCGTTCCACTTGAGAATCTGGTCAGATCTTGGAGGCTTAGTAGGTTGTCCGTACCTGGCTGGAAGCCCTCGAAGGAATTATCAGGTTCCGGTTCATGTAGACGTGTTCAATTGTACTGCCTGTCAGTCTGGCCCAGGGCAGCTGTGGCTACATACTGTTTAACATCCACCGTGTGGGTGAAGCGTCTTACCTAAGTAAAACATGACTTATGTTTTGATGTAACTTAGGTTTTATTCATACATAAAGTAAGTTATGTATGAACGGGTTTTATTCATACATAAAGTAAGTTTGTTAACAAATCTCTAAACCCAGGAAAAGTATCCACCTACAGGTGGTACTACAGTACCATCACATGCTACACCACAAGTTGAGAAGCTCTGCTGTATGTGTGACTCACACTTGGCTGACACAGCTGTGCTTTTGACGGAACACCTTGGGGTCTGCTCTGACAGAGACCTGAGCTCCTCCACGCTGTCTCACACAGGCTGCCCTTGTCTTGGTGCCAGCAGCGGCCTGGACGGGCGCACAAATGTCTCTGCCAGTGCTTTTATGACACTTCTGTATCATGCTGAACTGCTGACTCAGCCCTGCACATTCCCCAGGTCAGGATCACTCTGCCCCCACCGACACGTTAGAAAGTGTTACAAACTTGAATATATTTTAACTTAGACTTTTTTTTATTGAGAAGAACAGGTAATGCAACATCATACATTAAAGCAGTACTAAGTAACTTGTTTTATCTTAATAAATCCTTTTCGTAGTCCCTCTGGGGGTAATACGTGAAGTATTAACGGGACGATTAGAGGGTCCTTCATCTCCCCCTGGTGTCTCTGGCCAGAAAACCCCATTTGCAACTTGACTGCCACCGGACCGCAGCAACCAATACACACTAATGGAATCACGAAGAAGAAGCTAACGGGCAAAGCTAACTGCGGGCTAGCGCCACTTTAAACAGTATTTTCAGCCAAGTTTGAGTAAAAAAAACACATTTCCATTGTGTCATTGGATATACAATATCCCTCTCTCCATTAGTTTTTTTTTTTTCTGTCAGCGTAGTATTTACTCTCATGGACAATTAATAAGTAAACATCGCAAATTGCTACGACACCTGCAGTTGCGCTTATGGCCTCTAGGGGCAAGAGTTATTTAGTACTGCTTTTAATCAATACCCAGTTACATGCGCTGAGGTTTGGTATTTGTGAGGCACATGTTGTATAAAATAAAGTCAACAAAACTGCAGGAAAGTTCAACTGCCAGTCTCTGATAATTGTATAATAATGATTACAATAATAATGCACCGGTTTTCTGAACACTCAAAGACACTTCACATTGCATTATTCATTCACTCCATACTTGGTGGTGGTATTGTAGCCACAGCTGCCCTGGGGTAGACTGACGGAAGTGAGGCTACCAGTCAGTGCCATCAGCCCCTCCGACCACCACCAACCACTCACTCACTACATTCACCAAATGTTACTTACTTTGAAACAATCAGCATTTTCCAATAAAATACATTTCTCACGATATTGCAGATAAACGTTCAAAGACAACATAGTGAGCATGGCCGGGAGTCGTTCACGACACCCCCACGCCGGAGGCTATTGACCATCCTGATGTGACACGCGGACAGTACGTGATGCCATTGACATTTGCAGTATAAAGTGCAGAGGAATAAAACAGACTGGTTTTCACTTGTAGTCCGAATTGTTTATACAAATGTGATGCGCAGACACAGCACCCCCCAGGGGTCATCGGGGTTAGTGCAGCAGAGGCCTCGGGTCATTCAAAACACGGTTTAAAGTCAAATAAACGGTGCCATGTCATTGGTCCGACAACCCCTTAGTCAGACATTTCTTTACTCAAAAAAAAAACGGCCCATTGGTCCAAAATAAACACTCTACATTTTTTCCACAAATGTCTGAGTTTACAGTATACTCAAGACTAAAGAATTACAGTTCCATTACTGGAAAATAAAATCAGGTATAGTGCGTTTACAGAAATGGAACCTGCGTGTTGAATATTTTGCTAACCTAACAGCTAAAATGATAGAATAGCTAAACCATCCCTGGTTACATTGTTTTAAAGCTCTTAGATCAAAGAAATTAGAAGACCACTTCATTCATAAGCAGAAAAAAACTTCCTTTTTACTGTAAAAATCCTTTTGTTCAATGAGTTCAATGACTAAACGTGTTGAATAAAGAAATATGGATTTGGACTGTGACTAAAGCTCACCATAATCTCCCACTGAGCACACGGAAGGGAAAAGGATACGCTCCAGCCGCGGATTAGCAGGAAAAACCCTCTCACTCTTGGTTCCATCTTCATATTTCCAAAAGGCTGAAGAAGGAGACAGTTATGAGGGAATGTCTTTGGCCAATATGAGTTTGCCGTGAGCCTCGGAGCGTGATCGATGTCTGCTGTGTGGGCCAGAGAACTCAAACTAAGTGAATCTGCATCAGTGTAAACAGAACATTAACAAAAGGTGAACAAATGGAAGACGTTGTTGAAATTATTCACAGATGTTCAGCGTCCGTATCGCGCAGGTTGAAGCGCCATCTGTTCACGGAGTAATGTGTTGTTATGCTAACCCTCCCTGACACGGGGAAACGGCATAGTTACAGACTTGGCGTGCGGACAAAAATAAACTAGTTTCTAATACTGTTTGAGTGTCTGAATGAACGCCTCACTAGATGGAAGTTGACATTTGTATACTCGCTACCGCCACCTCAGGTCTTACGTGTTACTGCAGTCTCTATATTAAGCTCATGCATGACGGCGCCTTTGTGAGCGACAGTGCAGGATTTTAGAGGCAGTTGTGGTGAACAGGTCTGGGCTCATTCTACACAGGGGGAGGGAAATACATCATTTTAACATTTTTAAATTCCGTATAGTCCCTTTAAAGTGATAGTCTGGAAATCTAAATGTTTTACTAATTTTATAAAATATATATTTATATACAAATTGATTAATTAATTCATAAGTTTATCAAGATATTTTGCAGGAAAACCAACAGCGTGTGAATAAGTAAGTACACCCCTGTATTAAATATCAGCTGATCCTTCTTTTGCAGCAATAACTGCTTTTCTGTCGTTGCAGATTAGACGCTCAAACGATCAGGATGAATCTTGGACCATTCCTCTTTACAAAACTGCTGCAGTTTACTGAGATTTAGGGGGTGTACTTACTTATTCCTGTTATGGCCAATAACAATATAATCAAATCTAAATGTTTGTGTGGTATTAGTTCAAATAGACACTGTTTATTCTTGTGATTTTAATAAAGATTTAGACCACAATATGACACATTTTGGCAGAAATGTGAGAAACAGTGTACTCACTTTTTCCTCCCACTGTATAATTGTTTGTAGCACTGCGCCCCCTGCTGACCATTACATTTCCTGAGCCAACTCCTCACCTTCAGAGCGGGATACAAGACAGAAGGATGTAGTGCGGATTTGCCAAACTCTACATTGAAAAGAACTGAGCGACGAAAATGGATTTACCAGGAGTTTGCTGAGCAGAAGGCACGCAGAGTTACTTCAGACGGGTGAGTGAACGTTTGTTTATCTGTGGCTTGTTGTGGCTTTGCTGTGCCATCGTGTCTGTTTGACGAGGCCATTGTTGTGCTGTAAGCTAACGTGGTGTGCTCGGTGGCTTGGATTTGTTTGCGTTTTGTTTTTGGTCGTAATCAAGATCTCTACAAACTTAAACTACTCCGTAAATGTAGTCAGCGCATCCCGAGCTTTCAGCCACTTCTTATTTGAGAGATCTGCTTCATATTTTGGGTTTTATGGTTGGATAAAGTCGGCCTTTTCCTCTAGTGTATGAGAGTGTATGTGCATTACTAAAATAGTACAGGAGTCTTTTCTACAGTTATAACTTCAGTTATATTTGGAGTCTGTAACTCTCTCAGTGTGAGGCTCCAGCAGCTCACGGAGGCGGAGCTGACACAGGCATAGAGGGACCATGGGAGAAGCACCAGGATTTTGACTGCAAAGTAAATAAAAGAGTAGGCTACACTATGTCCATTATCTACATATGGCCCAACATACACATACAGCAACAACATACACATATAGCAACAACATACACATATAGCAACAACATACACATAACATGACATGACAGTGGGGAGTGTAGATTCCAAAACATGAATATGTTTCCATTCCGGAGTAATAGGCAAAATGAATAAAAATAAAATCTGTAAGCCTATAATAGGTGGTATACATACTTGTACTTGCAAACTTAAAAAAAAAGAGTAAGTCCCTTTCACTTTGTGGTTTAATGCCGCAACATCACCAGCCACGCCCTCTAAGGTCGCCCGTACCTCTCTGACTCACAATGACGATGCTGCTACACAAACATGGGTAACCCCGGCGCTACAGAACGGGACAAGCACCGACTGCAGCGCATTGTGCTGCTGCAGAGAAGGTGATTGGCTGTGAGCTCCCATCTCTCCAGGACCTGTTCACCTCCAGGACCCGGAGGCGTGTGGGTCGGATCACAGCTGACCCTTCTCACCCTGGACACGGACTGTTCAGCCCTCTCCCCTCAGGCAGGAGGCTACGGTCTATCCAGACCCACACCTCCCGCCACTTGAACAGTTTTTTCCCTCCGCCATCAGACTCATGAACAAAAACAAGACCCAATAACTCTGTATCAAACTCGTGAATGTAATAACCTGCTTCAGCCATTTGCACAGCTCCACTGCACTATGTGGTCTGTCCCCACTGCTGCTATCACTTACAGTGTTTGCCCGTTGCTTGAGCACATTTTGCTAAACTTCGCTCATTTTGCCAAAACTCTACACACAAGTAAACATGACACAACACTGAGCAATAAACCATTTATTTATTTTTTATTTATTTGAGCATAAATTTTGCTCAAAAGGAGTGGGCCGAAGCAAAAAGCTCATGAGTACAATCACATTCACATCTGTGTCAAATTGAAACTCTACTATCAAAACCTAACATTCCTTTGTCAAAATGTAACTCTGATGACAAAATGACACACACTTGCATCATATGCACACACTTTCAGATCAGGGGAACACACTACTTTATATAAAACACTGCAGTCTTTGATTTCCCCTGTTTATTCAGAAGGCATATTTTCTGGAGGCACAGCCCAGTTTCCCTTATAGTCTGGCCTGGTTGATGACATGGTCCACTAAAGTTGCTCTTATATCATCAGAAATAGGGCTCCGTGCATGGCCTCTTCGACCTTGACCTTGTCCTCCTCTTCCTCTGGCTCTTCCTCTGCCTCTTAAGGAGCCCTGGAAGTGACATCAGACAAACAAATTTGGAGGGGTGAAAAAAACATTATTATTTTTTATTTTTTTACCACATATTATCTCCAGTAATGAGATATTACCACGGGGGAATGAGGTAATTTGTGGTGTAAAAAAAAAAGTTAAAAATTTGTATATTTCTTCCTCCGAGATCTTTACCATTGTTTAATTTTAATCTCATAGTTTTAAGTTTTCATAGTTTATTATTTATCTAAATTATGTGTTATATGTTTTCTATTGCTCTGTTCATAACCATAACAAGAAGTACAATTCTGATTCTGCCCAGATTAAACAAGACAAAAGGTATGTTATGCATACTTGTCCTGTCATTCTCAGGCGGTTCTGTTTGTAGAGACCTCCGCCTCGGGGCTCTTCCATCTGTCTCCACAGCTTCTGGTCAATCTCGAGGTGATGACTTGTCTATCCCCTCGGCGTAGAATTCGTCTGGCTCTAATTAACCCACAAGCTTAATTAAACCCACACACCGCCACACGCTGAGCAGAGGACGGGCTGGGAGGGCTTTCCCTGAACACAACACGAGACACAACACTGACGAACCATAGATTTTCCCAAGTCGGAATCTATGCACAAGGACAGGGTTGGAATTGAAAGTGGGATTTACTTCAGAACCTTCTCTGTCACTTCGACGTCCGCGCAGTGACTTATCCAGGGTTATGGCAAATGCCGGATTTGTACAACATTTGTGTTGCCGTTGCTCTGCATGTTGAACCTTCTTCCACTTGGAGCGATAATTTGCAACCATAGAATGTCGTTTCATTTTCATCCATCCATCCATCCATTTTCTTCCGCTTTATCCGGGGCCGGGTCGCGGGGGCAGCAGTCTCAGCAGAGATGCCCAGACTTCCCGATCCACGCACACCTCCTCCAGCTGTTCTGGGGGGACCCCGAGGCGACACCAGGCCAGCTCGGAGACATAGTCCCACCAGCGTGTCCTGGGCCTTCCACGAGGCCTCCTCCCAATAGGACATGCCTGGAACACCTCACGAGGGAGGCGACCAGGAGGCATCCGGAACAGATGCCCTAGCCACCTCAGCTGGCTCCTTTCGACGTGGAGGAGTAGCGGCTCGAGTCCGAGCTCCTCCCGGGTAACTGAGCTCCTCACCCGATCTCGGAGGGTGCGCCCAGCCACCCTGCGAAGGAAACTCATTTCGGCCGCTTGTATTCGCGATCCTGTCCTTTCGGTCATTACCCAGATCTCATGACCATAGGTGAGGGTGGGAACGTAGATCGATCGGTAAATCGAGAGCTTTGCCGCTTGGCTCAGCTCCCTCTTCACCACAACAGTCCGATACAGCGACCGCATCACTGCTGACGCCGCACCGATCCGTCTACCGATCTCACGCTCCATCCGTCCCTCACTCGTGAACAGGACCCCGAGATACTTGAACTCCTCCACTTGAGGCAAGGACACCCCACCGACCTGAAGCGGGGAAGCCACCTTTTTCCGGTCGAGAACCATGGCCTCAGATTTGGAGGTGCTGATCCTCATCCCGGCCGCTTCACACTCGGCTGCAAACCGCCCCAGTGCAGCTGAAGGTCCTGATTTGATGAAGCCAACAGAACAACATCATCTGCAAACAGCAGAGATGAGATTCTGAGGTTCCCAAACTGGACACCCTCCGGCCCCTGGCTGCGCCTAGAAATTCTGTCCATAAAAGTAATGAACAGAACCGGTGACAAAGGGCAGCCCTGGCGGAGCCCAACACGCACCGGGAACAGGTCTGACTTACTGCCGGCAATGCGAACCAAGCTCCTGCTACGGTCATACAGGGAACGGACAGCCCTTAGTAGAGGGCCCCGGACCCCATACTCCCGGAGCACCCCCCACATGTGGACTGGTTGGGCGAACTCCCACAAACCCTCGAGCACCCGATGAAGGGTATAGAACTGGTCCAGTGTTCCACGACCAGGACGAAAACCGCATTGTTCCTCCTGAATCCGAGGTTCGACTATTGGCCGGATCCTCCTCTCCAGCACCCTGGAATAGACCTTACCAGGGAGGCTGAGAAGTGTGATCCCTCTGTAATTGGAGCACACTCTCCGATCCCCCTTCTTGAAGAGGGGGACCACCACCCCGGTCTGCCAATCCAGAGGCACTGTCCCCAACCGCCACGCAATGTTGCAGAGACGTGTCAGCCAAGACAGCCCTACAACATCCAGAGACTTAAGGTACTCGGGACGAATCTCATCCACCCCCGGGGCCTTGCCACCGAGGAGCTTTCTAACCACCTCGGTGACTTCAGCCTGGGTGATGGATGAGCCCCCCGCCGAGTCCCCAGCCTCTGCCTCCTCATCGGAAGACGTGACAGTGGGATTGAGGAGATCCTCGAAGTACTCCTTCCACCGCCCGACCACATCCCCAGTCGAGGTCAGCAGCTCCCCACCCGCACTGTAAACAGTGTTGGTGAAGCACTGCTTCCCCCTCCTGAGGCGCCGGATGGTTTGCCAGAATCTCTTCGAGGCCGACCGATAGTCCTCCTCCATGGCTTCTCCGAACTCCTCCCAGACCTGAGTTTTTGCCTCTTTGACCACACGAGCTGCAGCACGCTTGGCCTGCCGGTACCTCTCAGCTGCCTCCGGAGTCCCACAAGCCAACAAGGCCAGATAGGACTCCTTCTTCAGCTTGACGGCATCCCTTACTTCCGGGCGCCACCACCGGGTTCGGGGGTTGCCGCCGCGACAGGCACCAGAGACCTTACGGCCACAACTACGAGCAGCCGCATCGACAATGGAGGAGGAGAACATGGTCCACTCGGACTCCATGTCCCCTACCTCCCTCGGAATCTGGATGAAGCTCTTCCGGAGGTGGGAGTTAAAGACCCTACTGACAGAGGGATCCACCAGACGTTCCCAACAGACCCTCACAACACGTTTGGGCCTGCCAGGTCTGACCGGCTTCTTCCCCTGCCAGCGGATCCAGCTCAACACCAGGTGGTGATCGGTTGACAGTTCAGCCCCTCTCTTCACCCGAGTGTCCGAGACACGCGGCCGGAGATCAGATGACACAACTACAAAGTCGATCATCGACCTCCTGCCTAGGGTGTCCTGGTGCCACGTGCACTTATGGACATCCTTGTGCTCGAACATGGTGTTCGTTATGGACAAACCGTAACTAGCACAGAAGTCCAATAACAGAACACCACTCGGGTTCTGATCGGGGAGACCGTTCTTCCCCATCACCCCCACCCAGGTCTCACTGTCGTTACCCACGTGGGCGTTGAAGTCCCCCAGTAGAACAATGGAGTCCCCGGCCGGAGCACCATCTAGTACCCCTCCCAGGGACTCCAAGAAGGCCGGGTACTCCGCACCGATGTTGGGCCCGTAGGCCGAGACAACGGTGAGAGACCTGTCCCCGACCCGAAGGCGTAGGGACGCGACCCTCTCGTTCACCGGGGTGAACTCCAACACGTGACGGCTGAGCTGGGGTGCTATGAGCAAACCCACCCCAGCCCGCCGCCGCTCCCCGCGGGCAACTCCAGAAAAATGGAGCGTCCAGCCCCTCTCCAGGAGTTGGGATCCAGAACCCAGGCTGTGCGTGGAGGTGAGCCCGACTATATCTAGCCGGTATCTCTCTACCTCCCGCACGAGCTCAGGCTCCTTCCCCCCCAGCGAGGTGACGTTCCATGTCCCGAACGCCAGAAGCTGCGCACGCGGACCAGGTCGTCGAGGCACCTGCCTTCGACTGCCACCCAGTCCTCTCAGCACCCGACCCCTACGGATCCCTCTGCGGTTGGTGAGTCCACAGGAGGGCGGGCCCACGTCGTCCGTTCGGGCTGTGCCCGGCCGAGCCCCGTGGGCAGAGGCCCGACCACCAGACGCTCGCATTCGAGCCCCAACCCCAGGCCTGGCTCCAGGGTGGGGCCCCGGCTGCGCCATACCGGGCGACGTCACGGTCCTTGTTGTAATATTGTCCATAGAAGTCTTTGAACTGCTCTTCGTCTGACCCGTCACCTAAGACCTGTTTGCCATGGGAGACCCTACCAGGGGCATGAAGCCCCAGACAACATAGCTCCTCGGATCATTCGGGCACTCAAACAACCCCACCACGTTAAGGTAGCAGTTCACGGGGTTGGTTTCATTTTCATGCGGATGACAATTAAATGTATGACATTAAAACGAGAAACAAATTCTTGTGCAGGGCAACTTCTTCAGTGAGTCAAAGAAATTAAGATGTGGATGTCTCAAAATGTCTTGCATTTTAATAACCAAAAGACAGAAGTCATTATTTCCAGACCCGGTGAGTCTAGTGACCTCGGAGCGCTGACACAATACTCTAAACATCTGGAGATGGGTCCCCCCCACTGCTCCTTACAAGTTACCCTAAATTTTCCCGTAGGGACAAATTGCCCTATGGGCACAATACAGTAGCCTACACCTCTAAAGTTACACACTTGGGTGTGAGGTTGGTCAGGGACTTAAAACCTGACACACAAATTAGTTCAGTTGTCAAGTGAAGCTTTTTTCGATTTGCGGGTTGACTATTGCACTCTATTTTGAGATCAGCCACACATTGATTACTCGGTTACAGCTCGCTCAAAATGCAGCCACTCGGCTTTTAAATCTCGCCTTCTCTCTGGCATAAGTCATGCAGTGTGCAGCAGGTAGGTATGAAGTTGGTATGGACGTTACTCCTCTTAAGAAGAACTCCCAAAGGCCATCTCAACAGTTGTCCTGGCTGCACTTAAGTAACAGTTGAACTACTCCTGGTCAGGAGTCAAGGCAGCCTTGTGTATATAGCCCTTCCTCAATCACGCAGTGGGTAAACAGGGATTCCTCCAACGTCCCGAACATGCTGTAACGTGTATGTTATAGAAGGTTATAAAAGGACAATATGTGCATATCACAAACTATTGTCCCACCAATAAAGTTCACTCAAATTCACTCATCAAATGTTAAAAATAGCTACATTATGAAGGGAGCATACAAAATATGAACGGGGATGGATAACACTTTTCACATGACACAAGGCACCCAAAGGATTTAAAGGCCCTCAAAATAAAGATGAGGATGTGAGGCTTGTGAGCATCCCAGTCCCCAACACCTTTTTCACAGAATGCATGCATTATAAGTAAGTAAGTAAGTAAGTGCTTTATTGTCATTGTACAAGCGTACAACGAAATAGTGTTCAGGTGTTAGTCCTGAGCTGCTGCGGCTGAGCCGCGCTGCCACTGTGTGTCAACCTGAACCCCATGACCTTGGAGGTCGGGGAAACTGTAGCACTTGGAAGAAACCTGGCTGGCTGCCCTCTGTCTCCTCTGATCCTCTGAAATGGTGCACCGCCTCCTGGGTTTGTCCCTGTTTCAGAGCATGGTGTCCTGCACTGGTCAGCTGTTTCCTGTAGCTCCTCTTGTGACGCCTCCTCTGTGCTGCAGGTGTGGGGGCTCTTGGTGCTTCTTCAGTGTCTCAGAAGAAGACATTTGTAGGTCTCAAATGGGTTTAGCTGATAAGCTAGCATTTTGTTTGTTTATGAAGGCTAGTGAAATGTTTCCTTCCTCTTCAGCTGTAACTGGAGTCAGTCAGCACTAAGGACTGACACGGGGCAGGTTCACTTTCGCATTTGTATATTTTATTCTTTCTGCATAGATTTTACACCTCTATGGACATATTATTCCCAGGCTGTTTTGTTTTTTGTTTTTTTATGTATGCGAGGTACCAATATTTCAAAAGGGCACTTTATCGAGTAAAAAAAAAAGAAAACAAAAGGTGGACTTACCTGAGGAGGGCAATACTTTTTAAACAAGTCCAATTCCCTCAGCAGTGTGGCAATATGGGCACTGCCTGGTACCTTGCCACTGCCAAAGAAGGGTTTATACTTGAGTGATTTTATTGATATAAAAAAGCACATTTCATCGACGACACCCTGTAGCACAGTCGTTCCGATTTACAAAGTCTGTGTACCCCTAGTGTGGAGCCAGGATCCATCAGGACATCCGATTACCTTTTTTATTTGACCTTTAGTTAAGCAGTAAGGTCCCACTGAGATTAAGAATCTCTTTTTCAGGGGAGTATTTTTAGTGATCGAGGAAACCTACACTGAAAAAAGTGAAACATTGCAGTTGTTCATTCAATAATGTTCTTTGCTATTGGCTTAAATAAAGAAAATCAAATTGGATAGTACTATTAAAACCATATAGATTGAACATTGTGTTATGTACATCTAATGGTCTATTGCAAATTGACAGTAATTTATAAAAGTTGATCTAATGAACAATTGTTCGTCGAGCCATCCAACACAGACCTTAGCACTGACAACCGCAGCACTAACGCTGAAGAAGCTGACACACCATGTGCTCCGGATTTCACTCAGGACCTGGCCAGGCCCACAGCTGTTGGAACTTTTCAGCGGAAAGGTAAGTTAAAAGCACATTTAGACTTGTAAACATAATAACTGTGTCAGAGGCATGTAAATTGGGCTTCTCTTGAGGTTGATTTTTAATTTAACATGTTTTGGCACGAGCCTGCTAGACTGGGGGATAATTAATACATTGATTGTGCATCAAAATCTCTAAAATCTTGTAGGCTATAAGTATTAGGTTGATGTAAGTTCTCAGTCGTACAGGAGTTGTCCATCTTCAATGAAGGTACTTGATTCATCTTCGAACGTGGCCAAAGATTTTTGGCGAATATGGAACTTCCCCAATTGCTGTTCTAAAAAAAGGACAGCTCCCTCTGCCACCACCATCAAACCTGCCCGAAACATCTGTGAAAACCCCTCATGTCTTTTTTGGACATGAGGAGCTTACTGTTTTCAGGTAAGCTTTGCAACAACAGTTGCCTCTATAGCCTCCTATGTAACCTATAACAATATTCAATTTACAAAGTTGCAATTAACAATGTGTAAAGATAGACCTTTATTGATCTCACAATAGAGAAACTCACTTGTTACATCAGCTCTCAAAAAACACTCAGGGTGTGCAGATACTGTAGTCAGGTAAATGTGCAAAGTAGAAATAATAATACAAAATACAGCTATTTAACAATGTATTTTATATTTATGACCTGCCAACCAAGTTTAAAAAAAATGGTGGACTAATAAAATGGGGCAGACTGGTCAGTCAAAGGGCAGCAATAGTATCTTACCACCACCGAGTATGGAGTGGATGAATAATGACTAGTGTAGCGCTATACAAGTGTAAGACATTATTTTTTTGATTATCATCACTATTAATATTATCATTATCATGAATAATAATAATAAACCAAACTACAATGACTATACTTTATTTCTGACCACCACTCCTGTTATTTTCCTTTTCATACAGATTGCAATCTCACAAAAGAGGAGAAGGTTTACAACTATCGACACGAGCAAGACGGGTAATTGAAAATGCCTTTGGCATTCTGGCAGCACGATGGAGGATCCTTGGTCGGCCTATCAAGTGCCACCCAGATAAGGCTGGGCACTGCACAATTACCTTGCCATTAGTGATGCCGGCAATGGCCCTGCGAGATACATCCCCCCAAACATGACTCTGCATCTGGAGAAGTGCTCCAAGGACAGTGGAGAAGAATCGTTGAGAGAGACAGCAACCTCCAGGACCCAGGGAGACTCTCTGCAGCTAGAGCCTCTCATGCAGCCCTGGCCATGAAAAGAGCCCTGGGCCAGTTCTTCCAGACACCTCAGGCACATGATGGAATCAGTTGGGAGCGTTTATTTAGTTAGGGCGGTTTTGACATTGTGTTGTCATTCTGTTGTTTTTATTGCAGGTTAGTATATTAGTTGCTTTATACTGTTAATGTTTTGATTTGTAAATTGAAATGTGTAATGAAAATGTGTAAATATTGATAAGAAAACATGTTTCAAAATATATTCTAAATATTTATTTTTGGCCCCTTATAAGAGACCAACAGGCCCGGTTAGAACCATGAGGCCGTCCTTCTGTGGACCCACCACCTGCAGGAGGAGCCATAGGGGGCTGGTGGTCCAACAGCTGCCCCCATGACCCGGCAACGGACAAGTGGAAGAAAATGGATGGATGGATGGATATTTATTTTTGGCAAAACAAGAGATGAAAGATTATTTACAATAAACAAAGTAAGTTATAAAGGCATTTGATTCATTAATGGTATATTTGCAAAAGTATTGATTCGACATTAACAATTCTAGAATATACACAAAAAAATAAGAAAAACTTTGAAATTGAGTTCCATATGAATAGCAGTAATAAACACTAAAATAAATAGTAACAGTAAAATGAAAATAATAATTAATATTTACAATATATAAAGCAGAACTACTCATCGTCCATCATGGCAACCTTCTCCTCCGTGTCACGCATCAGCATTTGAAGCTTCCACTTGAAGTCGGCCAGCAGTGGTGGGGGTAGGTCCCGCATAAAATCAGCGACATGGAGAACGTACCGCCCGCACGGGTCCATTAACTGGAGCATTGCCTCTCTCCTTTGGCGCCCAGACTTCATCGCTGCCTCCCGCTCAGCCCTCCATTGAGCCAGTATGGCCAGGACCTCCTGAACACTGGACCCAGCTGGTCCACCTCGCTTCCTCTCCTGTGGCCTTTGGGCTTGATCAGCAGGTGGCGTTGGTGAATGTGCAGTGAGCTGCTTGAAAGCAGGTACCAACATAAAAATGACATCTTCAAAGACCAGGTTTTGATGATTGTTATGGGAAGTTACTTGTTTGTTTCAGCTCAAACAAATTATACACATTTAACAGAAATTCGTATCTGCTTTTTGGTTCTAGATGAGAAATACTTTAGTATAGCTATAAATAAAGTATTGTTAAAGTAGCCGGTATCAATAAAATGTAACAATGCTCAGCCCTAGTGATAAGCACCCTATTAATCATAATTTACACAATTTGTAGCCTACTGTACAGTAAAACGGTGATGTGTAGGCTAACACAACAGTTTTACACTCCCTATAATAATAAATACATGTAAATTATCAGAAGAAGAACAGCTCAACAAGTAGATTGTTGATACAAATTGTAGCTGTTTCCGTGAACATGGCTTCAAGAGTATTGTGGCTTTCTGCACAGCCAAAACAAACAAGAAATTACAGAAATGAAACTTGCCATTTGAGTTCAAACTGTAATGAAATGCATCAGTTACAGTACTGCAAACATTTGGAATATTGACTTCATGTTTAGCACGAATTTTTCACACATCTCCCGCGGGTATATAGAAAATGTGAACGTTAAAAGCTGACCTCCGCTTTATGAGGTACAGTCATGTTTGTTGTCTCTCGGTGTTTTATGAAGGGATCTAACCAACTCAGAGAGGTGTAAAGGCTTGGAATACCTTGGTATTGCCTTGGTAAACAAAGATAGCGCCAGGCTCTTCCACAGTCATCTTCGCCCTTGCCCAAAACCTCAGCGATTTCCCTCCAGGAATTGTTGGCCCTTTGGCAGTCCTTGTAGTTTTTCTGTGAAGTGTCCTATAGATGGGAATACTGATGAACCATCTCCGCCAGCTCTGTCTCAAAAGTATCCAATTTGGTTGTCTTCTGCACTGGTAAGGAAGTAAACAGTGGATTAGGAATTTAGCCCCGCCCACTGAACATCTAGCCAATCACGGCAAAGTGTTCTTGCAGCCCTGCCGAACAACGTTCTGCTCAGCTCAGGTGTCGAGGACTACGTGAAAGAGCTGCCGAACAGGAGCTGCCAGAACAAACTGACGTCATTTTGTTCTCGCAGCTCTACAAGGACACGCAAATGGCAAACTATTCCTGGGGAGAAACACGCCTGCCAGACACTCCTCCTTTCTGGTCAAAAGAAGAACCGTCTGGGCGGCTGCTCGCGGCCAATCATTTCACGGTTTGACCCACATCGGTCCAATCACGTCCCAAGAGACAGAAGCCGTCACCTGTCACCCCCCCCACGCACTCTTCCAAGATTAAAGATGGCCGCCGATACGCAATTCTTCTGCTCTTTCGTCTGTTCTAAATTAACAGAAAATATGAAATCCCTAAAACCGGAGCAAGAAACAACGTTCGAGTCAATCACGCTCCCAGACTATATGTCTTTGAAATGTCTATGAAAAGGCATGTCGTTTGGCAGGCCAGGCAAAGGACGAAGAGGAAAACAGGAGAGCCCGGCGCTACCGGCGTGAAATAAGCGAGTGATTAAAGCTTGTGGACAGAGGGTTACCAAGCAGACCCTTCATCAAACACCGGGAAACGTCAACCAACTTGTTCAATGAAGGTTCTTGGATGGACAACGCCTGCACGACTGAGAGCCTACACAGACGTCAAACCACATGATTTTACTGAATGAAATGGAGTAAGCTTTTAACGTTAACGTTTTCTAACGTAATAAACCAGCGGGAGATGTGTGCTAAACATGAAGCCAAGCTTCAAGATGGCTGCAATACCGTGACTGATACATTTTATAATAGTTTGAACTCAAATGGCTCGTTTTATTTCTGTAATTCCTTGATCGTTTTGGCTCCTGAAAAAGGGGGCGTGGCAGTTCGGCAGCAACACGTCTTGTGGAGAATGAAATGTCAGAGCCCAGACCAACTTTCTCGTTCTTTTTGCCTCAAGAACAAAGTTCTCGCGTCCTGTGGAGTATGAATAGGCCTTAGTCAAATTTAGCTGTAACTGATTTCTATATAATTTTCGGATTAAGCCAATGTTTTTTTTTTCCTCACTGTACGTAGACACGGGGAGAACATGCAAACTCCACACAGAAAGGCCCCGTCCAGGTGAGAATCGAACCTGGGACCTTCTAGCTGTGAAGCGAGAGCACTAACCGCTGCGCTACCGTGCACAATGTTTTTTACAGTTTATGCACGCCAAACTGGTGGGACACAACTCTGTACTCACAACAGCCGGCGAGTTTGTACAGCAGTCAATCAATCAATCAATTTATTTATGAAGCGCTTTTCATACCGAAAGGTATCAGAAAGTGCTTTACAGATTACAACATTTAAAACAATACGCCCCGCATCATACATCCAAATGTATATATATACATATACATATACATATATATATATATATATATATATATATATATATATATATACACACACACACACACACACACACACATACACCTGATATACAATATATAATTAGGACTAAATAAATAGATCAGTTAAAAGCTAAGCTAAAAAGGCGGGTCTTGAGCCTGCTCTTAAAAACATGAACGTTCTCTGCGGTCCTGAGCTCCTCCTCAGGTCGTTCCAGAGGCGAGGGCCATAATATTGGAAAGACGCCTCGCCGTGAGTCTTTCTGTTGACTTTAGGAATAACTGGGAGACCCCTGCCAGAGGAGCGAAGGGGCCGTGAAGGTTCATAAGGTAAAAGCAGTTCTGAAATATAAGAAGGACCAAGACCATTAAGACGTTTAAAAACCATTAAAAGAACTTTAAAATGGATCCTGAAACACACGGGGAGCCAATGCAGTGACTCTAAAACCGGTGTAATGTGGTCCCGCCTCCTGGTCTTCGTCAGGACACGAACTGCTGAATTTTGTAAAAGTTGTAAACCTGAGATACTCTATTTGGGAAGACCAGAAACATGCATCTCCATTGGCACAAGGAGACACACAGTTTATCTCACAGGGACTCATCACACTTCTCATTGTGCCACATAAATGTTAGAAAGCAGCACACAACATTCTGAAGTTCTCCCTCCATTGATTATCCTTAAATTCCATTAACACCACCATTGCACCAGTCCCTCCGTCGGACAAACATCCAGCTCTCCACGCGAGGGAATGAGAGTAAGTGCGTTACAGTCAAACGTTTTGCCCTCTTCTTCTCCTAGAGAAGTGCATGAATATAATTGTACACAATTGTATTGGTGACGTCATCATGTCGCGGTGGGGTTTGAGGATTGTCGCATTTCTTCATCGCTTGCAAACACACATAATCTGATTTTGCTCGTAATCTAAACTTAGCCACTGATGTAAAAACAAACATGGCTTTAAATGGCTTGATTCAGAAAATATAACCTGATTGCCTGTTTGTAGTCATTGTTGACCAGTTTAGATGTACATGTTTATGAACTATAATTTTAGCTTGTTTTTTGACATTTGAAAATGGTTTTAAGGTCATTTCAAATGTAATATGAATAATAAAGGCCAACATAATTATCCTCTTGTCTTGAAACTTTCCAGAACAATTCAATTGATCCCGTTTATTCCATGCGGCGCAGTGCTGGCACACTGATAAGAATTGTATTGTTGTTATAGTGTCCTTTACAAACAGATGTTCTACGGATGGGTTTTCACGTTCACTGTCATTCGATGTGGGACCGTGGAAATCGCAGAGAGAAACTGGCCCGACTCTTGCACATCAGTATCCAATTAGCCGGCGGTGTGGGGAGTTTGCACCGTGCGGCCGATCTCTGCTGCATGTGCGGAGTGATGGGACCTGGCAGTGCGGCGTGGGGCTGTAACTCGTCCCAAACGCCTGTTCTCTGAGCTCACTGATGGAGGAGACCGCGCAGAGCCTGTTTGGATGGTGTTTCCCTGTCCCGCGGTGACTCCTCAGACCCGGCCTGTCCCAAAGTCTCACGTCAAACAGTCTGAGGCAAAACTGGTTCAAGATGCCGAGCGGACATTTTAGCCTGACGTGTGAAGTGTGCTTTATAGTTGTCCACTTTTTTTTTTTCTGCAAAGGAAATCTGTGTCCCGCTTTTGACCAATTTATTTGTGGTTTCTGTTGGATGACCTGTCAGGAGCGCTGGGCGACCGCAGGGCAGTGCCAGGACTCTTCACGTAGATCGACCCATTGACTTGGGAACTACACTACATACCAAATGATTATGCAAATGAGTTGTTTTCAGATTTTCTAAATTGTCAACTCAAATGACAGTCAGCATAATTTTCAGGTCTTTAACTATTAGAGGATCATCATTTGATCATTTTTTTTCCAAAATGAATATAATAAACAACTTCAAAATCTACTATTCCAAATGATTATGCACAGCAGAGTTCCAATACAATGTATAGGTTGTAAAGAACTGAAAATGGTCATTTATTGAATTTGCAGCATTAGGAGGTAAATCAAAAGCTATTTCAATCAAAAACATCGTAACATGTCAAGTTATATTTTAACAAAGGACCCTTATTTGATAGCAGCTTCAAAATTCCATTAAACGTGTGAGCTTCTAGAGAGATTCTGCTTGGATTTCTTTGCAGGATGTCAGAATAGCCTCCCACAGCTGCTGTTTGGATGTGAACTGCCTCCCACCCTCATAGATGTTTTGCTTGAGGTAAGGGTAGGATGGGGTCCACATCATGAGTTTCTCTCCTTTTATAGCCCATAGCAGCCAATGATTCTTTACAGCAGGACATGGTGGGTTGTCATGCATGAAGATGATTTTGTAAAATGATTTTTGTATCATAAAAGAAAGTGGTCAGTCAGAAACTCCACATATTTTTCAGGTCATTTTCACACCTTCAGGGAGCCTAAAGGGGCCGACCAGCTCTCTCCCAATGATTCTGGCCCAAAACATGACTCCGCCCCCTCCTTGCTGATGTCACAGCCTTGTTGACATGGTGACCATTCACCAACCATCCACTACTCCATCCATCTGACCATCCAGGGTTACACGGCCTCATCAGTGAACTAGATTGTGTGAAAATTAGTCTTCATGTATTTCTGAGCCACTGCAGCCGTTTCTGCTCATGAGCTTCAATGAACAGTTTAGGGAGGCCGGATAGAAGGTTTAAGCACAACTGCAGCCTCTGGAGGTCCTACACCTTGATGTTCGGGAGACTCCAGAGGCACCAGCAGCTTCAACTACCTGTTAGCTGATTTGTAGCAGCTGTTCTATTGATCTGATGTATTTGTCTGGCAGAAACCGTCCTCATTGTGCTTTTATCTGCACAAACCCATGTGTGCTCTGAATCAGCCACAAATCTCTTACGCGTAATTTTTTATGAAATATAGGTTTTCAGACCTAGTCCAAGGCATTCAACTAGTTCAGTGTCAAGTCTACCGAGCTGCAGGATATTTCTGTAGATGAAAAGGAAGTCAACAATCTAGAAAATAGTGTGTAAATTGCAAATAATCTCTTCTAATCTTTACTTTCTTTTTGGGGTCAATTCATTTTATATTGTAGTGAGTACTAAATGTCTATGTAGTGTTTTATAAAAAGTCATGAACAACAGTATCAAATGGAATGGAATGTAGGTGCATTTGTAATTGTGGGACAATAGGCTCCGTGCAACAAGTCCCGTGACGTACTTCCGTTTTCCAAAGTGATCGGCAGATCAGTTTCCTGTTTACTTCCCGCTTCATCGCATCACCATGAATTTCACAAGATGTTTACAGAACCTGCCAAAAATATCAATAAATGATGTTCACCGTATCGTGGATGCCCACTCCCCTGCTCCCAAGAGCAAAGGTGAAAAAGGATTTCGTCTTTATATATCCAGTTACTTGCACCAGTACGAGGGTAAGTCAAGTAGATTATGTGGCTATGCTATCCAGCTAGCTAGCTAAAGTTGGTGACGTGCTATGTTTAAGCTTTGCGTTTGTTTCGTATTTCTTGATGTTCAAACTCTGTCAACTTTATCTCTCTCTCTCAGTGTCAGACAAAGATCAGGGCACGTGTGAAGTTGTTGTCAGGGCGCTGTGTTACAGGTCCATGAAGAAAGCTGAGAAGCCTCACAGTTTGAGTGTATGGTGAAGCCAGAATAGATAAGACAGCAGCGGTTGCTTAGAGAAACCCAGTGTTCCTGATGTTCTTGGGGACCTAGCAAGATCATACATTCTAATGTAACTCTAAAATTTGCTCAAAATGAAAATAACGGTTAAAATGACAGGTAAGCTGATGTTGCTGGTCCCCACTGGGTTACTGCATGCGTTCATGTTCAATCTGTAATGTTGTTATCAGTACCGTAAGTTATTATAACTCAGGTTTCCTGATGTTCCTGGGGTTGCAGCTAGATGAAAACAGTGGTAAGAAGAGGCCGGTAAGTTTACTTAGGTGATCCCCACTGGTTATTGCGTACTGATCCATCAGTTCCGTATGGATCTTATCGTTCCTGTCACTAATTATTAACTGTGTTTTACCTAAAGTCAGTCATTTTTTTTAAGTGTAAGCTGGGGTTGCGGGTATAAGGCATAATATTGATGTAGTGCATTTGAAATATTAAGCCAAAATATTCAAATGTATATTTGCTTAGTGGCTATTAGAGACAGGAATGATTAACATAAACCCAGACTGTGTCTAAAAGAATGATAAAACAATGAAGTAAGCCCAGTTTAATAAATACTTCCTATGCCATTTTACTTTTACAGGTGGTACTGAAAGATTCCAGTCCTGTGGAGCTGGTGCATCACAGCTGCACATGTGTGGCTGGAGCAGCTTTATGTAACCACTGTGTAGCCTTACTTTTCCAGTCTGCACATTATTCTCAGCTGAAAGTGCCTGTGGTCCCCCCTATGCTAAGCTGTACTAAAGGAGAACAACAATGGCACAAGCCCAGAACTTTGGTAAGTTACAATAAAGGGTATATATATATCTGTTGCACACTCATTATATACGTGTTGGTGATATTTTCTAAAGTATATCCTGTTATTTGATAGGGTATAAAACCAGGACCTGTGGATAAGATGGCTGTGCTATCTGCAAAACCAAAGTGTGGAGGAACAAAAGAGGGCATAAGGTAAAAGCTGAACATTGTAGATTTATTACAGTATCCTGCATGAATGTTTGAATGAAAATGTGTATGGCACATATGTAAAGTTTTATGTTTCACATAGGAGCACACTGTACAAAGGCCTGAGTGGGGATTTACCCGATCTCTCTGTGCTTCAGGTAGGGGTAACAAGATCAAATTCCGAAGGACAGTATAATATGGTCTCAACTTAAATTTATATACATATACTTATATTTCACAATTTTATGAGGAGCTGTTTAGAGAATGGTTTTCAATTAGAAAGCTATTTTTAGTGATGTGAGGCCATGCACACCAATACATTGAAAAAAGGGATAATTATGATTTATTACATTCCTAGGTGACAGAAGCCTATCAGAACTTCTCCGCAGCTGAGGCACCGATGATCTGCAGCATGGGCATCAGCTGTGAAGTTCCTCTGGTTGACTCTGCCCTTGGCCCAGTTCAAGCTGGCAGTCCATTGTCCTACCAGCAACCAGCAACAACTAAGAGGGACCTATCCTTCCATGCTGCCCCACCACCTCCATCTCTGCCTCTTAAGAATTACCGCCTGCAGCCATCTAATTGCATGTTTGTCTGTAGTGAAGCAGAGCAGCTGCACCTTAAAAGTCTTGATGTCACTTGGGACATGGTACACAAATTTGAGTGTGCTACTAGAGAACAAAGTTCGTGCAGTGAATGGCATCAGTTGAGGAGGCCAAGACTGACTGCCTCACGTTTCAGGGAGATCTGTCAGGTAAGAGAGTGCACTGAAGACAGTCTGGCTGACCGGATACTGCAGGGAACCCGTCAGACTGCAGCTATGAAGAGGGGCCTTGAAATGGAGGCAGATGCCATCTGGGAGTACTGCCAGATGAAGAGGGTCAACCACTACCCTTGTGGATTTGTAATTCACCCTGATGCCCCTTGGTTGGGGGCATCTCCCGATGGGGTAATTTTTGATCCTTCAGAGCAGTGTAATTTTGGTTTGATTGAAATGAAATGTCCGAATGTTAAAAGCTATGTTGACTGCCCATATCTCAAAATGAATTCAGGCAAACTGGAGCTCAAAAGATCACATGCTTATTACTCGCAAGTACAAGGGCAGATGCTAATAACAGGAATGAATTGGTGTGACTTTGTTGTCTCAGCTGAGGAAGACGTACTAATTCAAAGAATTTACAGAGACCGTGACATGTTAGATGTCATCAAAGAAAAGATAGACAGGTTTTATTTCAATGTATACATGCAGAAATGCATGTAATGTGTGCAAATCCAATCACCATGCACAATGTAATGAAATGTAATGTGTGATGTAATGTAAATGCTTATTTTGAAATTATATAAATTTATGATGCAACATTGGATTTGGATACTTGATTTTAACTAAACCTATAAACCACTGGAGGGGCTGCTATGCCAATACTTAGTTGTCAATTTTCCACTGTGGTGGGTTCACTGAATGAGAGATACTCAGCAGACATTCGTGTGGTTATAACAATGCATTTATTCAGAATCTTCAGGTTCATTTCCCATTTCTGATCTATCTAAACACATTTAAATTACACATATATATATAATAGAGATTAACCAAAAAGACAACTGATTATCATGAATGTGTAACATTTATCTTTCTAAGGCCTAAGTCAGTAAAAGATACGCGAGAGAATCAACAAATTGAACATAAACAAGACAAAAATGAAAGCTAAGGAATAAACAAATTCATGTTCATCACCATACCCCATGCAACTTCAACAAAATAGTAAATGGTAAGTAAATGTGGATGTTCTGAAGATGCAGTCCATTGCTCGTTTAAAATCTCCTGTTGCTTCCTCATCTCAAACATCATACACCCATTTCTTGACAAGAGGCCCATTTTGGTAATTTGTGAGGAGACATGCAACTGTGAAGATTTGGTTGATGCTGCCTGAGATGGACAGAGGGATTATAGAATCAAAAATTTTATTTTCTTTGACTCTTCTGATCATCCTCTCAACATGCACTCTCAAACAAACAATGGACTGCGTCTTCAGAACATCCACCTCCAACATTTGTGTCCTCTTGGAGAGAAAGGCAGGACGATGAACAGTCCCAGGTACAAGTGTATCCACCAGGAAGCCCTTGTCAACCATGATGGCCATGTCAGGTGTTAAGAGTGATGTAATCCCTGACTGGCGAAACACCTCTCTATCACTCATGGATCCTTGAGTGCTGACACAAATGTCAGGGCTCCATGGGGGGACATTCCCACCATGGCCTTGAAGGTGCAGTGGGACTTGTAGTGTGAAAAGACCTCACTTTGAAGGAGCAGAGATGAAGGTGTCTGACAGCGTAACCTTGTGCAGTCAAGGACCACATGTGTGTCGCTGTAGCTACCATGAAAGTCCTGTGGGAGACTGGCCTTCACAGCTGCAGGAGACATCCATGTACATACCGATCCCAGTAGGCTGTAGAGAAAGTTGGCCCAGGTCACAATAATTCTGCTGACTGTTGCTCGATGGATGTTAAATCTATGGCCCAGCTCCCTCTGGGTACAGCCAGTGGACAGGTATGACAGAAAGAGGAAAAGTTCATCTATTGGCAGCAGTTTCTGTGGGAAAATATTAAATTAAAATTAGATCATGATCATAATATTTTAATGGATGTCTGTATTTGTGTTTGAGTCTGCTACTTACAGTCGGTCTGGTTACAGGACTTTCAGTTGTTGTGCTCGTTGTCTTTGCTCTGGTGTTGGTGACCCTAACCATCTTTACTGTAGCAGAACTGATCAGGCCCCAAAATGCCATCAGATGCTCATATGAGGGGAATCTAAACAGTATTGTAGTTGGAATTAATTATCATACTTGCTCAATATTAGATTAAAAAGACAGAGAAAATAATACACTGAAACAGACAATAGAGGCAACCACTTACAGTAAAGTTAAACGTTGATCTTACCACTACTAACTTGGCTTGATAGATTGGTTGTGCATATCTTACCTGGTGTAAAATCTGATGTCCTCTGGTGATGATGCAAACCGCTGGAGTCCAAATGAGCTCTGTAGATGAAGCGTTTGGACCTGCCGTCTCAGCGTCTCGATTTCATCTAGTAGCTTCTCATATTGTTCCCGGTCGACACACACTGTGGGACTTGCTCCGTAGTCGTGGTCGATGGGCATGGGGATCATTGCTTCCACAATCTCCTCCTCACTCTCCTCAGCCACGGGATCAGGACTTGATGGTGTGGGACGAGTGCGGCGCTCCCAAACACCAGCCCGCGTCTTGCTGTTCGTGTAGCCGTTCCATTCGAACAACGACGGCACAGCACTTGCAGCTAAAATCCGTTTACCCTTAGCAGTAGTACGGATAAGATCTTTAGTGAAATGTCTGCTGCATACCTTCGTATGCAGAGTTACGGAAAACCCCGTCCTTCGGATCTTATGAAGCCACTGCGCACGAATGCTCTTAGGTTTAGGAAAGCGGTGGAAGCTGAGTTCACTGTTATAACGGCTGGATCCCGTACAAAGTGGCACACAGCAATGGTCGTTTGAACCACCCATTGTTTTCTGTAACCTGAATACACTTTTGACGTTATATTTTGTTTTTTTTCTTACGGTTACAGCGCTTGTTTGTTCACTTGGCATCATCTTTACGGCCGTTTTAACAGGAGCGGGAAGTAAACAGGAAACTGATCTGCCGATCACTTTGGAAAACGGAAGTACGTCACGGGACTTGTGCACAGAGCCTATTGGTAATAGATTATTTGGATTATAAAACACCACCTATTTATTTTTTGTAATTAGCACGGAATTCATATTTTATTTGACATACAAGAAGTGGAATGTAAACAATAATTTTAGTCAGGAGATACTTTGGGAACGCACGCGCGCAGGGGAAGGCAGTCGGGGGGGCCTTGCAGGTCCTTATTAGATTTTGCCTCATTGAGAATGGCGTGGTCATGGCGTGTGTCTTCTGTGTTTTACAGAGTGTAATAAACGGCGAGAGAAAATACCCTTTAAGTGTCTTCATCCGACCACAAACGCTACATTTGGGGGCTCGTCCAGGATGGATTTAGCCTTCTGAGAGTGTTTTCTCCGGCGGTTGCAGCGAGGTCTACGGAAAACTCCGCTGACGGTCACGCGCATTCACGACGGAGGCGCGGCACCGCGGCACGCAGAACGAGCAAGATGAGCCTCGAAGAGTACACGGAGCAGCTAGCGGAGCAGCTCTGGGCTCTGAAGCTGGATGAGCTCAAGGAGGTGTGCGAGCAGGCCAAAGTCGAGTATGGGAAGGCGGCGACCAGGCGGACAATTATTCAAAAAATTATGGAGTCGTCAGATAATGCAATTGAAAACGAAGAAGATGACGTGGCAAAACAATATTTGGTCTCTTTGCTAATTCTATCTAGCAAAAACGCAGATGACACAATGACTACACAAAACCAACGTGAGAATGAAGCACTTGTAAATGAAACACAAAAGCAGAGCGACAGAGTAAGCATAACTTCACTACAAAATGTGCCCTCAGTTCACACACGCACCAGTCTGCCCACAAACAGGTTACAAGAAGTAACGATAAGAAGAGAATTCAAGATAAGTGGACAGATTGGGGAAAGAGGACAAAAAGATAAGCTCTCCTTCACAAATTTAATGCACCAAATAGAGAGAGGTTTGATGAAGGGCCATAGCGAAGATGAGGTGGTAGAAGCTGTAGTAAAAGCCATCATTCCAGGCTTAAGTCTACGTGACATGCTTGAAGTCAAAAGTGACCTCACTTTATCCCAGTTAAAGACGATATTAAAGGGGCACTTTAAAGAAGACAGCTCTATGGACTTATATCACAAGTTAGTGAACGTCACTCAGGACAGTTGTGAATCTCCACAAAACTTCCTATTCAGAGCCATGGAACTAAAAGAGAGACTTCTCCTCGCTGCTAAAGAGACAGGCTCAGATGATCAGTACAGTCCAGATATGATACAAAGGAAGTTTTTAAGGTCAGTCAGCACAGGACTTCTGAGTGATCATATCAAGTTCCAGCTTAAGCCTTATTTGGATGATACTAAAGTAAAAGATGAGACCCTCATTGATAAGCTGAATGAAGCTGCGAGTGTAGAGTCAGAACGCCAGTCAAAACAGCGCAAAAATGCTGCAAGTAAAGCTCCAAAAATTAACGAGCTACAGACAGCGGGTTTGACTCAGGATAACTCCATTTCTGAAATGACAGCGGGGGTGCAGGACCAAACTGACACTGTTAGACCAAAGACTCGTAAAAACTCAGCACCTCCCAGCTCGAGAGACACTGAGTTGTATGAGACAGTTACTCTACTCAGAGAGGAAATGGCGGACATCAAGAAAAGTCTGCAGGGCCGCCAGCAACGCTCTACTCTTGGCCCAAAACGCACTCCACGCAGAGCATGCACAGCATGTGAAAAGAGTGGACAGAGTGATCAATGTGAACACTGCTTCAAGTGTGGATCATCAGGACAATTCATCAAGGGGGTGCAGAGGATCTCGAGGGCCAGGCAACAGGCCAGAGACGGTACATGTCAAACCCCACAAGGTGGCGCCAACATCTAGAAAATCCTCTGAGTCAGACAGCAAGGTGCAAGAACTGCTGTTAGAAAGAATAAGGCTGCTTGAAGCTCAGTTACAAAACAGTAACAGTGCACATCAGGGTGTGAGTGCCACCTACACTAATACAGCGGCATCCCGTTGCCGAGCCAAGCTGAATGCTCTCATCGGAAAGAAGTGTCTAGTGGACTGTTGTTTTGAGGGGGTACCAACAAAAGCATTATGGGACACTGGCTCGCAAGTAACCATAATCAATGAAAGCTGGCGTAGTACTTACCTCACACATATTGAAACACGCAGCCTAGAAGAGCTTCTGGATGAAGATGAAACACTCATTGGTAAGGCAGCAAACCAAACAGTCATTCCCTTCTCAGGTTGGGCAGAGCTAAAGTTCAGGCTAAATACCTCCAACCAAGGCTCACAAGAACTGCTCGCCCCAGTGTTAATCTCAAGTGAGCCAGGTGTTGCCGACCCGCCAATAATCGGCTATAATGTTATTGAACTGTTAGTCAAAAGGGGGATGAAGCAATATCCAGAGTTTACCTCAGCATCAGTGCAAGAGGCATTTTCACTTGACTGCTCAAAGACTGAGATTTTCATTCAGTTGGTAAAGAAAAGTGATGAAGACAGGAGGGAGAGCATAGTGAGAGTAGGGCAACCGAGAGTAACTATCCCGCCAGGTCAAACTCAGCTGGTGAAGTGTAGTGTCCGCAGATACTCCTGGGCAGAAGGACAAAACGCCTTGTTTGAACCTGTAGATAGCTCAAAGTGGCCAGATGGACTGACTTTAACTGAGGCAGTGACAAGTCTACATCAGGGGGGCTGGTCAAAAGTATCAGTGCCAGTTACCAATGAGAGTAGTCGCAGTATTACTTTGACAGCACGTACTGTTTTAGGCCAGCTCCAACAGGTTAAAGCTGTCTATCCAGCAAGTGCACAACCTCTGCAGACAGAACAGGGAAATGAAGCTCACTCACCTAGTGCTGAAAATAAACATGACAGTGTATCCCCTGAGACAGACAATGCACAAAGTCACCAACAACAAAAAGAAGAACTGTGGGATCCACCTGTGGCCCTGGACCATCTGACACCGGAGCAGCAGAACAAGGTACGGGCAGTGCTAAGAGAGGAGTGTCATGCCTTTTCTAAAGGAGATCAAGATGTTGGATGTATCCCATCATTAAAGCTAAAAATTAGGCTCAAGGACACTACCCCTGTCACCCGTACATACACCTCAGTACCCAAACCACTCCACAAGGGGATGGATACAAAAGTCGCGCTCTCCTTATTCCTCACCACTTGTATGTGTCCGCAAGAAGGATGGGACACTCCGTCTGTGTGTGGATTATAGACAACTAAACCTAAAGTCCATACCAGATAGACACCCCATTCCCCGTGTGCAAGACATCCTTAACAGCTTGTGTGGCAGTGCATGGTTTTCCGTTCTAGACCAGGGGAAGGCCTACCACCAAGGGTTCTTGGAGGAAGAAAGCAGGCCGCTCACTGCCTTCATAACACCTTGGGGCCTTTATGAGTGGGTAAGGATTCCCTTTGGTCTCTTCTCAGCTCCTGCAGAGTTCCAGCGCAGCATGGAGGAGTGCCTAGCTGGTTTGAGAGATGACACATGCCAGCGATACTTGGATGATAATCTTGTCCACAGCAAGACATTTGATGATCATCTGCAGAACATGAGAGCAGTGCTGCGTCGTTATCAGCAGCATGGCGTCAAACTAACTCCAAAAAAATTTGAGATTTTTAAGAACAAAGTAAAATTCTTGGGAAAGATAGTGTCCAAAGACGGATACACCATGGATGCAAGTGAGTTAGCACCTGTACAAGCCCTGAAAGACCGAAAACCAACAAATGTGGGTGAACTAAGAAAGATGTTAGGGTTCATATCCTACTATCGGCCTTACATTCAGAATTTCTCACGCATCGCTAAGCCACTCTACAGTTTGCTGTCAGCTGAATGCACACCCAAGGCTCCTCCACAAAAAGTCGAAACTAAAAGAAGGGTCAAGGGCTTCCGGTATGACGTCACACTGAGAGGATCAGCGCTGCAGAGCTCCCGATGAAGCTTTCCTAACTTTGAAGATTTAAGCCTAATTGGTTACCATTTGATACTCACAAAGCTACTGGTGATACTAGACATGTCTGGTACTAGCAAAAAAGGAGCTGAGAACACTGAAAGGAGGCCCGGGAGGACCACCCGAAATCAAGCTAGCAACGAGGCTACAGATGTAGCTAGCGAAGAGCGCACCACAGGTGAAGCTAGCCAAGCAAATGTGGGTTATCCCTTCGACTTCTCGGCATTAACAGCGGATATTAGAGACACAGTTGCCACGGTTGTTGAAGAGAAGATGGTGGTTATCACTGACAAGCTGGACACAATTCAAAATACTTTGGATGGCAATACAAGGCGCCTGGGAGAGGCTGAAGGCCGCATTTCTGATGCGGAGGACATCATTGCCAATATGGATATAAGAATGATAGATGCTGAGTCGAGGCTTGTGGAGCTCACTAAAAGAATGGATGAGCAAGAATCACGGATGCGTAGGGACCAGCTTAGAATCTTCGGGGTGAAAGAAGGTGTTGAAGGAAAGAATGCGGTCTCTTACTTTGAGACTTGGCTGCCGAGACTACTCAACATGGAGACCAAGAAGGGCAGGATTGGGCTGGACCGCTGCCATCGAAGCTTGGGTAAGCCAAAATCAGGAGCACCGAGGGCCATCATCATGAAGCCTCATTACTCAACAGATGCTATGATGGTGATGACTCTTAGTAAGAAGTTGAAACCTCAGTTTGAAGGAGCCACGATTTCCATCCGCCAAGATCTTCCACAGGCCGTGCTTCAGCAGCGAAGAAAATATAACTCTGTTTGCCAAAAATTGATCACCAAAGGCATCAGATTCAGGATGCAGTACCCAGCAACCCTTCGCTTCTTCTACAATGACAAGAACTTCTCTTTTGATTCTGCCGAAGAAGCAACATGTTTTGTTGAGGCACTGGATGAGCCACACGAGTAAACGAACAGTGGAAGAAAAGAGAAGTCCACATGGCGCTGTTTCATTTTTCTTTCCATCTTTTCTAGAGTGACAATTACACCAGCGACTTTTGGTATGTTGTTTTTATTTACTTGAAATGTACGGTAACCTTATATATGTGTGTATATATATATATATATATATATGCATATACATATGTATAAATTATTATTTTTTTTGGACTGAAAGTTTTGTCGGGAGTGTGTGGGTGCCGTTATGAGGAGCTCCCTCTTTGACGTCGGCTCACAACAGGTGTTGTTTCCTCCCAGGACTGAGAAGCCTGAATTTTTTATTTTGAGGACTGTTCTACCCATAGCAAAGCAAAATTGGGGATGAGATCTCATTTATGTCACATTTACATCTCCTAGACATAAATGAGCACCAATCGAGACCAAAGTTGTTTTCTCAATCTTCTCAAATTTCCCTCCTGAGAAATAAGTCTCACAGTGAGCATCATTGAGCATTGTGTGAGTTCTCGGAGTTCTCTCACAGCTGTCTCTTTTCCTGATCTCAGCTAAGAGAAAAATGAGACACGCTGTGCCGATTTCAAATATGTCTCAATTTGATCTCCTTACCTGGAAACACTTTCTCATTTATGTCTCAGTGAGATATACATGGTTGTGTCTCTCAATGCTCATTATTTGAGTTCTCAGATTCTCTTAAATTTGTCTCCTTTTATAGCTCTGCTTGCTCTCAAATGAGTCTCAATATGAGACAATTTAATAATCATATTTCAGTATCTCTTGAAAAAAATGTGATAAAAGAATTGATCAAGCAAATGATTTATTTATTATATATATTCACATAATGTTCAACAAAATTAGTTGATTTTATACACAACATTTTTCTGTTATTTCAACCATTACATTTACTAGAGATGCACCAATCCATCGCCTTTTTGCTTCTTAGGCCAGTTCAGGTCTTAGACGCCATAACAATGCAGCCAATTAAATGCCGTTTTGATATATTTGCACTCTAGGACCTGGTTTAAAAAATGTTCGTTTACACACCCCAAAACACCGCTTTCATATGGATGATACACTGGATTAATAAAATATTTTTTGTGTTTATGCCTGAGCTTGACTTTGTGTGGACAGGGCCTTAAATGGTTAAAACTTTTCAAGTTTGTTTGGCATATGAGCTGCAAACACAATGACAGGGACAGATGACAAGTTAAGGAAAACAACTTTACTTAATATGTGATCCAAGGAAACGATTGAATTGGCAGAGGTTTCCAACAGGGGAACAACATGATTGCATGTACCGAATGTTACATTATCTTGCAGCAAAGAAAAACCTGCCACTTTGAATTCATGCACAAAAGCCCATTTGCCACATGACTGTTCTGATGTAAAGAAGAACTCAATCTGTCCATACTTTGTTTGTCCTTCACTAGAAAAAACAACAGTAAAATTGTTTCTTCTATTGCCTTTCCCATAGTGTTTTGATGTGAGATAATTTCTCTTTACTTGTGCCCTGTGAAAGATCTTTACTGTTTTGGAATTAATGCAGTGACCAGTAAGTCTTTCCAATGTAGATTGGTAATCTGTGTCCAGTTGAAGTTCACTAGATGCTCCATATAGTTTAGTCCGAGTCAAATCTTTGTTTTCCTGACAGAAACTATCATCTTTAGTCATCCGTGTAGTGCTGGGCGATATGACGATAGATATCGTGGGGACGATAGAAAAGTGTCTATCGTGGCATTTCTCTTCTATCGTTTCTATCGTTTCTAACCTAATTTCATCAATTATTAAAGCAAATATTACATTAAATAGGCCACAAAGAATGTATTAGTGTTTTCTTGTCACTATGCATCCTCTAAGTTTATATTAAGTGATTATAAACAAGAATAAAAAAGAACTTTTTCGCAAAGAAACTCCGTCTTTACACCTGCTTTACGATATTGCCGTCCGCCGCCCGCCACACCTGCTGTCGCAACGGCGACATCTAATGGACGTACACCCCTACTACTACACTCAGCATTCTTATTTCTGAGTTAAATGTCACTTCATAACAGAGGTTACATTAACCGAAAATTCTCCGTCATTTGCGCAATATGTTTAGCTTTGACGCAGCGCTGATCCGTCTCTGAGCGCGCGGGGCTCTCTCAGCTACTTCCCTAAACACCGCGTGGTTTCGCTCTGCTTTACGTACGGCACATAAACAGCTTTTTAGTGATGGATCTCACAACGGAGCTAAATGATAGGCAAGGCAACTTTATTTATACCGCGCATTTCGTACACAAGGCAACTCAATGCGCCTTGATAGTGCTGGATCTGGATTAAACACAGAGAGAGAAGAGAGGAGAGGCGTAAGGAGGTAAGAGACGGATCGGGCAGCGCGTAGAGCAGCTAAAGACGTACAATGCAAACTGCTCGAACACAGTTTCTTAAACATTACGTTAAAATTGAGATATAAGCTCCAATTTACATTTGTATTAGTGTAATATGAGCCTTGATATTGAGGAGCAGATGATGCTCTGAATAAGTCGTTCTCTACGCACGAGTTTACACATTTCTGTTGTTAAATTGGTGTCAGGACTCAGATGTTCAGATCATGTTTAGCCCATTTTTCCTGCTGTCTCACATTTTTCCTGACATAAACAATACAGGCGATATAAATTATCCATAGCGAAACCACTGCTTCAAAATAAAGTTAAAAAAAAAGTAAGTAAGATATTTTTGTTAAACTTTTGAAAGAATAACTGAAAACTGACTATATTATGGTATATCGTGATATATATCGTTATCGTGATATAAAATAATCCATATCGTGATATACGTTTTTTCCATATCGCCCAGCACTACATCCGTGTGTAAAATTCAGCAATGGCATTCCCTGGCTTTATGGTTTGTGAAATAACAGGGATAGACTGGACAAGTTTGACTGCATGAACCATCTGCATAGGTATATTTTGAGTGCCATGTATGAGCCTTAACAAATAGCCATTCTTGTCCTCAAAATGAAAACACGAATGAGTCCATAATGGACCAAGAGCCCTGACACTGTCTGCTAGGTGCACAAGAAGGTGTACATTTGCAGTTTCGTACCGCTCACCGTAGAGATTTTTCATTTGAGAACAAAAGTTCCATAGGAGTCCCTCTGCATGATTAATCTGTTCAAGTGATATAGATTCCATCAACAAAATGAAAATAGCCTCACTTAGGAGAAGGAAGTGATTGTAGAACAGTGTTGCAAGAATTCCACGGAAAACAACGGGCCCAAAGAAGATCAAAATATCCCGATATTCTGATGCTTTGAAAAACATTCGGTGAGACGCCACTGATCGAGGATATCGAGTTGAGGATACAGGAGAGATATCATGAAATCTCTTGTCAATTTCTTTGGCATTTTTTGCCATGCTGAAGGGCTGACGAGAAAACTCTGAAGAAAACCACAGATTCATCAAAAGGCGCATTACTCCAAGAAGGACTGAGTGCATGTAATCTATGGCAGTCCCTTTGATAAGGTTATAACTTTTCAGTTTGCTAAGCCAACAGAGACCCTTCACCCTTTTAACAGTGGTGTTGGTCTCATTTGCGATTTTCATATCGAGAGCAAACTTTTCACTTGTGCGCAGTGGCCCTTTTGGATCTCCATGTTGGTATGGGAATGCATGGACATGTCCCCTTTCCCCTGTCCTCACAGTCTCACCTGGTTGCTCACATTTATGACATCCAAATTTTCCATTGTATTGCACTGAATTAAGGACTAACGCTTTAGCAGGTAAATCACATGTCCCAGCAATGGTGAGCACTTTACACACAAAAGGTTCAGATGTCAACTCTGCAGGTTGCACAAGAATTCCATTGTCTGCAAGTTTACTCAGTGTGTCACTTAGTGGTCTAAGAAATGTAACCATAGAAGGTTTAGAATTCCCATACCAAAGTCCAACAAATAACATATTCTCTCTCTTTGTGCGTTCCATGAAGCTCAATTCATTGATGATACAGTAAAAAGGCCATACTGAAAATTTGGACGATTTTAAAATTGGCACCCCGTCTGTGTTCCAAGTTATTGAGATGTTTTTAGGGTCACTAAGAGGACCACCCCCATCCACAAGCTGTTTGTAAACTTCTGCATCATATATATCTTCTATGTTGTTAGGATCCGTTTTCTTCCTGCTAAATCTAAAGTTAAGCTTCTCCTGAAAACCTGGCTTAAGAAAAAATGACCTTATTTGTGCCTCAATTGGAACCTCTATGAATGACGAGGATCTTTCCTCTGACACACTGGTCCCACAAGACTGACATTCTGATTGTTCATCTTCTAAAGACCCAAAACAATTATTGCAATATTTATGCAATACAATAGGGGATGATGCAGAGTGAGAGAAAAAAAACTGTTTGAACTTCTGTACACTGTTTAAGCAGTCTGTATTCAAACTAGCAGGACAAAGCAGCTTGAAAATTGTAAGCAAATCACTAAGGGCCTTATCAGTTAATTTATGACAGTTTACGTAAGCCATGATCATCAAAAGGCACTCTGCCACAGTAACTGATGCATTGTCATATAATAGTTTGTCTGTTGTGTCCTTGAAATTTGACTCTTCTGCACACTCCTCACTCAAACACTCTTCAAATCCCTCAACGAACATATGTCCATCATCATAAGTCCAATCCCCCAAATCAGTGAGAGCTTCCTCAAATGATGGGTCGTACTCGGCAATGCCATGTTGTTCTGTTGTTAAGTAATCCGGAGGATCTCTGAAGGCTGATCTGGAACATGGTTCTTCATTGTCTTCAATAGCGAGTACTGTTGAAATATTCTCTTGTGCCACGCTTTCTTGTGCTGGTAATAAAAAAGAATAAAAATCATGAATACATTTGGCAAAAAATGTCATACTTCTTCTATGTCACTTCCTGTCAGCGGCTATAAAATTTAAATTTAAATATCTTTACTGCTCATCATTACTTCATTAAAATTGCTGCTTCACTGAAATAAAAAGACAATTATGCAAATGATGATATTCTCAGTAAGTCATCTAAGTAAGTCATTTTTCAATAGCATTAAAAACCTGTCATATGCATTTTAAGGGTCTAAAACATGGGTTTTCCAAAAAAAAAAATTTCTTTAAAAATATCATGAGGCACACCCCAAAATGATTTTTTTTACAGATTTTACTCTGTGGCCTATATTCACTTTACAAGACACTTTGAAAAAAAGTATTTTATATAGTCTCACTATATGTCTGTCACATCCATGCATCATTAATTGTCTTGTCTCAAAATAATTTAGCAACCTGTGGCCACTTACTAATATAAGGGTATTACATGGTTACTGGGCTGTTTGGAGCCTCGACAACAGCACATTATTTGCAGATAATAATTATTTTGTTTTCAAAATATATTTTTTTAGACCTACTAGGTAAAATTGGATAATTTCCCAAGCCATGCCTGACAATATCTCGCTAGTGTGCTGCGGCAAATTGATTGACAAACACTGGTCTAAAATACATCTTCGTCAACTAGTGCTGTCAAATGATTATTGTGACGGACAGGGAAGAAAGGAAGGAGGGAAGGAGGGGCGATGGAAGTTGTACCTGGCAGGTGGTGAGAGGATTGATGCTCCAGAGTGAGTGTGGTACATTCTGCATGGATAACCAAAGGTTGAACATGTTCCTCTTGAAGCACAGCATTTTGGGCTCCTCCAGGAAGCACCCCCCCCCTGCTGTGTTCTACTGCTGCTAGCTCCTGACACAGAGAAGACGACACACATCAATAGTTCCAATAATTTTTCCGTACGTAGAACCATCGTGAGACAGGTTAGTTTTACCCTACCAATGTCTTGTTTCGATATTAATGCTGCATTCATTTTATATATATATATATATATATATAAATATAAATATATATATATATACACTCTGAGCTGGCTAAAACAGGTCAGACAGCAGAGAAGATGGCTTTTGAACAAAACAAACACACGCACACCTCATAACTTACTTAAACATTGTTGATCATTCTCCACATGAACATTGGTGGCTCCATTAGATGACTGCAGGGAGGAAAATAGGTTATTAAATCACATATGCTGCAATTCTGCTGCAACATGGCTATGCCAGGCTACTCACCAATTGTTCAGTTCTCCGTGGTCGTTTACTTTGGTCTTCTTTATTACCTGTCCTTCTCCATCGTTTTCCGGGTTTTCGTCTGGTCATTTCACTCCAAATACAGACAAGTTGCTGGAATATACAGTGGAAATTTCTGTAAATAATATGTTTACATTATGATGAAGCATCAAGAGTAAGTTCAGTTATAGGAATTTCCATCTTAATAGCTTTTTAGTAAACAGAAATACATTTTCTATAAAGCATAGCTCTCTTACATTGTTCCACCTCCAAATGTCTCTGTTCATTTCAATTTGATAACTTACATGTATGTGTAATGTAACATGTGTATTACTTACTCGTAAATATCATGATGTGAATGTAAGATAGCCTTGGTTTGTCTGCTGAAAAATGCCCCGCTTTGTCGTGAAGGCGCACAGTTAAGGGGAGGTGTGAGATTTTATGACACAAAGTAAGGTTATGGATATGGTCAACGTTAAGGTTAAGATTATTTGTATTTTTAGACAAACCAACTCATTAATCTATACAAAAGAGAAAGGGGTGCATTTTTCGGCAGGCGTAACACCGGCTTTTTTGCCAGTCTCAAAGATAGGTTTTTGGATAATACGTTTCGTTACGCAGTGACGTTAGTGTAAAAGAATCCTACTTCATGTGTGTTAACAGAGTTCATTAATTTGTAAAACAAAAGCAAATATTACTTACTTTTAGTCGTATTCTTTCCAAAGAAGTTGTGCTGTTTCCGTCAGTTCTGTTTACCGAGCTAGCTAGCGCACTTCTTCTTCTGTTGTGTTTTGCAACGCCAAGCGCCGAGAACAAGAGAAGAAGAATATTTGAACTTTCATCGAGGGAAGGAAAAAAAAACGGACGCATTTTAGGCAGGTTTTGCCGTGACCTCGCCTGTACTTGTAGAGGTAAGAGTCGTCATCTATTAGTTGGTCAACTATGTAACGTTGTGAAGAGTTGAAGATATTATTTGGATATAAGGTAAAATATTTAACTGCAATCGTATGGTTGGCTAGCGCAGATAGCGGCCAGCTAGCGCAGTTACCGGTCAGCTAGCGGCTAACTCAAAGCTATGCAGTCAACACCTACATATATTTGCCTATATTTCAAGAAGTTGGCTGTATTTCTAGATGTTGATATGACTTTGGTTTTGGATGGTTTCACATCATAGACTTTAATTTAGTGTTGCTGGGTAGTCACGTCTAACAAACACAGAAACATCAACTTCAAAAGCCTTATGATTAATGCTTATACTGCTTCGTTATGAATTGGTTCATCTTAATGTCACGTAATATGTGTCTTTTGGTAACTTTAACTAATTGTCTTTTATTATTAAGGTTAGTAAAGAAGGTATGTTACTCGCAGGGTACACGCCCAACCACGTTCATACCTATACACGCGTTACCAGTCAAAATAAACAGGATAATCCCGTCTTTATGGTACGAACTATTTTCACACACAACAACCACTGTGTTTGCACTAAATGCTTTTATACAAAACAGCAAAATATCAACATCATTGACATACTTCAGGTAAGGGTTAAGGTGTGGCTTAGGTGAAGGCTAAACCGAAGAACAACCATGATCAGACGTTATGATGTTTGATGATACAAAATGACATAGTGAAAATGTTGCTCACATGACTTTAGTTGAAATAATACGCTCGTGATACAGCTTGGCCAAGGTATTGCTTTCTGTGTTTGATACGTGTGTCGGTACCTCGATTGGCTCATTTAGCCCATCACTAGGTTTTACAGGTTATGAAACCAACGATCAACTAGGAAAATTATTGGATTTTTACTCATTTTGATCAGACTCTCGCCATCAAAGATAGGAAGTGAATTACTGTAGGTTAAATACAGCCTAGGCACATTGTACTTAATCATCTTTTTTTTCATTAATAGGATGGATAAAAACAAAACCAATGTAACAAAGAGGGTAAGATTGCCTACCCAGAAAATGAGGGCGCTGCAGAGCTCCCCACCCACAAATGTGCAATCTGGTAAGTATTGAGGTCCAAATAAGGTGTGAAATTGTAGGGCTGGGCGATGAAAAAAAAAAAATAATCACGATTATTTTCCTCATATTGATCGATCTCGATTTTGATTAAATTGTATTTTTTCATAATAAATTAAATATATCTTGCTGATTCATAAAATTTGATACATCTTAAAACCTCAGCTCAAACAATACAAGCTTTCCTCCAGTTTCATTTACCACAAAAGTCTTCCATTATCTCGCCCAAACTCCCAAACAAAGAAATGGCTGTAAACATGTTGATTATTATTATATCCTATGACGATTATTGAGATTGGCAAAAGTAGAGATTGCGATTTAGATTAATTGCCCAGCCCTATGAAATTGGAATACCTGTATAAAATGTTATACCTAAATAGAAATGGTTAAACATTTTCTCTCTCACTCTCTCTCTCTCTCTCTCAGGGTTTTTTGCATTTGTCAGATGGGAGGATGGTTATACGGCAAAAATCTTTACAGGTTCTGACATTATGTCAAGAGATGAGGCTCCTGTGCAGCTGCAAGATCTTAGATCAGGAGATCCTGTTTTAGCAAAGTGGTCAGATGGCAAATTTTACAGGGCGATTGTTGAGTATATTTCAGGGAAAGATCAGACCAAATCTCCAAAAAATAGTACTCCGACTCCAGAGGAGTCTCTTCTTAATAAGTTAAGAAATGCTGAGTCTCCAGACTCAGTATCAGAGCCTGACACCATCATTATCGACAGAAGCCCACTCTCGGAACATGGTGAAAAAACTTCAGACCATAGTCCATCACCTGACGGGGGACATTCAAGAGGCCGCAACACTGTCTCACCACCATATGGGTAGGCTTGTTATAATTTATAAAATCATTGCCTGGGCCCACAACTTCAAAACTCAGATTAGCTTTTTTTGTTGTTGTTGTTGTTAAAGAACAACTAAACACTAAATCAACTTTTTCATTTCAGTCACTTCTTTGTAGTTATTTGTCATTATTTTGGTGTTGTCCTTACAAAATTGAAATTTATGGTTTAATGTCATTTTATGATAGCTCTACCAAAGAGGGTACCATTGGTCCATCACTCTACAAAGGCCATACACTCCGCCCAACACCATATGGCCTCAACACCTATGGACCATCACCATATGGCCTCAACACCTATGGACCATCACCATATGGCCTCAACACCTATGGACCATCACCATATGGCCTCAACGCCTCTGGCCCATCACCCGGCGGAGGCCATACTCCCAGCCCATCACCATATGGCCTCAACTCCTATGGGCCATCACCCGGCGGAGGCCATACTCCCAGCCCATCACCATATGGCCTCAACTCCTCTGGGCCATCACCCGGCGGAGGCCATACTCCCAGCCCATCACCAGATGGCCTCAACTCCTCTGGGCCATCACCCGGCGGAGGCCATACTCCCAGCCCATCACCATATGGCCTCAACTCCTCTGGGCCATCACCCGGCGGAGGCCATACTCCCAGCCCATCACCAGATGGCCTCAACTCCTCTGGGCCATCACCCGGCGGAGGCCATACTCCCAGCCCATCACCATATGGCCTCAACTCCTCTGGGCCATCACCCGGCGGAGGCCATACTCCCAGCCCATCACCATATGGCCTCAACTCCTCTGGGCCATCACCCGGTGGAGGCCATACTCCCAGCCCATCACCATATGGCCTCAACTCCCCTGGGCCATCACCCGGCGGAGGCCATACTCCCAGCCCATCACCATATGGCCTCAACTCCTCTGGGCCATCACCCGGCGGAGGCCATACTCCCAGCCCATCACCATATGGCCTCAACTCCTCTGGGCCATCACCCGGCGGAGACCATACTCCCAGCCCATCACCATATGGCCTCAACACTTATGGTCTTTACCACTATGATGGCCATACACCCAGACCATCACTGTATGATCTTAGCAGTTCTGGTTCATCATCTGGCGGAGGCCATACACCCAGCCCATCACTGTATGATCTCACCAGCCCTGGTCCATCACCCGGTGGAGGCCATGCAGCTGCCCCACCAGCTGTTGGGGTTATTACACCAGACAGCGGAAAACCAGCTCAACTGGCACCCTACAGGAGAGATGCAGGCAGATCTGACAAGAGCAACGTCCCAGCAGCAGAAAATGAATGGACACCATGTGATGGATGTAAGGGCGAGGTCGAAAAAATCCTACATCAAAAGAGAATGATTGATGAAGTCATCTCAAGAATAGGCAAGTAATTTTTGCTAACTCATTCATGATGTAAATATTTTGTTTACCTATATTATTCAGGCCATAAACACATCTATACTATTTGCACAAGAAAGAAAAAAGGCACCGAACAGGGCTGAGGTGTTAGACAGTCTGAGATAAAAAAACGGTATGGGAAGGTTTATAATCTAATCTTATATATTGCACGAATTAGTAGTCACATGTTAAATTATAGAACAATTAGTCAATAAATTAATACATAGTCTATCCAGACCTTGAATGATGCAAAGCAAATATGTTCATATTAATTCCTAGACAACTCAACATTAATATTGTAATTCAGGAGGATACATCAATTTTAGTGGGAAGATGTCACTTTTTAATACATGCAGTGTTTTTAATAATATTCATATAATATCAGATGTGATTCAGGTGATAATTTAATCAGGGTAACATTTTAGAAGAATGACTTGTTTGTGTTGGCATTAAAAACATAAAATAAAAGAGTACCATACATGTAGAGGTGCTTTAAAGGAAATATTGGTAAAAGGGGGCTTCTTATTTGTTTTATCTGCGACTATATATACATCTGTGTAATAGCCTATGCAAGGTCATTTAGGCATGTTTTTAATATGTTCGAAAATGAACTTTTCTACTCTAAAAGTCTTTATTAATTTATAGAGTAGCTTGGTATTTTCTCACTCTTGTATTGTTTGTACTATTTCTCCCTTTCAGATCCAGGCCAGGTCAGAGAGCTTCAGACTCTGTGCAACCTCCTTGGAGAGAGACATCGCGACAGTCCATCTTCACCATCAGGCCAGCAGGAGCTCTATCCTGGGAGCGGCATATTCATCTCATCGTTCCGCCTTGCTGCCATGAATCACGCGTCAAAACCAAATTGCATGCGTCTGTTTCATGCACTTTTTGATCATTTCTTCACTGTTGAGGAATGTCAAAATGCAGTCCCCTTTGGTCGCCCTGGCATCAACCCCTCGGGAAAAGAAGGAAAGCGGGTTCTTGACCGTAAAAAAGTTGACGGAATCCTAAGTAAGTGTCAAAATTAGGCTCTGCGTGTTTTCAGGCCAGGATAGTGGGGACAGTGATTTATTTATGTTCAGAACAGCAGTAGCAATTACTACTATCACAGTAGAATCCAGGGTTTCCGCAGGGTTTTAAAGAGTCTAAAATTTCAAAGTACCAATTAAATGCCTTAAAAAGTGTCATCTGACCCGGAAATCTTGCAAGATGGCCTCTAGAAAGTAATCAATATTATAATAGGCAGTATAATTGATGGGTCTTAAATGTTTTTATTTTTTTATTTTGTGGTCTTAAAAACTTTATGAAAAGGTTTTATTTGTAACTTGTCAACCCCTGCAGAAACCCTGAGAAGTTTAACCTCTTAACCCCCGTTTTAAAGGAACAAGCCACCATTTTCCATAGTGAGATATGTTTTTATCTGAGTTTAGATGAGTTGATGTGGACCTGTCTGATCTTTACGCATGCGCCCAGTAATGCCTAAAGACCAAAGATGTTAGCATTTAGCCTCTCCCAACATATTTCTATGACCCCAAACGGGGGTGAAGTTAGAAGTGATCTTTTCTTCCTTCTTCCACGTTTTCCTTATTTAAATACAGTTGCGTGAGCAGTTGCCTGATCCAAGTATAGTTACACAAAATTAAACATGTCTATTTTCTAAGTTGATAAAAAGGGGTACCGTATTGTTGGGCATAATAACACGTTAGGAGGACTTTGATGTCTGTATTTGAATAAGGAGAATGTGGAAGAGCTTGATCACTTCTAACTTCACCCCTGTTTGGGTCCATAGGAACATACTGGGAGAGGCTAAATGCTAACATCTTTGGTCTTTTTGTCATCACCCTTTTTACTTTTATCACTTTTTGTCACTTTTGACTTTTTTGTAAATTTTGTCACACATTTGTCAGATTTTTGTTGCTCTTTTGTCACTATTACATTACATTTCTTTCACTTGTTCATCACTTTGTTACATTTTCGTTGCATTTACATCTATTATTGTTATTATTCTCTTCTTCTGATTCTATTTTTCCTCACCATTTTTGTTATTATTTTAACACTTTTTTCAAGAAGCTTAAATTTGGGTAAAACCAAACTGGAGGAAATGTGCTTGGTTCAGGTGGGGGTCAAGATTTATGTTATTGTTTGGCCAAACTTACTTGCTGATTGATTAGGAATTCTTTGAAGTAAACTGGATGTTTCACAGTGTTATGTCCTTTTAACCTGAATTGCTGTTGGGTATGGTCCATGTACTTTCTGACAAAATACTCATGCCAGATGTCAATACTTTTGTCTTGCAGCTTATGTCCTGAGGTGTGGTACTTTACCTGATTGGAACCAAATCGAGGAGGCCAAACTCAAGAAAGCCTTTGTCAACAAATGTAGGGCCAGAGCCGGTTCCAAGGAGTAGGCCATGGCTATAGCCTACAGTATGTGGACTGTTTTTTTTCCTTTCTGTTTTCATTTTTATGAACCAGAGGCAGTAAAGTACTATACATACCGTAAATCCTCTAAGAAAGGCCCAGGCCTTTATTTACTCAGGCAAATGGAGGACCTGGCCTTTATTGGAACCAGGCCAGTATTAGAGGCAGGCTAAAACATCTTCTTCATTTAGGCCTATTAAAATTGCACATAACCATAACTTGACATAACTTGACCATACGTGGTGACATTTAGACATTTACCAGTATTCATTCAAGTATAACAAAAAAAATTCCCCACTTGTGTTTAATGCTCCTCCTCAGTTTTTGCCCTCTTCATCTCTCCCTGTAATCTCCACATCACTCGCTTCAGCCTCAAACTAGTCATTATTAAACAATCCACTAATGGTAAATGGTAAACAATCCACTAAGTCCTCCTCATGTTCCTTGTGTCTCTTCCTGGTACAAAGGTTATCGTCCAGCAGCGCATGGCTGTTCATGCTTTTTGGCATTATTAGGCCAAAGCCAAGACTTGAATTTATTAGCCTCTTGTACTACTTGCGCATTACTACAATTAGACCTCTAAAGACGTTGGCTTCTAACAATAGACCCCCGGCCTGTGTTAGAGACCGGCTTTTAAATGCCTCCGCCACTATTAAAGACCTGGGCAGTGATGGAATACAGGCCAGTATTAGAGGGTTTACGGTACATTACTTGCCAAGTTGACTTTATGGCTTATCTGTGTTATTACACTCAACAAAAATATAAACGCAACACTTTTGTTTCTGCTCCATTTTTCATGAGATGGACCCAAAGATCCAAAAATAATTCCAGATACACAATATTACCATTTCTCTCAAACATTGCCCACAAATCAGTCCAAATGTGTGATAGTGAGCACTTCTGCTCTGCCGAGACAATCCATCCCACCTCACAGGTGCGCCACATCAAGATGCCGATCCGACATCATGATTAGCGCACAGGTGTACCCTAGACTGCCCACAACAAAAGGCCACCCTGAAATGTGCAGTTTTTTGCTTTATTGGGGGTCTGGGGACTCAGAACCAGTCAGTATCTGGTGTGACCACCATTTGCCTCATGCAGTGCAACACATCTTCTTCACATAGAGTTTATCAGATTGTCAATTGGCCTGTGGAATGTTGGTCCACTCCTCTTCAATGGCTGTGCGAAGTTGCTGGATATTATTGGGAACTGGTACACGCTGTCGTATTCGCCGGTCAAGCAGCAGCAGAGTACGAAAGCGTGTATCAGTTCCCACTAATATCCAGCAACTTCGCACAGCCATTGAAGAGGAGTGGACCAACATTCCACAGGCCAATTGACAATCTGATAAACTCTATGTGAAGAAGATGTGTTGCACTGCATGAGGCAAATGGTGGTCACACCAGATACTGACTGGTTCTGAGTCCCCATACCCCCCAATAAAGCAAAAAACTGCACATTTCAGGGTGGCCTTTTGTTGTGGGCAGTATAAGGTACACCTGTGCGCTAGTCATGATGTCGGATCGGCATCTTATTGTGGCACACCTGTGAGGTGGGATGGATTGTCTCGGCAGAGCAGGAGTGCTCACTATCACACATTTGGACTGATTTGTGGGCAATGTTTGAGAGAAATTGTAATATTGTGTATCTGGAATGATTTTTGGATCTTTGGGTCACTCTCATGAAAAAGGGGAACAGAAACAAAAGTGTTGCGTTTATGTTTGTTGAGTATAGTTCTCTGGTTTTGTTTACATGGTATCATGTCATTGTTACAATTTGGAAGTATTTATTTTCTGTATGGAGGTCAGATCTTTTTAAAGCATGCACCACAGTTCACACGTTCTAAATGTACGTTCCAGAAACAAAGTGTTCTATTCTAAACTGATTTGTATTTAATTTTATTAAATGTCTTTTTTTAATATTTAATATTTTTGTATTTTGTTTTAATTGTCTTAAAAGTGGTCATGCTGTTACCCAAATTGTTACTCACAATTGTTTTCTCAAATACAAGTTTTCAACTTTTCATTATGGAGTATTGTTTTTAATTACTGTTAAAATTATATTCTCTATTTGTTCTCACATTTCTCAAATATGGCTCATAATAATTTCAAATGTATGATAATAATTCCAAGACATTAAAGAGAAATAATCAAGACATGGGTAAGATCTCATTTAAGGCTCATACTTCTCAGATTTTTCTCAAAAAGGTTTCAGTTTCAGCTCATGTTATTCTCATTTAATTCTCTTCCAAGTCTATCAAGACATCATTGAGATCAGGGGCAGACAATTATGAGATCTCGTCTGTGTATCCCACCTCTCAAGTATTGCTCGAATGGTTTTCTCAACTCAATCTCCTTTGTCTCATCTCTTTGTATGCTTATTTCTTGCTCCTAAGGGACCCTTAGGAGCAAGAAACCAGACACAAATGAGCACAGAATGATACAAGTATGAGAAGCTCAAATAGTTCTCAAGAGATGAGATTGAACCATATATGAGCAACACATTTTTCCTATGGGTACCTCTGTTCTTCGGGCGTTTTAATTTGTTCAAATGGATTGACGTGTTCTTGTCGCCCATGTTATTAATATTTTTGTTCTTTTATGGTTATTGTTTGAGCAAGTCTGAGCATTCAGTGTGTCTACATAATCTTTTTTGCTATCGGTTTTATATGTGCCTACTTTTAATTGTTGCAAAATATAGACATTTTTGGGTTTGTGATGAGTGCAACTAAGTATATTTCATTTAATGTTAAAGGAATAAATAATGCAGTTAAACGTAAAAAGATCCTAACTATGCTTAAGAAGGAGAAGTGTAACATAGCTTTTTTGCAGGAAACCCACCTGACTGACGAAGAGCACAAAAAACTTAAAAGAGAGTGGGTTGGACAAGTGTATTATTCATCCTTTTCATCCAGTAAAAGAGGGATAGCAATTTTAGTCAATAAAAATACTCCATTTACCATAGAAGAATGCATTAAAGATGATCAAGGCAGATATGTTATTATCAAGGGGTATTTGTATGGGGAAATTATCTTGTTGGGTTGTGTTTATGCTCCAAATGTATTTTTGAGGGATTTTTACTCTAAACTTCTTGCTGATAGTTCTTCCAACCAGGCAACATTTAGTATAGTTGCCGGTGATTTTAATTGTACCATGGATCCTGAGTTAGACCAAAATCCGCCGGCCAAAAATACAACTTCTAAAATGAGAGAGGCAACAAAGGAACTATGTTCTGATTTACAACTGTTTGATATATGGAGAATCATTCATCCTCTTGAAAAAGATTATACGTTTTACTCAAATCCTCACCGCAGTTTTTCTCGTATTGACTACTTTTTTGCCTCCAGATCGGTGGTGGACAGAGTTCAGTCGTGTGGCATTGGCACACGGGTACTATCAGACCATGCAGATGTCCACATGGTTGTGATGCCACCTCAACCACAACAAATGTCACGTAGTTGGCGATTCAATCCGTCACTTTTAAACAACCCGTTATTTGTGATTTTTATCAAAGACCAAATCGAACTGTTTATGTCAACCAATGATAATGAAAATACTAACCCATCTATTCTTTGGGAGGCACTGAAGGCCTTTTTAAGAGGGGCCATTATTTCGTATAGTACAGCTACGAAAAAGGAGGCTACTAAACAACAAATGGAACTAGAGCATGAGTTAGGCCATTTGGAAAGGCAACTTAAAACCGATTTTACATCAGCTTTGCACAAAAAGGCAGAAGACACCCGTTCAGCTTTGAACCAACTGTTAACCCAGAAAGCTGAGGCTAGTGTTTTTTATGCTAGACACCGATTTTTCGAAATGGAAGATAAACCAGGGCGATTGTTAGCTAGGCTGGTAGCTGGTAAACGAGATACTCGAGCCATACCTTCACTAAAAGATGAAAATTGACAAAACCACTACGAAAATAGAAAGATATACTCATCAGAGACCTCAGTACCACAAAATGCTGTTTCTAGTTTCCTGGAAAAACTTAGTTTGCCATTCTTGTCAGAGGATGACCAAGCAACACTTGGGGGGCCGATAACAAAAGAAGAGGTGCTATTTGCGATAAAATCTCTCCAGAGTGGTAAAGTGGGTGGGCCTGATGGTTATGGGCCTGAGTTTTATAAAATCTTTCATGAGCAATTAGTTAGGCCGTTATTAAATATGTACCAGCATTCGACGGAAACGGGCACTCTTCCTTCCACGTTATATTCAGCAAATATCTCCCTGATACTGAAAAAAGGTAAACCTGCAGACCAGTGTAGCTCTTATCGCCCAATTAGTTTGATAAATGTAGATAGCAAGATTTTTTCAAAAATATTATCAAGAAGATTAGAAAACTATTTGCCAATTCTTGTCAAACCCGACCAAACAGGGTTTATTAAAAATAGACAATCTTTTAGTAATATGCGAAAACTATTGAATGTCATAGAACACTCTGATATCACTAAAACACAGGGTCTTGTCATTTCGCTTGACGCTGAAAAAGCGTTTGACCGTGTGGAGTGGGCATACTTATTTGCGGTCATGGAAAAGTTTGGTCTAGGCAGAGGCTTTATTGACCTTATTAAATTGTTATACAACTCGCCTAAAGCAAGTGTAATTGTGAATGGCATCCGATCGGCAGAGTTTGGACTTGGACGATCAACTCGCCAGGGCGATCCAATTTCTCCACACATTTTTGCACTGGCAATTGAACCACTGGCTGAGGCTATTAGAAGTAACAATTGTATTTCTGGGTATAAGATTGGAGGGTCTGAATACAAAATTGTGTTATATGCAGATGATGTTTTGCTGTTTATTACTAATCCTGAGATGTCCATTCCGACTGTTATGTCTGTTATAAAAACATTTGGTTCTATATCTGGTTACAAGGTTAACTTTGACAAGACAATGGCCATGCCATTGGCAAATTGTATTATGATGAATGATTTTCCATTTACTTGGTCTGAATCTGGATTCACATACTTGGGTATTCATGTCTCGCAAAATATTGGGAACATTTTAAAGAAAAATATTGATTTGGTCCATAAGAATGTTAAAGGGGATCTCACTAGATGGATGGATTTACCTGTGTCTTGGATGGGAAGAGTGAGCCTAATCAAAATGAATGTATTACCACGCCTTCTTTACCCTTTACAAATGCTTCCAATATGTTTCACTAAGAAAAAGGCAAGAGATATTGAGAGAGATTTATCTAAATTTATTTGGAGGGGGAAGAAACCCCGGTTAAGCTTTAAAACTTTACAACTACCAAAAGATGAAGGTGGACTTGCTCTCCCCAATATTATGCTTTACAACTGGTCATGTCAGTGCAGAATCATTCATGAGTGGATACATTTACACATGAAAGGACAAAACAAACCACTTGAATCTTGGGGGTGCGCACCTTATTCATTGATGAGTGAACTTACAAGAAAGAAAAACATAAAATATGCCAATTTATTGATTGGCAACACTATAAAAGCTTGGAGAGATATGAACAAATATACATCCCATGTTACTAGTCTGTATTTTTTGACACCTTTAATGAACAATCCTGATTTCCCCCCTGGGTTAAAAAGTCCAATATTTCAAAGATGGTATAATACAGGATTAAGAGTAATTGGTGATCTATTTGAAGGTAATATCCTTATGTCATTTTCACAAATTCAGGACAAATTTGGTACCCCACAGAGGGACTTTTTTGCGTATTTACAGGTTCGGCACTTTGTTCAGGCATATTTTAAGATCACTCAAGATTTAATGTTACCAAGTTCCATTGAGAAGTCTGTGTTGGCTCTTAATGTTAAGAAATCTATCATTAAGCAGTGTTGTGCCAGCTTGCAAGACTTTAATGGACATAACATTGAAAAGACTGTTGAGCGATGGGAGGAAGATCTTCAATGCCATTACAGGGAACAAGACTGGAAAGAATGTCTTCAATCTACTCACTCATTATTCCTTAGTAATAAATATAAAGAAATTCAGTATAAAATATTACATAGACAACACAGGACACCGATTTTTCTGAATAAAATAGACCCAAGCAGATCACCTTTGTGCCTTAAATGTAAAGTTGCAAATGGGACATATATACATTGTTTATGGAGTTGTCCAAAAATATTAAAATATTGGTTATGCATAACCAAGGAAATCAGGGCTATATTGAAATGTAGGATTTGTAAGGACCCAGGTCAGTTTCTGTTGGGGCTGCCATCTTCTAATAAGTTGAGAGACCAGAACAAATCAAAGTTATTATCTAAGCTTTTATTTTTAGCACGAAAATGTATTCTATTTAATTGGATTAAGGATAAGCCACCAACAGTAACTCAGTGGTATAAAGAAATTTTCAAAGTATTACCAATGGAAAGGTTGAGTGCAAAGTTAAAAGGCAATGATGATATCTTTTTGGATTTATGGCGCCCACTAGTGGAATACTTGCCTGGTGATCTCAGGGATATTCTGCAGAGAGGAGCAGGTTCTTTGAAGTGGAAGGCCTTGGGCTAGTCCAGTTGACTTAAGTTTGTTTTTTGCTATTTTTATATGAATACTTTGTTTTTTATTTTACTTAATAGAATATCTGTAACTCAGACTGCTCATTGTATATAGTTTGTTTTTGTTGTTATACGTGTTTTTTAACATGGAAAAATGGTAATAAAATATATTAATGAAAAAAAAAGAAGGGTCAAGAAACAAAACAAGACCAATCAGTTGTCCTCAAGTCAGCCTATCACCTGGACAGAGAAACATCAGACTGTGCTTTGTGAACTCATAGACCACCTGCTGCACCCACCCATTTTAGGTTACCCTGATTTTGACAGTCCTTTTGTGGTGCACTGCGATGCATCTCAAGAGGGTCTTGGAGCAGTACTCTATCAGAGACAGAAAGGCAAACTGGTAGTTATTGGGTACGGCTCTAGGACCTTGACTCCACCGGAAAAGAACTACCATTTGCATTCCGGTAAATTAGAATTTTTAGCAATGAAATGGGCAATTTGCGAAAGGTTTAGGGAGTACCTCTATTATGCACCATCATTTGTCGTTTACACCGACAATAATCCCCTAACCTATGTCCTGTCATCTGCTAAACTCAACGCCACAATGCACAGGTGGGTGGCTGAACTTGCTGATTTTGAGTTCACGATTAAGTATCGGCCAGGGAGATGCAATGGGGATGCTGACGGGCTGTCGCAAATGCCTCTTGATATGGACCAGTATATGCTCACATGCTCCAAAGAGGTTGAGCCAGAGGTGATAGCCACCATAACTCAAGCTGTACATACTAAAGCCCAAAAGCCTGAGCCATGGATGTGTCCTGTCACTATCACTACAGCTTGCTCTTCTAGGCTTGCTATCGACAGTAATGGACTTATCTACAGGAAGACTGCTACTAGCTCTCAACTGCTACTACCCAAAATATTCCACCCACTCGTCTACAAAGAGCTACACGAAGAAATGGGTCATCTCGGGCCAGAAAGGACACTGACTCTTATCCATGAAAGATTCTTCTGGCCTCACATGCGGCGCGACATTGACCACTATGTGACTAAGGTATGTAGCTGCCTCAAACGTAAGCGCCCCAACAAACCAACTAGAGCACCGTTAACCAACATAGTGACCACTTACCCGTTTGAGCTCGTCTCAATTGACTATCTGCACTTAGAGGCAAGTAAAGGGGGCTATGAATATATACTTGTCGTCATGGACCATTTTACAAGATTCGCCCAGGCCTATGCATGCACCAACAAGTCAGCAAAAACTGCAGCAAGTAAACTGTTTGGAGACTATGTGCTTAAGTTTGGGTTCCCTACTAAGCTGCACCACGATCAAGGCAGGGAGTTCGAAAATAAATTGTTTCACAAGCTCCAGGAATATTGTGGCATTCAGGGTTCCCATACGACTCCATATCATCCTGCCGGGAATGGCCAGGTAGAAAGGTTTAACCGCACATTGCTCTCCATGCTAAGAAGCCTGCCAGAGACAGCTAAATCTGACTGGAAAGGCTCACTGGACAAAGTGGTGCATGCGTACAATTGTACGCGAAATGAGGCAACTGGGTTTTCTCCCCATTTTCTGCTCTTTGGTCGGAGTCCTAAGCTACCCATTGATATCATGTTTGGCCTGACCCCTGGTGGCGATGAGGAAGAAAGCACATCCCACAGTGAGTATGCTGACAAGTGGCACAAGCGCATGCTCGAGGCATACAAAATTGCTTCACAAAGTGACTGTAAAGGACAGGCTAGGTCGAAAACATACTATGACAAGAAAGCTTATGGTGCAGAGCTTCAACCAGGAAGCAGGGTGCTCGTGCGTAACCTTTCCGAGCGAGGTGGCCCAGGCAAACTCAGGTCTTACTGGGAGGAGAAAGTTCATGTGGTTGTTGAAAAGAAACCTGACACTCCCGTATATGTGATCAAGCCTGAGAGAGGTCTTGGGAAGGCACGAGTCATTCACAGAAACCTGTTGCTGCCCTGCGACTATCTGCCCTTTGAGGAAGCAGTTCCACCTTCACGCACACAACCTGCAAAGAATAATAAAATCCGAAAACAAGATAAGCGTAATAAGTCTGACGATAACAGCTCTGAGGATTCTGAAAATGAAGCTGAGTGGCAGGCAATCATCTCGAGGCCAAACAGGAGTCAGTTGAGAGCAAGTGCAGAGGAGTTCCGCCCACAGCCAACCCCTAGACATCACGACACCAGCATCAACGAGGAGCTCCACAGATACGACTCCGAAGCTGCTCCAGATGGTCCGTCGGGTGGTGAGGACAGCGTGAGGTCCGAGCCAGAGGAGCAGGTACAGGAGGATGCCCAGGACAGTTCCAACACAGACCAGAGCCCTGCAGCATCATCTGACGAAGCAGACGAGGATGCTGGGCTCCAGCCAACCACCTTACGACAGTATCCTTTCAGACATAGAAAGCCGCCCTCGACACTTACCTACAACACTTTAGGTCAGCCTTCTCTTACACATAAAAAGGTGTAGTGACGCTATTGTGTTAGTCTATTTGTTCACTTGTTCTACATTGAGTTCAGCATAATGTTAAGCCGTATGCCTATAGACCACACGTTGGCAATTTTGATAATAGACACAACACAGCCCGAGTATAGAAAACAAGCATATCTCTTATGTAGGTAATAGCCTTATTAGCTTGTTGGAAGAGTCGTAGTCTAGAGTACAAGAATCTTCTTTCAGTGGAGGTACTTTTCCTTATGAAACAGAGCATATCTTTAGATATCACCTTGCCAGTGGTGTCTTCCGGTGAACATGGAGGAAGAGGGAGATGCACTCCATGTGAAGGACTGTTAATGGACGTTTGGTGCCTCCTTAATATAAACTGACTCCCACTCTTGTGGCTATGACTCTGATGTTGAAGACTCATTTATGGACTGTGTAATGTCGGGACGCCATTAATTTTGCAGGGGAGAGTGTGGGACAATTGGTAATAGATTATTTGGATTATAAAACACCACCTATTTATTTTTTGTAATTAGCACGGAATTCATATTTTATTTGACATACAAGAAGTGGAATGTAAACAATAATTTTAGTCAGGAGATACTTTGGGAACGCACGCGCGCAGGGGAAGGCAGTCGGGGGGGCCTTGCAGGTCCTTATTAGATTTTGCCTCATTGAGAATGGCGTGGTCATGGCGTGTGTCTTCTGTGTTTTACAGGTGAGCGATGATTATTTGTAAAATAGCTTCTTGTAAAGTTTCTTTTAAGGGCATAGACGTCCTCTGTTGTACAAACGCTTATTAGATTTTGCCTCGTTGAGAATGGCGTGGTCATGGCGTGTGTCTTCTGTGTTTCACAGAGTGTAATAAACGGCGAGAAAATACCCTTTAAGTGTCTTCATCCGACCACAAACGCTACATAATACTTATTCTTTATCTGCATAGTTTTGCCCACACGGACACAAGTTGTGGATGTGGAACAGCCAGCCATTGCTCAAGCATGGGGGAGGGGGTTTTATGCTCGCATCAAATGTGCTATTGTCTGGAAACAATTACACTAAGATCGCCCTCCTCTTCAAATATATGAACATGAGAATGGTGACATCTTCAACTCCCTATGGGATACAGCATTCCTACAGCATACCAGCTGTAAGGGAGTTTTGGACAGAGAAGAGGGCTGCCATTATACACGGATTACAGGCTAAAGACAGTGTTGTTGCCCTTGGTAAGTAATAAACTGCATGTATTTGCAAATCCTCAAATACCTGGCATATTTCTATTTTAGCTGACGGACGAATGGACTCCCCAGTTAATTCAGTGGTTTGTGTGATTTGTCTCGAAATGTTCATTCTTTTTCTATAAGGACACTCAGCCATGTGTTGTACATACACTACAATGGAGCTGAACACCCGAGACATCAGAAAGCGTTGTCACAGTTGATAAAAGACATGTTGGCAGGAAGAGCACGTCTATGGAGAAGGATGTCTTCATAAAAACATTTGAAGTCCTCATGAGGGAGTTGAACATCAAAGAAGTAGTGACTGACGCGCATGTGCAGATTGCTTCCCTCATGCGTAAGAATCATTTTTGGATTTGAGATAGTGATTGGCATTTTCTAAAGTTTGTGTTTCATAATAGATCCAGACAAGGGGAGATTCACGGAGAGGAGCGTTTTCCATTCCGTCGACCTCTGGCATGCAGCACAGAATCTCACTAAGAGACTTCACGCTGTAAGTGACATATGATTTTCATGTTGTGAGTGACATTATGCAGTAATGAAACATGAATTTGAACTCTTTCTACAGGCTGGAGTGATATCTGGACAAAAAACAATACTTGGCTGGATAAAAGATATTGTAAACCATTTTTGGTTTGCTTGGCAACATGCAAGCGACAGAGAGGAGTTTATGGTGTGATCATTCAAAATGTATGCAATAGTTTTGTAAAGTACTGTAGTAATAGATGTTAACTTTGCTTCTACCATTACATTATAGAGGTTCTGGGCTATTTATGTTAATTACATTTCTGTATTTTAGGGTGTGTGGCGTGGTGTTCTCCATCATGTCAGTGGAATACATGAGTGGGCCCTCTGCAGATGCCTCCATGGGCCTTTGGGTGATGAAAGTAAGGAAAGAGAGGTCCTACCCCCTGGATCTACAGCACATGTGGCTCTGTCACAAATTGTGCTCAACCGCACATGGCTGAAGGATATTGAGAAGTTTCTCACCTTCCGGTAAGATTGTTTATTTTGTAGGTATGGGCATCAGAATAATTGAAAAAATTATGTTACTACAAACTGTAATAATAACATTTTTATGTTATTCAATATGAATATTCCTTTGTCATTTGATTTCATTATATTATCTAGGACAACTTAACAACTCAAATCCTTTCAAAACCACAGACTCATGTATGCTGGCAAGCGGATTGCCTTTTCATATGAAGCCTATGAAGCCAGGACCTTTCTTGCGGCCTTGGACTAAAACAACCACAACCACCGACCAGTGCATGTCAACAACAAAGGCCAAGTGTCGTAAGTGATTGCTTTATGACTTTCCAATACAGTGCCTTGCGAAAGTACTAATACACCTTGAACATTTGCACATTTTGTCATGTTTAGAACCCTGAACGTAAAGATTTTATTTGGATGTTTTTACTGAAAGTTCACACACAAGTAACAGAAAACTGTGAAGTGAAAGTAAAATGATACAGGATTCTGTTCTTTTTCAAAAAATAGAAACGGAGAAAAAGTGGAGCGTGCATAAGTATTCCATCCATCCATCCATTTTCTTCCACTTGTCCGTTGCCGGGTCGTGGGGGCAGCTGTTGGAGCTGCACCAGTCCCTGCTCCTCCAGGTGGTGGTTCCACAGAAGGACGGCCTCATGGTTCTAACCAGGCCTGTTGGTCTCTCATAAGGGGCTTCTGAACCGCTCTTTGTCTGACCCGTCACCTAGGACCTGTTTGCCATGGGAGGCCCTACCAGGGGCACGAAGCCCCCGACAACAGAGCTCCAGGATCATTCGGGTGCTCAAACCCCTCCACCATGTTAAGGTGGCGGTTCCAGGTATTCATACAGCATTTTTCGGAGTGCATTAAATTGCCTTTATAACATTCCTAATGCCTGCAGAAAGTTCACACCTTGCCCTAACCATTAAATAGAGGCCACCTGTGTGTAATCTACTCTCAGTATAATTCCAGCTGTTCTGTGAGGGCCTCAGAGCTATGGTCAGAGTGTATTGGTCACTAAACAACATCATGAAGGCCAAGGAGCTCACCAGAGAGGTCAGGGATAAAGCTGTGGAGAAGTTTAAAGCAGCGTTAAGTTATACAAAAATTTCCCAAGATTTGAACATCTCACGGAGCACTGTTCAATCCATCATTCAGAAATGGAAAGAGTATAGCACCACTGTGAACTTACCAAGACACGGGCGTCCACCTAAACTAACAGACCGAACAAGGAGAGCACTGGTCAGAAATGCAACCAAGTGCCCCAAGATAACTCTGGAGGAGCTGGGACGTCCTGCCGCTGAGCTGGGGGAATCTGTACATGGGACAACTATAAGTCGTACTCTACACTAATCTGGCCTTCATGGACGAGTGGCAGAAGAAAGCCATTATTGAAAAGAGGCCAAAAGAAATCCCGTTTGAAGTTTGCTAGAAGTCATATGGAGGACACAGCTACCATGTGGAAGAAGGTGCTTTGGTCGGATGAGACAAAAAATGAACTTTTTGACCCAAATGCAAAACGTTATGTATGGAGCAAACCTAACACTGCTCATCGTCCTGAGTGCACCATCCCCAGTGTCAAATATGGTGGGGGGGCATCATGCTATGGGGCTGCTTTTCCTCAGCGGGGACTGGGAAGATTGTAAGAATAGTTGGGAAGATGGATGGAGCCAAATACAGAGACATTTTGGAGGAAAACCTGCTGGAGTCAGCAAGAGAATTGAGGCTGGGGCGGAGATTCACCTTCCAGCAGGACAATGACCCTAAACACAAACATCTACAATGGAATGGTTTAAAAACAAACATATTAATGTGTTAGAATGGCCCAGTCAAAGTCCTGACCTAAATCCTATTGAAAATCTGTGGAAAGACCTGAAAACTGCTGTTCACAAACGCTCTCCTTCTAATGTGACAGAGCTTGAGTTGTTTTGTAAAGAGGAATGGGCTAAAATGTCAGTCTCTACATGTGCAAACCTTGTAGAGTCAAACCCCAGAAGACTTGCTGCTGTTATTGCAGAAAAAGGGGGTTCCACAAAGTATTAAGTCATGCTGTATGAATACTTGTGCACGCCCCACTTTTCGGTTTTCTATTTTTTGTAAGATAACAGAATCATGTATCATTTTGCTTTCACTTCACAGTTGTCCGTTACTTGCGGGTGAACTTTCAGTAAAAAATTCAAAATAAAATCTTTATGTTTAGGGTTGTAAACATGACAAAATGGGCAAACGTTCAAGGTGTATTAGTACTTTCACAAGGCACTGTAAAATGCATGTTTTGGGATCTAATGTAATTTTTATTTTTATTTTACCGCAGGCAAAAACGACTGTACAGCAGGAAGTCACAGCGCTACCGGGTACAGTCAAAGAAACAAAAGACTACAGTTACATCCCTGACCTGCAGACCAAAATTCTACGAATTCGACTGCAGTCTGCCGGAGGACGCCCAAGAAAACTAAGCTTCAGACCAGAAGACCCTCGGTTTCTGGGACCCCTGTCTGTCATTGTGCCCCCTCGTACAGCTGATCTGGTGCAGTCACAAGTCTGCAGAAATGAAATGTTTTGTGAGCCTCGATAAGAACAATGTGTACAAATGCTGCCTATTACTATCTAAAAAACATTGCTAAAAAAAAGAAAAACATAGTGTCTAAACCAGACTAATTCATGCATTTGTCTCCAGTCGTTTAAGCTATTGTAACAACCTGTTCAAACTAGCTTCCAGAGCTGCAGTACATCCAAAATGCTGCGGCTCGAGATCTGACCAGAACCAGGAAAAATAACCATATTAGCCCAGTGCTCCGGTCTCTGCACTGGCCTCTGGTCACTCAGAGAATAGAATTTAAAACTCCTCTGCTTGTGTATAAGTCTCTCCATAGTTGAGCACCAAAGTATGTAGCTGACATGGTAAATGGACTCAACTTATATAGCGCTTTTCTACCTTTATCAGGCCCAAAGCACTTTACAGTAAGGAACCAGTGACCCACTCATACACCAATGTATGACACTGGAGGCAAGGACATAACAACAGTGTGCTTTTGCGGGAGCTGGGATTCAAACCCACAACCTTCCGATCACAAGATGACCCAATCTACCAAGTGCGCCACCAGCGCCACACAAGGCCCGATGTGTTACAGCTGAACCACATCACGCCTTGAGAACCTCAGTGAGGGGTCTCCTGGTGGTTCACAGAGTCACGACTGAATACTGTAAGGCTGCGTTTCAAGTTCATGCAGCAAAGGTCTGGAACAGCCTCCGTGAGGACATGAGACAGGCCCTGACTGTGTTTAAGTCCAGGCTGAAAGCATGCTTAATTACAGTAATGCTGCCTATGGCAATTGACTGTATTTGAACACATTTGAATATATAATTTGAATATATACATACTTGTATTTCACAGTGTATATATATGAATTGTATCGATTGATTTGTTTTATTGCTATTTACTGTGTTTTTATTGTGTTTTTTTGTGTTACTGTGAGGAACATTGAGTTGCCTTGTGCATGAAATGTGCTGTAATAAATAAATAAATAAATTGCCTTGCCTTTGTTTACCTTGCAAGCACGGTGAATTCTCACGGTATTTGTGAGTGTACAAACACACGACAATCCATCTTGTTGCCACGTCACCTTGTTTCCTGTTGCCACGTCACCTTTGCGAGACTCGTGTTTGTTTCGCTGGAAGTCTCTTGGAATTTCAGTAACATTTTAAGAGTTGGTGAAATCATTATGGCTAGCCGCACCGAGCAAGAGCTTCACCGTCTAAGACTGGACATAAAGCGATTGACGGAGGATATTAAAAAGAAAGAAGCGCTTGTTTCCGACCTCATGGAAATATCCCATAGACAATCACTCCATATTTCCTCTCTGACTGCTGCCCTCCAAGAGACAGTGCTCGGAGACCCGGTTACCTGTCCCTCACCCTCTAGCTCAACTCCCCACCCGCAAACCGTGCACAGAACAAAAACACTTGGATCTACCTGTTTGAGCCTCACGAACCGCTTCTCTGTATTGGCGGAGGACTCACCTACTCCAGCTGTTCCGGCAACGGCGCTCTCCAATCTGGACCCGGCGATGGATTTCCCGGCTCTCCAAGGGGGTGGCGCGGATCCCCGCTCGGCCCAGCCTCACAAACAGGGGGAAAAAACATCGGCCAGGCGTAATATCCTAAAAGAGGCGGTCCGGAGACGATCCAGTGGATCCTCGGGTATGGCTCCGGTCTTGTCGCTGTCCCCGACGCTGCACGCGCCCTCGCAGCTGCTGACGGTGTCGCGGTCTCATCAAGCCGCGACACCGCCGGTGGCCCCCCCGCGGTCAGCTCTCGCGTCACGGCCACAACATTCCGCGTCGCGAGAGGTATCCCCGCGGTCCTCTCCGGCGGAGCCACGGACACAACAACCCGCGGTGCAGCCGGTGATCCCGGACGAGGGCGCGCAACAACAGCAGCCAGGATCCACTCCTGTCGGGGCGGGACTTGAACCCATCGGTCAGCCCGCGGCCCTGGTCTCTCCTCCGTCCTCTCCACATGGTGATGTTTCCGAGTCCGCCCACCAGCCAAAGCCACTATTCCCCACCACAACACTCATAATAGGAGACTCCATTATCAGAAACGTCCGTTTTTATAACGCCGCAACCCACTGCTTCCCAGGTGCTACAGTTTCCAGGATAACACAAAAACTCCCAGGCATTTTTCAGTCCATGCACCCATCCGTCCATAGAGTAATCGTCCACGTGGGTACAAATGACGTATCGAAAAGACAATCGGAGCGTACAAAACTGGATTTTAAAGAACTCCTCAGCGTTCTGAGACCATGGATTTTTAAAGGTGTGTCTGTGTTCATCTCGGGCCCCCTCCCCACGCTGAATCGTGGCGATGAACATTTTAGCAGGACCTTCCATCTGAACTGCTGGCTTAAATCCGTATGTAGACCTCTAACCTCTTTAATTGACAATTTTAGCCTTTTTATGGACCGACCCTCTCATTTCCGAGTCGACGGCTTACATCTGAACCTGAGGGGCAGCCGTCTGCTCACAAAGAACATGACCCTGGCAGTCCACTCCTCACCTGCACGTGATTGACGGTTTGCCTCCAGTCAATCACGCGCAGGTGCAGCCTCCGCCAACACTCCCCCTCCTATCGTTTCCACGCCCCCCTCACAAACCATCCCTGTCATCACTAGCAGAGAGCGGACACAACACAACCCTCCATGCAATTATCCCGTTAATATGGACAGGAATTATCCTGTCCATATTAACCTTTTAAAACCCCTCCCCAAAGCCCCCCCACAGTCCACAGCTAATCCATCTCAAACCACAATAAACATGGCTCTTTTAAATGTCCGCTCTCTGCAGAACAAGTCTTTTATTGTGAATGACCTGATTTTAGATAATAATCTTGATTGTTTGTTTTTAACTGAAACCTGGCTGGGTACAGATGCGACCGCGGTTCTTGCTGAGGCCTCCCCACCTAATTTTAGCAGCACCTTTTCAATAAGGAATGGGAAAAGGGGAGGTGGTACTGCTTCCATATGTACAAACACTCTTCCACCAAACCTATTTTATTTGATCCATTCCCCACTTTTGAGCACCATGCAGTTGTTTTTAGCAATCCCCCCATTCTATGTGTCACTATTTACAGACCCCCCAAAAAATGCCCTCTTTTTGTTAAGGAGTTTTTATCACTTTTACATAGCTCTTTTAATATGATTCTTTTAACTGGTGATTTTAATCTACACATAGATAATCTTTTAGACCCTGTTGCTAGGGATTTTTTAAATGTTCTTAATTATATGGATTTTACCCAACACGTCACACAGCCAACTCACGACAGAGGACACAGTCTGGACCTGGTCATCACGTATGGCCTGTCCACAGCTGTGTCTTCTGTCATTGACTTGGCTGTTTCTGACCATTACTGTGTGTTTTTTAATATCACCAGTTTTACCCAGCGGGAGACCTCGGTAAGAGCTGTGAGGAAACGTCATCTCACCCCTGAAGTGGCTGCAAATTTTATTGATGTTTTAGAGAAATATTCTCCTATTGTTCTACCTGCCCTCTGTGATTTTATTTTTGAAAATTTTAATAGCAAACTCAAGTCAGCGCTTGATTCTATCGCTCCTTTAAAATCCAAGAAACTCCCTACAAAACCAATTACTCCATGGAGGAATGAGGAAATTAAACAACTCAAAAGACAATGCAGGGTGGCAGAGAGAAAATGGAGAAAAAACAAAATTACCATAAACTACCAAATCTTCCGTGAACAACAATCAACCTACAATAACACAGTAAGAAACACAAGAAACAACTACTTCTCAAAAATTATCAACAATAATAAAAACAATCCCAAGGTACTCTTCTCTACAATAGAACATCTAATCAATCCTGATTTTAACAAGACCAATTTTACTCCAAGTGACTCCCTTTGCGAGGCGTTTGCAGACCAGGGGAAAGATAGACACTATCAGATGTAATATTTTATCTACTCAAAGTAACACGGTTTTAAATACATCTGGTTGTCTACTTGTTCCAGAGGAAACACTGCACAGTTTTGTCCAGGTTAATGCTGAGATGCTTGATAAAGTTTTCTCCTCAGTGAGGCCCACCACATGTCCTTTAGACCCGGTCCCAACCCCGTTTTTTAAAACTTTCTATGGATCTCTTAGAGACGAGCTTTTACACATGATGAATTGCTCTCTTCAGACGGGGGTCTTCCCTGCTGCCTTTAAGGGGGCGGTGGTGAGGCCTCTGCTGAAGAAGAGCAATTTGGACCGTAATGATTTTAACAACTTTAGACCGGTATCCAACTTACCATTTTTAAGCAAAATCTTAGAAAAACTTGTTTTTACCCAACTTAGCGACTTTATAAATGCACATGACGTCCCTGAGAAATTTCAGTCTGGCTTTAGGGTAAACCACAGCACCGAGACAGCCCTTTTAAAGATTTTAAACGATTTTAGATTAAATTATGATTCCAAAAGGTTGACAGTGTTGGTTCTACTGGATCTGAGCGCTGCCTTTGATACAGTCGACCATACTATTCTTTTAACTCGTTTAAAACACATCGGCCTCTCTGGTGCTGTCCACAAATGGTTTACATCCTACCTCACAGACAGGACATTCATGGTAAGTGTGGATACCTGCTCCTCCAAGGTCCATAATATTACATGTGGTGTGCCCCAGGGTTCGATTTTAGGGCCAGTGCTTTTTAACCTGTATATGCTCCCTCTTGGTGATGTCATCAGGAGACATGGAGTCAACTTTCATAGTTACGCTGACGATACACAGTTGTACATCTCCATGTCTCCTGAGGACACCAGGCCAATGGATGCACTTTTTAACTGCATTTTAGATATCAAATCCTGGATGGCAGAAAACTTTCTCCAGCTTAACCAGGACAAAACTGAAGTTTTAGTCATCGGTCCTAAGGCCCAGAGAGAGAAACTTTTACCCAAACTACAGTCATTGTCTTTTAATCCTTCCTCACAGGTGAAGAACCTGGGTGTGATTTTTGACTCTGAGCTGACTTTAATTCCACACATTAAGAATATCACAAAGATAGGTTTTTACATCTAAAGAACATAGCCAGAGTCCGCCCCATTCTCTCTCGGGCCAACACGGAGACGCTAATGCATGCTTTTATCACCAGTCGTATCGACTACTGTAATGCCCTGCTTTCTGGTCTTCCCAAAAAGAGTATCTCAGGTTTACAACTTTTACAAAATTCAGCAGCTCGTGTCCTGACGAAGACCAGGAGGCGGGACCACATTACACCGGTTTTAGAGTCACTGCATTGGCTCCCCGTGTGTTTCAGGATCCATTTTAAAGTTCTTTTAATGGTTTTTAAATGTCTTAATGGTCTTGGTCCTTCTTATATTTCAGAACTGCTTTTACCTTATGAGCCTTCGCGGTCCCTTCGCTCCTCTGGCAGGGGTCTCCTAGTTATTCCTAAAGTCAACAGAAAGACTCACGGCGAGGCGTCTTTCCAATACTATGGCCCTCGCCTCTGGAACGACCTGAGGAGGAGCTCAGGACCGCAGAGAACGTTCATGTTTTTAAGAGCAGGCTCAAGACCCACCTTTTTAGTTTAGCTTTTAATTAATATTTACTTATATTAACCTTATTTACCGGTTTTAGTTCTATTATTTCTTTATTTTCCCTCTTTTATCCTGTGCTATTTCACGCACAGTTTTAGCTGTTTTTAATGTATCTCTTATTAAATATTTATTTATTTATTTTTATTTATTTTATTCATTTATTTTTTATGTTCTCCTAGTGGTTCCTCTGAGGGAGCCCTCTGCCCCGGGAGTGCTGGTTGGCTGTGGCCGTGCGGGCGCTCTCCTGGGGGTGCCTGGATGGAGGTAGGACGTCTCTCCTACACCTACTCCGGGCCCCCTGGGTTGGCGCTCTGTGGCTGTGGGCGATGGGCTGCTCCTGGTGCAGACGGCTCCTTGGATGATGTTTCCTCTTTCGGTCCATCTGTACCCAGCCTTACGTACTCAACTCTATGTCCATTTTTATTTAAGACTTTTAACTGCTGGGCTGTCTGTACGTCTGTGTGTCTGTGTGTGCGGGTGGTGGGTGGTGGGGTTGTAGTTATTTATGTATATTTACTGGTGGGGACGATTTTTATTATTTTTAATGATTTTTAAGCACTGTAAAGCACTTTGTGTTACATTTTGTATGAAAAGCGCTCTATAAATAAAGTTTGATTTGATTTGATTTGATTTGATCTTGAACCGCTCCCACCTTCACCGTTTGGACCGAACCAACATTGTTTCTGGCAAAAAAGACATTAATTAACTTTAACGTTTTTCAAAACTAAACACGGTGCTGTGGTCTTGAGACAATATATATCAATCTGGCTCTTGCCAGGTTAGCCTTTTGTTGGGGTTTATTAATTTATTCAGAGGCGCCAAGGCAAATACTAGAGGAAAGAAGCAGCTACAAGCTATGAAGGTAAGCATGCTAATGTTATGCTAACACCAGGTAAAGTTGTGCTAACAGCAGCTAAATGCTAACATTGTCAAAATCACCTTTTTCAACAGCGTATGATCTAAATATTAAATCCCTTATGACCTGTGTGTTTCTCCTCTGGACGATCAGAGCCTCAGTCTGTTCTCGTCACTTCAGTATCAGTCAGTCAGTACTATCGCTCGTGTACTTGGATAGACCTGGCACGGTGCCATGCCATTTGTCCGACGTCTCTAACCCAGTTGTGTTGTGGATTAGAGCGCCACAGCCATTGTCCCTAACCTAAAAACCTAAATTCTGATTATTTAAAAAAATCTATTCCTCAAGCTCCAGTTTTGAGATTAAGTTAAAGTAATTTTAAAGTTCAAAAGATGTTCTAATAATATTAACAGAAAGAGGGGGGTAAAAGAGACTTGTTTTATTCGACTGTGGTTATCTGAAATTCATTATGTCCCGGTTGTGCAAGTTTAATTTACATTCTAATCTGCATTTCTTACACAATATGTGGGTCAGACTGTCCTCAGTGCTTTCTCTGAAGCGATGGCACACGGGACGGTACATGTGCGGGGAGGGGATGGGATTTCAACTGTTGGGACGTGTTAGGAAGTGTTCTTGTTTATGGGGCCAAAAATGTAAACCAACTGAGTTGGTCAGTTGGTTGACTACTTGCTACGAGGAGGTATCCGGGCAAGACTCACAGCTAAGCCACACATGCCTTCTATCCCTGCTAGTGTTCTGGCTAATGGACGTTCACTGGAGAATAAAACAGATGAACTGCTAAGCTCTTTCCAGAAGATGGTGTGGAGGAGGAGCTGACCAGTGCAGGACACCACGCTCTGAAACAGGGAGGTACTGCACCATTTCAGAGGATCAGAGGAGTCTGAAGGCAGCCAGCGAGTGCTACGGTTTCCTCTACCTCTAAAAACATGCTGGTCAGGTCGGCCCACAGTTGTTACTTTATATTATTTAATATAATACTTATAATTAGATTTCACTCGACCTACCACCATTTTTAATGCAAGTGTGATATAAATAATGTGTTGGTTTTGCAATAAAATAGCGTAAATGTCCATTATTAGGCAGTATTTATAATCTCAGAATAAAATTAACAATGCTTTCTAATTTTTCAAAGCTGCTTTCTAATAAAATGTGCCCCTTTTCCACCTTTATTAGGCACTCAAAGCGTTTTACAGCAAGGAACCACTCACCCACACACTCTCATTCATACACTAGTATGCATACACTGGAGGGAAGGTGGATGAAGTGTCTTGCCCAAGGACACAACAACAGATTGCACCTTCAGGAGGCGGGATTTGAGTCGGGATTCGACCCGCTCAACCTACTGTGCCACCGTCACAGATTGGATTTATAACTAAAAAATATTATTATAAAATTAGATAAATAAATAAAAAAACTGAAGTATCTGTGCCTTTGTTTACTTTCTCTGAACACATGATATGAAAGAATACATGTGGTAAATGAGCAACATTTCTTGAAAGTGTAAACAACATTTAACCAGAAGCAGTTAGGATGATCACGTGACATGTCCGATGTGAAGACGCACTGTCCACAAAAAAAAAAAACTCAGGCTCCAAATTAACAACACATCCAAATTTAAGAGCAAATACCCCATTTAGTAGATCAATTAAGGATAAAGGGGGTGCACTATGAAAAATCTACTTTGGCCAAGCTTCTACCATGTAGGAACCGATACTTTAGTAAGGGCCGATAACATGATGACAATTTTCCAGCCGATGATGTAATTAATAGTTATTACATGAGTGGCCGGTCAAGATAAAAAACATTCACAAATGTAGTCAATTCAGACAATAATAGAGTACTTTTTTTTAAGTATGTGTTAGATCTCCTGTTTTTTGTGTGTGCTCCCATTGAATGGTTGGTGGTGGTCGGTCTGCCCCACAAGACCCATGTGGCTTTCCAAATCCTCATTTCAATTTTGGAAATATTATTGGGCGTGGTCATGACAAGCCCGCAACTCAGAGGCCATTTTCAACAAAATTCAAAGTCTCATATCTTTCACAGACTTTGTCGGATTGGAACGGACCGAAGCTCATAAATCGGCGCCTATCGTCCCACCCTCATTAAAATAACAGTTTCCAAATATGCAAAACTACCCTAAGACATAGGGGGCAGTAGAGAAACAATTAAGGCAAAACTGGGGTGAATATCAAAAACAATGGAGAAAATGGAGGGGGACATATGATTTGAAAGGACCTCTCTCCTCCAGTGGCATGCTGGGACCTTCGGCTGGGTAATGTCAGCCCGGTAAATTCGAGAAAATTACTCCCCATCATGCCTTTACAGTTAGCAGCTATAGCTCATTTCATTCGAATACAGGCACGCGAGGTTGTAGGATTAAAAGTCTTACAAACTTGCTGTGGTAGTATTCAGTAGCTACAGTCCTTTAGAATCAATTCTTCATTTCCAAAATACAGTATTAAATCACAGCTAGTCTCAAAAAGTGCAAAACATCACTGTAAATGAGCCAGAAGTGTAGAAATATGCGTGACAGGGGACTCCCAGTCTAAAACCATCGTAATGTATCATATCGGTCAAAAAACCAACAGTGTCATTGCGGAGGGTGCCAAAAGCTCCTCCCGAGGTCCTTAGTATCCCGAACATGCTTTCCTCACGTCTCGATCTCTTCCTAAACATTGTTGCACGGATCACTGCTAATTACCTGCCTATTGTTCTTTTGTTAGCTGAGCTGAGCTCAGATTTAATCTCCCGTCACTTTACTCAAATCTCCTTCGGGGGAAACCAAAAGGGCACACCCAGTCCAAAGAGACGGCACCTCGGGCTAACAAAAGAACAATAGGCAGGCAATTAGCAGTGACCATCTATGAATAGGACAGATAATGGGCAGTGATCATCTATGAATAGGACAGATAATGGGCAGTGATCATCTATGAATAGGACATGACTGACCGATACTGAGGTGAGCAGATCGTTATAGACGCTCTACTTCAAGGGTGTTTACCCACGGGTTAGAGTAGCTGTGATAAACTCACCGAGTCCTGTTACTTTGCCAAAACACCAGGACAGATCGTAAAAACTAAAAATACCTTCTTCGGAGTACAACCATGACTTTTAGGTTGGTTTAGACCCGTTTTCTGTGCTGTTTCACTGCAGTACGTTGCGTGTGCCTCGTTTAGCATTGGGGACGTTTTTCAACAATCCGATTTGCTGTTTTTCGCCGCAGGGGCCGCCCAACCACGTGCCTTTCAAAATAAAAGTCTACATGGGTTGTAACCATTTTAAAATGTAAATAACAATGATTATTATTATTATTATAATTACAATCCACAACGGAGACGGAATCTCTGTCACCTCCCCCTCTCTCCATCCACTGTCTCTCCACACACACCACAGGATTGCTCTTCTCACAACTCAACAAGGTAACCATCCTGGATCAGCTGTGAATAAGCACTGCCTTCCAGTTAGGTCCCCCAGCTGGGGGAAGAGACCCTGGGTCTTCCAAGGTCTGGCATAATCTAAGATTTTATTATACAGATACTTAATTAAATTAAATTAAATTAGTCCTTGGAAGACACGTTGTGCTGCGTGACGTCCCGTTGTGCTGCGTGACGTCACTTTGTGCTGCGTGACGTCACTTTGTTCTGCGTGACGTCACTTCGTGCTGCGTGACGTCACGTTGTGCTGCGTGACGTAACGTCGTGCTGCGTGACGTCACTTTGTGCTGCGTGACGTCACTTCGTTCTGCGTGACGTCACTTCGTTCTGCGTGACGTCACTTCGTGCTGCGTGACGTCACGTTGTGCTGCGTGACGTCACGTCGTGCTGCGTGACGTCACGTCTGCTGCGTGACGTCACTTCGTGCTGCGTGACGTCACTTCGTTCTGCGTGACGTCACTTCGTTCTGCGTGACGTCACGTTGTGCTGCGTGACGTCCCGTTGTGCTGCGTGACGTCACTTCGTTCTGCGTGACGTCCCGTTGTGCTGCGTGACGTCACTTTGTTCGGCGTGACGTCACTTTGTGCTGCGTGACGTCACTTTGTTCTGCGTGACGTCACTTTGTGCTGCGTGACGTCCCGTTGTGCTGCGTGACGTCACGTTGTGACTTTGTGCTGCGTGACGTCACGTTGTGCTGCGTGACTTCACTTTGTGCTGCGTGACGTCACTTTGTGCTGCGTGACTTCACTTTGTGCTGCGTGACGTCACTTTGTTCTGCGTGACGTCACTTTGTGCTGCGTGACGTCACGTCTGCTGCGTGACGTCACGTCGTGCTGCGTGACGTCACGTCGTGCTGCGTGACGTCACGTCGTGCTGCGTGAGGTCACTTTGTGCTGCGTGACGTCACTTTGTGTTGCGTGACGTCACTTTGTGCTGCGTGACGTCCCGTTGTGCTGCGTGACGTCACGTCGTGCTGCGTGACGTCACGTTGTGCTGCGTGACTTCACTTTGTGCTGCGTGACGTCACTTTGTGCTGCGTGACTTCACTTTGTGCTGCGTGACGTCACTTTGTGCTGCGTGACGTCACGTCTGCTGCGTGACGTCACGTCGTGCTGCGTGACGTCACGTCGTGCTGCGTGACGTCACGTCGTGCTGCGTGAGGTCACTTTGTGCTGCGTGACGTCACTTTGTGTTGCGTGACGTCACTTTGTGCTGCGTGACGTCCCGTTGTGCTGCGTGACGTGACGTCGTGCTGCGTGACGTCACGTCGTGCTGCGTGACGTCACTTTGTTCTGCGTGACGTCACGTTGTGCTGCGTGACGTCACGTCTGCTGCGTGACGTCACTTTGTGCTGCGTGACGTCACTTTGTGCTGCGTGACGTCACTTGTTGCTGCGTGACGTCCCGTTGTGCTGCGTGACGTCCCGTTGTGCTGCGTGACGTGACGTCGTGCTGCGTGACGTCACGTCGTGCTGCGTGACGTCACTTTGTTCTGCGTGACGTCACGTTGTGCTGCGTGACGTCACGTCTGCTGCGTGACGTCACTTTGTGCTGCGTGACGTCACTTTGTGCTGCGTGACATCACTTTGTGCTGCGTGACATCACTTTGTGCTGCGTGACGTCACGTTGTGCTGCGTGACGTCACTTTGTGCTGCGTGACGTCACGTTGTGCTGCGTGACGTTACGTCGTGCTGCGTGATGTCACGTCGTGCTGCGTGATGTCACGTCGTAATGCGTGACATCACTTTGTCACTTTGTGCTGCGTGACGTCACGTCGTGCTGCGTGAGGTCACGTCGTGCTGTGTGAGGTCACTTCGTGCTGCGTGACGTCACTTTGTGCTGCGTGACGTCACTTTGTGCTGCGTGACGTCACGTCGTGCTGCGTGACGTCACGTCGTGCTGCGTCGCGTCACTTTGTGCTGCGTGACGTCACGTTGTGCTGCGTGACATCACTTTGTGCTGCGTGACATCACTTTGTGCTGCGTGACATCACTTTGTCACTTTGTGCTGCGTGACGTCACGTTGTGCTGCGTGACATCACTTTGTCACTTTGTGCTGCGTGACGTCACTTTACATTGTCTTATTTACTGTTCTGTTTTATTGCCTTAATGTTTGTTACAGCCCTATGAGGCAACTCCTGTTGTGATATTGGGCTATACAAAACCATTGATTGATTGACTTTGTGCTGCGTGACGTCACTTTGTGCTGCGTGAGGTCACTTTGTGCTGCGTGACGTCACTTTGTGCTGCGTGACGTCACGTCGTGCTGCGTGACGTCACTTTGTGCTGCGTGACGTCACGTCGTGCTGCGTGACGTCACGTCGTGCTGCGTGGCGTCACGTCGTGCTGCGTGACGTCACGTCGTGCTGCGTGACGTCACTTTGTGCTGCGTGAGGTCACGTTATGACTTTGTGCTGCGTGACGTCACGTTGTGCTGCGTGACTTCACTTTGTGCTGCGTGACGTCACTTTGTGCTGCGTGACGTCACGTCTGCTGCGTGACTTCACTTTGTGCTGCGTGACGTCACTTTGTGCTGCGTGACGTCACGTCTGCTGCGTGACGTCACTTTGTGCTGCGTGACTTCACTTTGTGCTGCGTGACGTCACTTTGTGCTGCGTGACGTCACTTTGTTCTGCGTGACGTCACTTTGTTCTGCGTGACGTCACTTTGTGCTGCGTGACGTCACTTTGTTCTGCGTTACGTCACGTTGTGCTGCGTGACGTCACGTTGTGCTGCGTGACGTCACGTTGTGCTGCGTGACGTCCCGTTGTGCTGCGTGACGTCCCGTTGTGCTGCGTGACGTCACGTCGTGCTGCGTGACGTCACGTCGTGCTGCGTGACGTCACGTCGTGCTGCGTGGCGTCACGTCGTGCTGCGTGACGTCACGTCGTGCTGCGTGAGGTCACGTTGTGACTTTGTGCTGCGTGACATCACGTTGTGCTGCGTGACTTCACTTTGTGCTGCGTGACGTCACTTTGTGCTGCGTGACGTCACTTTGTTCTGCGTGACGTCACTTTGTTCTGCGTGACGTCACTTTGTTCTGCGTGACGTCACTTTGTGCTGCGTGACGTCACTTTGTGCTGCGTGACGTCACGTTGTGCTGCATGACGTCACGTTGTGCTGCGTGACGTCCCGTTGTGCTGCGTGACGTCCCGTTGTGCTGCGTGACGTCACGTTGTGCTGCGTGACGTCACCTTGTGCTGCGTGACGTCCCGTTGTGCTGCGTGACGTCCCGTTGTGCTGCGTGACGTCACGTTGTGCTGCGTGACGTCACGTCTGCTGCGTGACGTCACGTCGTGCTGCGTGACGTGACGTCGTGCTGCGTGACGTCACGTCGTGCTGCGTGACGTGACGTCGTGCTGCGTGACGTGACGTCGTGCTGCGTGACGTCGTGCTGCGTGACGTCACGTCGTGCTGCGTGACGTCACTTTGTTCTGCGTGACGTCACGTTGTGCTGCGTGACGTCACGTCTGCTGCGTGACGTCACTTTGTGCTGCGTGACGTCACTTTGTGCTGCGTGACGTCACTTTGTGCTGCGTGACGTCACTTGTTGCTGCGTGACGTCACTTGTTGCTGCGTGACGTCACGTCGTGCTGCGTGACGTCACGTCGTGCTGCGTGACGTCACGTCGTGCTGCGTGACGTCACGTCGTGCTGCGTGACGTCACGTCGTGCTGCGTGACGTCACGTCGTGCTGCGTGACGTCACGTCGTGACTTTGTGCTGCGTGACGTCACGTTGTGCTGCGTGACTTCACTTTGTGCTGCGTGACGTCACTTTGTGCTGCGTGACGTCACTTTGTTCTGCGTTACGTCACGTTGTGCTGCGTGACGTCCCGTTGTGCTGCGTGACGTCCCGTTGTGCTGCGTGACGTCACGTCGTGCTGCGTGACGTCACGTCGTGCTGCGTGACGTCACGTCGTGCTGCGTGGCGTCACGTCGTGCTGCGTGACGTCACGTCGTGCTGCGTGAGGTCACGTTGTGACTTTGTGCTGCGTGACATCACGTTGTGCTGCGTGACTTCACTTTGTGCTGCGTGACGTCACTTTGTGCTGCGTGACGTCACTTTGTTCTGCGTGACGTCACTTTGTTCTGCGTGACGTCACTTTGTTCTGCGTGACGTCACTTTGTGCTGCGTGACGTCACTTTGTGCTGCGTGACGTCACGTTGTGCTGCGTGACGTCACGTTGTGCTGCGTGACGTCCCGTTGTGCTGCGTGACGTCCCGTTGTGCTGCGTGACGTCACGTTGTGCTGCGTGACGTCACCTTGTGCTGCGTGACGTCCCGTTGTGCTGCGTGACGTCCCGTTGTGCTGCGTGACGTCACGTTGTGCTGCGTGACGTCACGTCTGCTGCGTGACGTCACGTCGTGCTGCGTGACGTGACGTCGTGCTGCGTGACGTCACGTCGTGCTGCGTGACGTGACGTCGTGCTGCGTGACGTGACGTCGTGCTGCGTGACGTCGTGCTGCGTGACGTCACGTCGTGCTGCGTGACGTCACTTTGTTCTGCGTGACGTCACGTTGTGCTGCGTGACGTCACGTCTGCTGCGTGACGTCACTTTGTGCTGCGTGACGTCACTTTGTGCTGCGTGACGTCACTTTGTGCTGCGTGACGTCACTTGTTGCTGCGTGACGTCACTTGTTGCTGCGTGACGTCACGTCGTGCTGCGTGACGTCACGTCGTGCTGCGTGACGTCACGTCGTGCTGCGTGACGTCACGTCGTGCTGCGTGACGTCACGTCGTGACTTTGTGCTGCGTGACGTCACGTCGTGACTTTGTGCTGCGTGACGTCACGTTGTGCTGCGTGACTTCACGTTGTGCTGCGTGATGTCACTTTGTTCTGCGTGACGTCACTTTGTGCTGCGTGACGTCACTTTGTGCTGCGTGACGTCACTTTGTTCTGCGTGACGTCACTTTGTGCTGCGTGACGTCACTTTGTTCTGCGTGACGTCACTTTGTTCTGCGTGACGTCACTTTGTTCTGCGTGACGTCACTTTGTGCTGCGTGACGTCACTTTGTGCTGCGTGACGTCACGTTGTGCTGCGTGACGTCACGTTGTGCTGCGTGACGTCCCGTTGTGCTGCGTGACGTCCCGTTGTGCTGCGTGACGTCACGTTGTGCTGCGTGACGTCACCTTGTGCTGCGTGACGTCCCGTTGTGCTGCGTGACGTCCTGTTGTGCTGCGTGACGTCACGTTGTGCTGCGTGACGTCACGTCTGCTGCGTGACGTCACGTCGTGCTGCGTGACGTGACGTCGTGCTGCGTGACGTCACGTCGTGCTGCGTGACGTGACGTCGTGCTGCGTGACGTGACGTCGTGCTGCGTGACGTCGTGCTGCGTGACGTCAAGTCGTGCTGCGTGACGTCACTTTGTTCTGCGTGACGTCACGTTGTGCTGCGTGACGTCACGTCTGCTGCGTGACGTCACTTTGTGCTGCGTGACGTCACTTTGTGCTGCGTGACGTCACTTTGTGCTGCGTGACGTCACTTGTTGCTGCGTGACGTCACTTGTTGCTGCGTGACGTCACGTCGTGCTGCGTGACGTCACGTCGTGCTGCGTGACGTCACGTCGTGCTGCGTGACGTCACGTCGTGCTGCGTGAGGTCACGTCGTGACTTTGTGCTGCGTGACGTCACGTTGTGCTGCGTGACTTCACTTTGTGCTGCGTGACGTCACTTTGTGCTGCGTGATGTCACTTTGTTCTGCGTGACGTCACTTTGTGCTGCGTGACGTCACTTTGTGCTGCGTGACGTCACTTTGTTCTGCGTGACGTCACTTTGTGCTGCGTGACGTCACTTTGTTCTGCGTGACGTCACTTTGTGCTGCGTGACGTCCCGTTGTGCTGCGTGACGTCCCGTTGTGCTGCGTGACGTCACTTTATGCTGCGTGACGTCCCGTTGTGCTGCGTGACGTCCCGTTGTGCTGCGTGACGTCCCGTTGTGCTGCGTGACGTCACTTTATGCTGCGTGACGTCACTTTATGCTGCGTGACGTCACGTTGTGCTGCGTGACGTCACGTTGTGCTGCGTGACGTCACTTTGTGCTGCGTGACATCACTTTGTCACTTTGTGCTGCGTGATGTCACTTTGTGCTGCGTGACGTCACTTTGTGTTGCGTGACGTCACGTTGTGCTGCGTGACATCACGTTGTGCTGCGTGACATCACTTTGTGCTGCGTGACGTCACGTTGTGCTGCGTGACGTCACTTTGTGCTGCGTGACATCACTTTGTGCTGCGTGACGTCACTTTGTGCTGCGTGACGTCACTTTGTGTTGCGTGACGTCACGTTGTGCTGCGTGATGTCACGTCGTGCTGCGTGATGTCACGTCGTGCTGCGTGACATCACTTTGTCACTTTGTGCTGCGTGACGTCACGTCGTGCTGCGTGACGTCACGTCGTGCTGCGTGAGGTCATGTCGTGCTGCGTGAGGTCACGTCGTGCTGCGTGACGTCACGTTGTGCTGCGTGACGTCACGTTGTGCTGCGTGACGTCACTTTGTGCTGCGTGACGTCACGTCTGCTGCGTGACGTCACTTTGTGCTGCGTGACGTCACTTTGTGCTGCGTGACGTCACTTTGTGCTGCGTGACGTCACGTCTGCTGCGTGACGTCACGTCGTGCTGCGTGACGTCACGTCGTGCTGCGTGACGTCACTTTGTGCTGCGTGACGTCACTTTGTGTTGCGTGACGTCACTTTGTTCTGCGTGACGTCACTTTGTGCTGCGTGACGTCACTTTGTGCTGCGTGACGTCACGTTGTGCTGCGTGACGTCACGTCGTGCTGCGTGACGTCACGTCGTGCTGCGTGACGTCACTTTGTGCTGCGTGACGTCACGTCTGCTGCGTGACGTCACGTCTGCTGCGTGACGTCACGTTGTGCTGCGTGACGTCACTTTGTGCTGCGTGAGGTCACGTCGTGCTGCGTGACGTCACTTTGTGTTGCGTGACGTCACTTTGTTCTGCGTGACGTCACGTTGTGCTGCGTGACGTTACTTTGTGCTGCGTGACGTCACTTTGTGCTGCGTGACGTCACGTCGTGCTGCGTGACGTCACTTTGTGCTGCGTGAGGTCACGTTGTGACTTTGTGCTGCGTGACGTCACGTTGTGCTGCGTGACTTCACTTTGTGCTGCGTGACGTCACTTTGTGCTGCGTGACGTCACGTTGTGCTGCGTGACATCACTTTGTGCTGCGTGACGTCACTTTGTTCTGCGTGACGTCACTTTGTGCTGCGTGACGTCACTTTGTGCTGCGTGACGTCACGTTGTGCTGCGTGACATCACTTTGTGCTGCGTGACATCACTTTGTGCTGCGTGACGTCACTTTGTGCTGCGTGACGTCACTTTGTGCTGCGTGACATCACTTTGTGCTGCGTGACGTCACTTTGTGCTGCGTGACGTCACTTTGTGTTGCGTGACGTCACGTTGTGCTGCGTGATGTCACGTCGTGCTGCGTGATGTCACGTCGTGCTGCGTGACATCACTTTGTCACTTTGTGCTGCGTGACGTCACGTCGTGCTGCGTGACGTCACGTCTGCTGCGTGACGTCACTTTGTGCTGCGTGAGGTCACGTTGTGACTTTGTGCTGCGTGACGTCACGTTGTGTCACGTTGTGCTGCGTGATGTCACGTCGTGCTGCGTGATGTCACGTCGTGCTGCGTGACATCACTTTGTCACTTTGTGCTGCGTGACGTCACGTCGTGCTGCGTGACGTCACGTCTGCTGCGTGACGTCACTTTGTGCTGCGTGAGGTCACGTTGTGACTTTGTGCTGCGTGACGTCACGTTGTGCTGCGTGACTTCACTTTGTGCTGCGTGACGTCACTTTGTGCTGCGTGACGTCACTTTGTTCTGCGTGACGTCACTTTGTGCTGCGTGACGTCACTTTGTGCTGCGTGACGTCACGTTGTGCTGCGTGACATCACTTTGTGCTGCGTGACATCACTTTGTGCTGCGTGACGTCACGTTGTGCTGCGTGATGTCACTTTGTGCTGCGTGACATCACTTTGTGCTGCGTGACGTCACTTTGTGCTGCGTGACGTCACTTTGTGCTGCGTGACGTCACGTTGTGCTGCGTGACGTCACGTCGTGCTGCGTGACGTCACGTCGTGCTGCGTGACGTCACGTCGTGCTGCGTGATGTCACGTCGTGCTGCGTGATGTCACGTCGTGCTGCGTGACATCACTTTGTCACTTTGTGCTGCGTGACGTCACGTCGTGCTGCGTGAGGTCACGTCGTGCTGCGTGACGTCACTTTGTGCTGCGTGACGTCACGTCTGCTGCGTGACGTCACGTCGTGCTGCGTGACGTCACGTTGTGCTGCGTGACGTCACTTTGTGCTGCGTGAGGTCACGTCGTGCTGCGTGACGTCACTTTGTTCTGCGTGACGTCACTTTGTTCTGCGTGACGTCACTTTGTTCTGCGTGACGTCACTTTGTGCTGCGTGACGTCACTTTGTGCTGCGTGACGTCACGTTGTGCTGCGTGACGTCACGTTGTGCTGCGTGACGTCCCGTTGTGCTGCGTGACGTCCCGTTGTGCTGCGTGACGTCACGTTGTGCTGCGTGACGTCACCTTGTGCTGCGTGACGTCCCGTTGTGCTGCGTGACGTCCCGTTGTGCTGCGTGACGTCACGTTGTGCTGCGTGACGTCACGTCTGCTGCGTGACGTCACGTCGTGCTGCGTGACGTGACGTCGTGCTGCGTGACGTCACGTCGTGCTGCGTGACGTGACGTCGTGCTGCGTGACGTGACGTCGTGCTGCGTGACGTCGTGCTGCGTGACGTCACGTCGTGCTGCGTGACGTCACTTTGTTCTGCGTGACGTCACGTTGTGCTGCGTGACGTCACGTCTGCTGCGTGACGTCACTTTGTGCTGCGTGACGTCACTTTGTGCTGCGTGACGTCACTTTGTGCTGCGTGACGTCACTTGTTGCTGCGTGACGTCACTTGTTGCTGCGTGACGTCACGTCGTGCTGCGTGACGTCACGTCGTGCTGCGTGACGTCACGTCGTGCTGCGTGACGTCACGTCGTGCTGCGTGACGTCACGTCGTGACTTTGTGCTGCGTGACGTCACGTCGTGACTTTGTGCTGCGTGACGTCACGTTGTGCTGCGTGACTTCACGTTGTGCTGCGTGATGTCACTTTGTTCTGCGTGACGTCACTTTGTGCTGCGTGACGTCACTTTGTGCTGCGTGACGTCACTTTGTTCTGCGTGACGTCACTTTGTGCTGCGTGACGTCACTTTGTTCTGCGTGACGTCACTTTGTTCTGCGTGACGTCACTTTGTTCTGCGTGACGTCACTTTGTGCTGCGTGACGTCACTTTGTGCTGCGTGACGTCACGTTGTGCTGCGTGACGTCACGTTGTGCTGCGTGACGTCCCGTTGTGCTGCGTGACGTCCCGTTGTGCTGCGTGACGTCACGTTGTGCTGCGTGACGTCACCTTGTGCTGCGTGACGTCCCGTTGTGCTGCGTGACGTCCCGTTGTGCTGCGTGACGTCACGTTGTGCTGCGTGACGTCACGTCTGCTGCGTGACGTCACGTCGTGCTGCGTGACGTGACGTCGTGCTGCGTGACGTCACGTCGTGCTGCGTGACGTGACGTCGTGCTGCGTGACGTGACGTCGTGCTGCGTGACGTCGTGCTGCGTGACGTCAAGTCGTGCTGCGTGACGTCACTTTGTTCTGCGTGACGTCACGTTGTGCTGCGTGACGTCACGTCTGCTGCGTGACGTCACTTTGTGCTGCGTGACGTCACTTTGTGCTGCGTGACGTCACTTTGTGCTGCGTGACGTCACTTGTTGCTGCGTGACGTCACTTGTTGCTGCGTGACGTCACGTCGTGCTGCGTGACGTCACGTCGTGCTGCGTGACGTCACGTCGTGCTGCGTGACGTCACGTCGTGCTGCGTGACGTCACGTCGTGCTGCGTGAGGTCACGTCGTGACTTTGTGCTGCGTGACGTCACGTTGTGCTGCGTGACTTCACTTTGTGCTGCGTGACGTCACTTTGTGCTGCGTGATGTCACTTTGTTCTGCGTGACGTCACTTTGTGCTGCGTGACGTCACTTTGTGCTGCGTGACGTCACTTTGTTCTGCGTGACGTCACTTTGTGCTGCGTGACGTCACTTTGTTCTGCGTGACGTCACTTTGTGCTGCGTGACGTCCCGTTGTGCTGCGTGACGTCCCGTTGTGCTGCGTGACGTCACTTTATGCTGCGTGACGTCCCGTTGTGCTGCGTGACGTCCCGTTGTGCTGCGTGACGTCCCGTTGTGCTGCGTGACGTCACTTTATGCTGCGTGACGTCACTTTATGCTGCGTGACGTCACGTTGTGCTGCGTGACGTCACGTTGTGCTGCGTGACGTCACTTTGTGCTGCGTGACATCACTTTGTCACTTTGTGCTGCGTGATGTCACTTTGTGCTGCGTGACGTCACTTTGTGTTGCGTGACGTCACGTTGTGCTGCGTGACATCACGTTGTGCTGCGTGACATCACTTTGTGCTGCGTGACGTCACGTTGTGCTGCGTGACGTCACTTTGTGCTGCGTGACATCACTTTGTGCTGCGTGACGTCACTTTGTGCTGCGTGACGTCACTTTGTGTTGCGTGACGTCACGTTGTGCTGCGTGATGTCACGTCGTGCTGCGTGATGTCACGTCGTGCTGCGTGACATCACTTTGTCACTTTGTGCTGCGTGACGTCACGTCGTGCTGCGTGACGTCACGTCGTGCTGCGTGAGGTCATGTCGTGCTGCGTGAGGTCACGTCGTGCTGCGTGACGTCACGTTGTGCTGCGTGACGTCACGTTGTGCTGCGTGACGTCACTTTGTGCTGCGTGACGTCACGTCTGCTGCGTGACGTCACTTTGTGCTGCGTGACGTCACTTTGTGCTGCGTGACGTCACTTTGTGCTGCGTGACGTCACGTCTGCTGCGTGACGTCACGTCGTGCTGCGTGACGTCACGTCGTGCTGCGTGACGTCACTTTGTGCTGCGTGACGTCACTTTGTGTTGCGTGACGTCACTTTGTTCTGCGTGACGTCACTTTGTGCTGCGTGACGTCACTTTGTGCTGCGTGACGTCACGTTGTGCTGCGTGACGTCACGTCGTGCTGCGTGACGTCACGTCGTGCTGCGTGACGTCACTTTGTGCTGCGTGACGTCACGTCTGCTGCGTGACGTCACGTCTGCTGCGTGACGTCACGTTGTGCTGCGTGACGTCACTTTGTGCTGCGTGAGGTCACGTCGTGCTGCGTGACGTCACTTTGTGTTGCGTGACGTCACTTTGTTCTGCGTGACGTCACGTTGTGCTGCGTGACGTTACTTTGTGCTGCGTGACGTCACTTTGTGCTGCGTGACGTCACGTCGTGCTGCGTGACGTCACTTTGTGCTGCGTGAGGTCACGTTGTGACTTTGTGCTGCGTGACGTCACGTTGTGCTGCGTGACTTCACTTTGTGCTGCGTGACGTCACTTTGTGCTGCGTGACGTCACGTTGTGCTGCGTGACATCACTTTGTGCTGCGTGACGTCACTTTGTTCTGCGTGACGTCACTTTGTGCTGCGTGACGTCACTTTGTGCTGCGTGACGTCACGTTGTGCTGCGTGACATCACTTTGTGCTGCGTGACATCACTTTGTGCTGCGTGACGTCACTTTGTGCTGCGTGACGTCACTTTGTGCTGCGTGACATCACTTTGTGCTGCGTGACGTCACTTTGTGCTGCGTGACGTCACTTTGTGTTGCGTGACGTCACGTTGTGCTGCGTGATGTCACGTCGTGCTGCGTGATGTCACGTCGTGCTGCGTGACATCACTTTGTCACTTTGTGCTGCGTGACGTCACGTCGTGCTGCGTGACGTCACGTCTGCTGCGTGACGTCACTTTGTGCTGCGTGAGGTCACGTTGTGACTTTGTGCTGCGTGACGTCACGTTGTGTCACGTTGTGCTGCGTGATGTCACGTCGTGCTGCGTGATGTCACGTCGTGCTGCGTGACATCACTTTGTCACTTTGTGCTGCGTGACGTCACGTCGTGCTGCGTGACGTCACGTCTGCTGCGTGACGTCACTTTGTGCTGCGTGAGGTCACGTTGTGACTTTGTGCTGCGTGACGTCACGTTGTGCTGCGTGACTTCACTTTGTGCTGCGTGACGTCACTTTGTGCTGCGTGACGTCACTTTGTTCTGCGTGACGTCACTTTGTGCTGCGTGACGTCACTTTGTGCTGCGTGACGTCACGTTGTGCTGCGTGACATCACTTTGTGCTGCGTGACATCACTTTGTGCTGCGTGACGTCACGTTGTGCTGCGTGATGTCACTTTGTGCTGCGTGACATCACTTTGTGCTGCGTGACGTCACTTTGTGCTGCGTGACGTCACTTTGTGTTGCGTGACGTCACGTTGTGCTGCGTGACGTCACGTCGTGCTGCGTGATGTCACGTCGTGCTGCGTGATGTCACGTCGTGCTGCGTGACATCACTTTGTCACTTTGTGCTGCGTGACGTCACGTCGTGCTGCGTGAGGTCACGTCGTGCTGCGTGACGTCACTTTGTGCTGCGTGACGTCACGTCTGCTGCGTGACGTCACGTCGTGCTGCGTGACGTCACGTTGTGCTGCGTGACGTCACTTTGTGCTGCGTGAGGTCACGTCGTGCTGCGTGACGTCACTTTGTGTTGCGTGACGTCACTTTGTTCTGCGTGACGTCACGTTGTGCTGCGTGACGTCACTTTGTGCTGCGTGACGTCACTTTGTGCTGCGTGACGTCACGTCGTGCTGCGTGACGTCACTTTGTGCTGCGTGAGGTCACGTTGTGACTTTGTGCTGCGTGACGTCACGTTGTGCTGCGTGACTTCACTTTGTGCTGCGTGATGTCACTTTGTGCTGCGTGACGTCACTTTGTGCTGCGTGACTTCACTTTGTGCTGCGTGATGTCACTTTGTGCTGCGTGACGTCACTTTGTTCTGCGTGACGTCACGTTGTGCTGCGTGACATCACTTTGTGCTGCGTGACATCACTTTGTGCTGCGTGACGTCACGTTGTGCTGCGTGACGTCACTTTGTGCTGCGTGACGTCACTTTGTGCTGCGTGACATCACTTTGTGCTGCGTGATGTCACGTCGTGCTGCGTGATGTCACGTCGTGCTGCGTGACATCACTTTGTCACTTTGTGCTGCGTGACGTCACGTCGTGCTGCGTGACGTCACGTCGTGCTGCGTGACGTCACGTCTGCTGCATGACGTCACTTTGTGCTGCGTGACGTCACTTTGTGCTGCGTGACGTCACGTTGTGCTGCGTGACGTCACTTTGTGCTGCGTGACGTCACGTTGTGCTGCGTGACGTCACTTTGTGCTGCGTGACATCACTTTGTGCTGCGTGACGTCACTTTGTGCTGCGTGACGTCACTTTGTGTTGCGTGACGTCACGTTGTGCTGCGTGACGTCACGTCGTGCTGCGTGATGTCACGTCGTGCTGCGTGATGTCACGTCGTGCTGCGTGACATCACTTTGTCACTTTGTGCTGCGTGACGTCACTTTGTGCTGCGTGAGGTCACGTCGTGCTGCGTGACGTCACTTTGTGCTGCGTGACGTCACTTTGTGCTGCGTGACGTCACTTTGTGCTGCGTGACGTCACGTCTGCTGCGTGACGTCACGTCGTGCTGCGTGACGTCACGTCGTGCTGCGTGACGTCACTTTGTGCTGCGTGAGGTCACGTCGTGCTGCGTGACGTCACTTTGTGTTGCGTGACGTCACTTTGTTCTGCGTGACGTCACTTTGTGCTGCGTGACGTCACTTTGTGCTGCGTGACGTCACGTCGTGCTGCGTGACGTCACTTTGTGCTGCGTGACGTCACTTTGTTCTGCGTGACGTCACGTCTGCTGCGTGACGTCACTTTGTTCTGCGTGACGTGACGTCGTGCTGCGTGACGTCCCGTTGTGCTGCGTGACGTGACGTCGTGCTGCGTGACGTCACGTCGTGCTGCGTGACGTCACTTTGTTCTGCGTGACGTCACGTTGTGCTGCGTGACGTCACGTCTGCTGCGTGACGTCACTTTGTGCTGCGTGACGTCACTTTGTGCTGCGTGACGTCACTTTGTGCTGCGTGACGTCACTTGTTGCTGCGTGACGTCACGTTGTGCTGCGTGACGTCACTTTGTGTTGCGTGACGTCACGTTGTGCTGCGTGACATCACTTTGTGCTGCGTGACGTCACTTTGTGCTGCGTGACGTCACGTTGTGCTGCGTGACGTCACTTTGTGCTGCGTGACGTCACTTTGTGCTGCGTGACATCACTTTGTGCTGCGTGACGTCACTTTGTGTTGCGTGACGTCACGTTGTGCTGCGTGACGTCACGTCGTGCTGCGTGACGTCACGTCGTGCTGCGTGATGTCACGTCGTGCTGCGTGACATCACTTTGTCACTTTGTGCTGCGTGACGTCACGTCGTGCTGCGTGAGGTCACGTCGTGCTGCGTGAGGTCACGTCGTGCTGCGTGACGTCACTTTGTGCTGCGTGACGTCACGTCTGCTGCGTGACGTCACGTCGTGCTGCGTGACGTCACTTTGTGCTGCGTGAGGTCACGTCGTGCTGCGTGACGTCACTTTGTGTTGCGTGACGTCACTTTGTTCTGCGTGACGTCACTTTGTGCTGCGTGACGTCACGTCGTGCTGCGTGACGTCACTTTGTTCTGCGTGACGTGACGTCGTGCTGCGTGACGTGACGTCGTGCTGCGTGACGTCCCATTGTGCTGCGTGACGTGACGTCGTGCTGCGTGACGTCACGTCGTGCTGCGTGACGTCACTTTGTTCTGCGTGACGTCACGTTGTGCTGCGTGACGTCACGTCTGCTGCGTGACGTCACTTTGTGCTGCGTGACGTCACTTTGTGCTGCGTGACGTCACTTGTTGCTGCGTGACGTCACGTTGTGCTGCGTGACGTCACTTCGTGCTGCGTGACGTCACTTCGTGCTGCGTGACGTCACGTTGTGCTGCGTGACGTCACTTGTTGCTGCGTGACGTCACGTTGTGCTGCGTGACGTCACGTTGTGCTGCGTGACGTCACTTCGTGCTGCGTGACGTCACTTCGTGCTACGTGACGTCACGTCTGCTGCGTGACGTCACTTCGTGCTGCGTGACGTCACTTCGTGCTGCGTGACGTCCCGTTGTGCTGCGTGACGTCACGTTGTGCTGCGTGACGTCACGTTGTGCTGCGTGACGTCACTTCGTGCTGCGTGACGTCACTTTATGCTGCGTGACGTCACTTTATGCTGCGTGACGTCACGTTGTGCTGCGTGACGTCACTTTGTGCTGCGTGACATCACTTTGTCACTTTGTGCTGCGTGACGTCACTTTGTGCTGCGTGACGTCACTTTGTGCTGCGTGACGTCACGTTGTGCTGCGTGACATCACTTTGTGCTGCGTGACATCACTTTGTCACTTTGTGCTGCGTGACGTCACTTTGTGCTGCGTGAGGTCACGTCGTGCTGCGTGACGTCACTTTGTGCTGCGTGACGTCACTTTGTGCTGCGTGACGTCACTTTGTGCTGCGTGACGTCACTTTGTGCTGCGTGACGTCACGTCGTGCTGCGTGGCGTCACTTTGTGCTGCGTGACGTCACGTTGTGCTGCGTGACATCACTTTGTGCTGCGTGACATCACTTTGTCACTTTGTGCTGCGTGACGTCACGTTGTGCTGCGTGACATCACTTTGTCACTTTGTGCTGCGTGACGTCACTTTGTGCTGCGTGACGTCACTTTGTGCTGCGTGAGGTCACGTCGTGCTGCGTGAGGTCACGTCGTGCTGCGTGACGTCACGTCGTGCTGCGTGACGTCACGTCGTGCTGCGTGAGGTCACGTTGTGACTTTGTGCTGCGTGACGTCACGTTGTGCTGCGTGACTTCACTTTGTGCTGCGTGACGTCACTTTGTGCTGCGTGACGTCACGTCTGCTGCGTGACGTCACTTTGTGCTGCGTGACTTCACTTTGTGCTGCGTGACGTCACTTTGTGCTGCGTGACGTCACTTTGTTCTGCGTGACGTCACTTTGTTCTGCGTGACGTCACTTTGTGCTGCGTGACGTCACTTTGTTCTGCGTGACGTCACGTTGTGCTGCGTGACGTCACGTTGTGCTGCGTGACGTCACGTCGTGCTGCGTGACGTCACGTCGTGCTGCGTGACGTCACGTCGTGCTGCGTGACGTCACGTCGTGCTGCGTGACGTCACGTCGTGCTGCGTGACGTCACGTCGTGCTGCGTGAGGTCACGTTGTGACTTTGTGCTGCGTGACGTCACGTTGTGCTGCGTGACTTCACTTTGTGCTGCGTGACGTCACTTTGTGCTGCGTGACTTCACTTTGTTCTGCGTGACGTCACTTTGTTCTGCGTGACACTTTGTGCTGCGTGACGTCACTTTGTGCTGCGTGACGTCACTTGTTGCTGCGTGACGTCACGTTGTGCTGCGTGACGTCACTTCGTGCTGCGTGACGTCACTTCGTGCTGCGTGACGTCACTTGTTGCTGCGTGACGTCACGTTGTGCTGCGTGACGTCACGTCTGCTGCGTGACGTCACTTTGTTCTGCGTGACGTGACGTCGTGCTGCGTGACGTCCCGTTGTGCTGCGTGACGTGACGTCGTGCTGCGTGACGTCACGTCGTGCTGCGTGACGTCACTTTGTTCTGCGTGACGTCACGTTGTGCTGCGTGACGTCACGTCTGCTGCGTGACGTCACTTCGTGCTGCGTGACGTCACTTCGTGCTGCGTGACGTCCCGTTGTGCTGCGTGACGTCACGTTGTGCTGCGTGACGTCACTTCTCGCTGCGTGACGTCACTTTATGCTGCGTGACGTCACTTTATGCTGCGTGACGTCACGTTGTGCTGCGTGACGTCACTTTGTGCTGCGTGACATCACTTTGTCACTTTGTGCTGCGTGACGTCACTTTGTGCTGCGTGACCGTCACTTTGTGCTGCGTGACGTCACGTTGTGCTGCGTGACATCACTTTGTGCTGCGTGACGTCACGTTGTGCTGCGTGACGTCACGTCGTGCTGCGTGACGTCACGTCGTGCTGCGTGGCGTCACTTTGTGCTGCGTGACGTCACGTTGTGCTGCGTGACATCACTTTGTGCTGCGTGACATCACTTTGTGCTGCGTGACATCACTTTGTCACTTTGTGCTGCGTGACGTCACGTTGTGCTGCGTGACATCACTTTGTCACTTTGTGCTGCGTGACGTCACTTTGTGCTGCGTGACGTCACTTTGTGCTGCGTGAGGTCACGTCGTGCTGCGTGAGGTCACGTCGTGCTGCGTGACGTCACGTCGTGCTGCGTGACGTCACGTCGTGCTGCGTGACGTCACGTCGTGCTGCGTGACGTCACGTCGTGCTGCGTGGCGTCACGTCGTGCTGCGTGACGTCACGTCGTGCTGCGTGACGTCACGTCGTGCTGCGTGAGGTCACGTTGTGACTTTGTGCTGCGTGACGTCACGTTGTGCTGCGTGACTTCACTTTGTGCTGCGTGACGTCACTTTGTGCTGCGTGACGTCACGTTTGCTGCGTGACTTCACTTTGTGCTGCGTGACGTCACTTTGTGCTGCGTGACGTCACTTTGTGCTGCGTGACGTCACTTTGTGCTGCGTGACGTCACTTTGTTCTGCGTGACGTCACTTTGTGCTGCGTGACGTCACGTTGTGCTGCGTGACGTCACGTTGTGCTGCGTGACGTCCCGTTGTTCTGCGTGACGTCCCGTTGTGCTGCGTGACGTCACGTCTGCTGCGTGACGTCACGTCGTGCTGCGTGACGTGACGTCGTGCTGCGTGACGTCACGTCGTGCTGCGTGACGTCGTGCTGCGTGACGTCACGTCGTGCTGCGTGACGTCACGTCGTGCTGCGTGACGTCACTTTGTTCTGCGTGACGTCACGTTGTGCTGCGTGACGTCACGTCTGCTGCGTGACGTCACTTTGTGCTGCGTGACGTCACTTTGTGCTGCGTGACGTCACTTGTTGCTGCGTGACGTCACTTGTTGCTGCGTGACGTCACTTTGTGCTGCGTGACGTCACTTCGTGCTGCGTGACGTCACTTCGTGCTGCGTGACGTCACTTCGTGCTGCGTGACGTCACGTTGTGCTGCGTGACGTCACGTCTGCTGCGTGACGTCACTTCGTGCTGCGTGACGTCACTTCGTGCTGCGTGACGTCACTTCGTTCTGCGTGACGTCACTTTGTTCTGCGTGACGTCACTTCGTGCTGCGTGACGTCCCGTTGTGCTGCGTGACGTCCCGTTGTGCTGCGTGACGTCCCGTTGTGCTGCGTGACGTCCCGTTGTGCTGCGTGATGTCACTTTGTGCTGCGTGACGTCACTTTGTTCTGCGTGACGTCACTTTGTGCTGCGTGACGTCCCGTTGTGCTGCGTGACGTCACTTTGTTCTGCGTGACGTCCCGTTGTGCTGCGTGACGTCCCGTTGTGCTGCGTGACGTCACGTTGTGCTGCGTGACGTCACGTTGTGCTGCGTGACGTCCCGTTGTGCTGCGTGATGTCACTTTGTGCTGCGTGACGTCACTTTGTTCTGCGTGACGTCACTTTGTTCTGCGTGACGTCCCGTTGTGCTGCGTGACGTCACGTTGTGCTGCGTGACGTCACGTTGTGCTGCGTGACGTCCCGTTGTGCTGCGTGATGTCACTTTGTGCTGCGTGACGTCACTTTGTTCTGCGTGACGTCACTTTGTTCTGCGTGACGTCCCGTTGTGCTGCGTGACGTCCCGTTGTGCTGCGTGACGTCCCGTTGTGCTGCGTGATGTCACTTTGTGCTGCGTGACGTCACTTCGTGCTGCGTGACGTCCCGTTGTGCTGCGTGACGTCCCGTTGTGCTGCGTGACGTCCCGTTGTGCTGCGTGACGTCCCGTTGTGCTGCGTGATGTCACTTTGTGCTGCGTGACGTCACTTTGTTCTGCGTGACGTCACTTTGTGCTGCGTGACGTCACGTTGTGCTGCGTGACGTCACTTTGTGCTGCGTGACGTCCCGACATTCACAGCGAAGGATTATCTCCAAGATGTTTCATATTGGACGTAGCCGATATTAGCTGCAACTTCCTGACCACAGGGTTTGCATAACGGACGTCCGTCGACAACAACAACGCCCTGGTCATGTTCTGGATCCTAAAGACGTCCCACTCTGCTGACTTCAATCGTTTTTGGGTGGATACAACACTGAGGAGAGCGTCCTTCTGCCTCGCTCAACTACCGCTGAGTTTACGCGTGGTTTATGACGTGCAGCGGCTTGTGCGTCCGTGTGAAATATTTCTGCGGTAAACCGTGGCTTCTGAAATTCTTACGGAAAACCTACCACGTCCTTTTATAATCGTGGTCATCGTAAAACATCCCTAGTTCTAACCGGGCCTGTTGGTCTCTCATAAGGGGCTTCTGAACCGCTCTTTGTCTGACCCGTCACCTAGGACCTGTTTGCCATGGGAGACCCTACCAGGGGCACGAAGCCCCCGACAACTGAACTCCAGGACATTCGGGTATATATATATATATATTTAATTATAGCATTCCCTCCACACAAGGACACAAAAATATATTGTTCATGAGGACCAACTGCTGGAGCTGTTCAGACGATGTCCTGTCTGCACTGGTCCTTGTACTGTGGACACGATGACAATCGGCACAGTGCTCCGGGTCAGTCAACAATGTCCTCGCTGTGAGTTCACCGATCAGTGGTCCAGTCAGCCGATGGTAAACAACATCCCAGCTGGAAACCTGCAGCTCTGTGCTCTTCACCGGCTCATAATTTAGCCAGATTTCAAAGGTACTGCAAAAAACATTTGAATTGTTAGGATTATTTTTCCATATATTATCAGTTGATGACATTTGTTTTCATTTTATAGTTCTTGGAGGCCTTCAATATTCAGGGACGTCAGAGCAATGCTTTTACAGGCATCAGGCAAAGTTCCTCATCCCTACGGTCAACTGGCAGTGGAAGCTGGAGCAAGATGGCCTCATCAGGGAGGCTCTTGTTTCACTGGGCGGGGACATGCGGGCTGATTCACCTGGTAAATACATTTCATAAACATTTATCTGAAGCATTCATATAAGTCAGCTAATGTACAACATTCGTGTAGGACATTCAACTAAATATGGCAGTTACACGATGATGAATCTAACGAGTAACAAAGTCATGGATGTCCAACTAGTCCAGGTAATACAATACACAGCGTATCCAAAATCCAAGCGTGGAGACTACACAGTGAAAGCCATGAAGACCAACTCTACTTCATGTATGTGAAGCATGAAGCTTATAAGTATTATAAGGATAAATGTTTTTTTTTTTAGACTACATTGACAAGCTGATGGATCTACTTTTCAATAGCATCATAGAGGATGCCCATCCTTTTTAGGACTACTCTGACAAAGTACCTGTGCCTGAACCACTTTATGCCCATTTTGAAAGACCAGACAAACAGGGAATTTCATATATATATATATATATATATATATATATATATATATATATATATATATATATATATATAAATGGCCTCTTATGGACCAGTAGCCAGTATGTACCCATACCTCAAACACATGCCCCCATACCTCAAACACATGTACCCATACCTCAAACACATGTACCGATACCTCAAACACATATACCCATACCTCAAACACATGTACCCATACCTTAAACACATGTACCCATACCTCAAACACATGTACCCATACCTCAAACACATGTACCCATACCTCAAACACATGTACCCATACCTTAAACACATGTACCCATACCTCAAACACATGTACCCATACCTCAAACACATGTACCCATACCTCAAACACATGTACCCATGCCTTAAACACATGTACCCATACCTTAAACACATGTACCCATACCTCAAACACATGTACCCATACCTCAAACACATGTACCCATGCCTCAAACACATGTACCCATACCTCAAACACATGTACCCATACCTCAAACACATGTACCCATACCTCAAACACATGTACCCATACCTTAAACACATGTACCCATGCCTCATACACATGTACCCATACCTCAAACACATGTACCCATACCTCAAACACATGTACCCATACCTCAAACACATGTACCCATACCTCAAACACATGTACCCATACCTCAAACACATGTACCCATACCTCAAACACATGTACCCATACCTCAAACACATGTACCCATACTTCAAACACATGTACCCATACCTCAAACACATGTACCCATACCTCAAACACATGTACCCATACCTCAAACACATGTACCCATACCTCAAACACATGTACCCAGTGCTGCTTTGCACTCTAGTTACAATTCTGTAACACACGTACTCCTTTATGCAACACACTTGGTCCTGCACTACACTCTATTTTATACAGAAGACACTTTATTCAAAAATTAAATCTCAGGAGCCATTTGGAAAACACATGTATCCAAAATACAAAACACATCAACGACTCAAACACACACTGACATCCAAACCTGACACCAAACAGCTACAAAAAGCCTCAGTTTAGTCATTTCAACAACTTTGCAAACATGGATGGTTTGACATGCACAATGAGCCAAGTGTTGCCAAATGTGCCACACACGTGTAACAGACAAGCAAGTGAAAGTAAAATGATAGATGATTCTGTTATTTTACAAAATAGAAAAGTGAAAGTGGGGCGTGCATAAGTATTCATACAGCATGACTTAATACTTTGTGGAACCCCCTTTTGCTGCAATAACAGCAGCAAGTCTTCTGGGGTTTGACTCTACAAGGTTTGCACATGTAGAGACTGACATTTGAGCCCATTCCTCTTTACAAAACAACTCAAGCTCTGTCACATTAGAAGGAGAGCGTTTGTGAACAGCAGTTTTCAGGTCTTTCCACAGATTTTCAATAGGATTTAGGTCAGGACTTTGACTGGGCCATTCTAACACATTCATATGTTTGTTTTGAAACCATTCCATTGTAGATGTTTGTGTTTAGGGTCATTGTCCTGCTGGAAGGTGAATCTCCGCCCCAGCCTCAATTCTCTTGCTGACTCCAGCAGGTTTTCCTCCAAAATGTCTCTGTATTTGGCTCCATCCATCTTCCCAACTATTCTTACAATCTTCCCAGTCCCCGCTGAGGAAAAGCAGCCCCATAGCATGATGCTCCCCCACCATATTTGACACTGGGGATGGTGCACTCAGGACGATGAGCAGTGTTAGGTTTGCTCCATACATAACGTTTTGCATTTGGGCCAAAAAGTTAAATTTGTGTCTCATCTGACCAAAGCACCTTCTTCCACATGGTAGCTGTGTCCTCCATATGACTTCTAGCAAACTTCAAACGGGATTTCTTATGGCCTCCTTTCAATAATGGCTTTCTTCTTGCCACTCGTCCATGAATGGGAATGTGTTAGGTTATATAAATGCCCACTCTTGTCAAAGGTTCAATTCATACTTTTTTTTCCACTCTAATTTATATTTACCATTCAGAAACAGGCCCCATTCTGTGGCGCTCTGCTGCTGGCTCAAACTGATAGGGCTGAGGGCCGCTGTCTGCCTCCTCTCTCTCAACCTCCAGTGAGGACGATGGAGAGAAGTCCTCCACCTCCAAAGACTGAACAGAAGTAATAGAGCTGGCGTCGCTCTGGTTTAAGGTGTTGTCAGATTTGTAAGCATGCAATTAGTGGAAAGCGAACAGTTGTTTTATATCGTGCCATTCCCACTGCTGCCTGTAGAGGGTGCTCCGGGCCAATTCACAGTGTCTCACTCCTTACGGTATTCCCAAAAGATCATTTCGAAGCCTGGATTATATGCCAGCTTCAATAAATTGAAATTGCCCAAAACAAGACTAACGTTGTAAATCCTCCTCAGATAGATCTTCCTTTTTCCCTCTGCTTCTCTCTGAAGTGAAGAATGGCCGAGGCCGGGGATGGAACCACTTCAGAGCGCTCCTCCGGGGCACTTGGAGAAAAAGTGAGGCTCAGGTTTCACAATGGTCTGCAGAGCTGAGGCAAAACACATAAAGACAGAGACCAGAGAAGAGCCCGGGAGGGAGACATGAGGAGGGGAGACATGAGGAGGGGAGTCATGAGGAGGAAAGACATGAGGAGGAGAGATATGAGGAGGAGAGATATGAGGAGGAGAGACATGAGGAGGGCAGTCATGAGGAGGGGAGACATGAGGAGGGCAGTCATGAGGAGGGGAGACATGAGGAGGGGAGACATGAGGAGGAGAGATATGAGGAGGGGAGACATGAGGAGGAGAGATATGAGGAGGGGAGACATGTGGAGGGGAGATATGAGGAGGAGAGATATGAGGAGGGGAGACATGAGGAGGAGAGATATGAGGAGGGGAGACATGAGGAGGAGAGATATGAGGAGGGGAGATATGAGGAGGGCAGTCATGAGGAGGGGAGACATGAGGAGGGGAGACATGAGGAGGGCAGTCATGAGGAGGGGAGACATGAGGAGGAGAGATATGAGGAGGGGAGACATGAGGAGGAGAGATATGAGGAGGGGAGACATGAGGAGGAGAGATATGAGGAGGGGAGACATGAGGAGGAGAGATATGAGGAGGGGAGACATGTGGAGGGGAGATATGAGGAGGAGAGATATGAGGAGGGGAGACATGAGGAGGAGAGATATGAGGAGGGGAGACATGAGGAGGAGAGATATGAGGAGGGGAGATATGAGGAGGGCAGTCATGAGGAGGGGAGACATGAGGAGGGGAGACATGAGGAGGGCAGTCATGAGGAGGGGAGACATGAGGAGGAGAGATATGAGGAGGGGAGACATGAGGAGGAGAGATATGAGGAGGGGAGACATGAGGAGGGGAGTCATGAGGAGGAGAGCCTTGAGGAGGGGAGACATGAGGAGGGGAGACATGAGGAGGAGAGATATGAGGAGGAGAGACATGAGGGGAGTCATCGGGGGAGAGACATGAGGAGAGACATGAGGAGGAGAAGAAGAAGATCTTTATTTATATAGCGCCTTTCACAGACATGGTCACAAAGCGAGACATGAGAGCATGGGGCCCTGAGGAGGAGAGACATGAGGGGGAGAGACATGAGGGGGAGAGACATGAGGGGGAGAGCCCTGAGGAGGGGAGACATGAGGAGGAGATACATGAGGAGGAGAGTCATGAGGAGGAGAGACATGAGGAGGAGAGAGATCAGGCATAACGTTAGGACTGGTCCAGGAGATGTAAACCATGATGCACGCTCAAACATCTGTAACATGATTTCTACCTCTTCGTTTCAGACCTGGTCTTTGAGCCGGTGATTCGACAGTCAGGGCAAAGGTCACCCTGTCCCAGTGGAGCAGCGCTTCTGAACCGTGACAACCGGCCCGTGACAACCGGCCCGTGACAGTGGGGTTGGTTGTTCCTGTAGTTACTAGAGGCTCTGGCATAGCAGTGCGAGCAGCCTCCCCTCACACACTCCTCTCGTCCTGCACATCACATACACTCTTCTTGTCCAATTGAACATTGTAATAATACAGAATCAATAAAGGTCAAAGGGCAACTGAAATCATGGGCGACCATGAGGTCGGAGTGTGCAAGCACTTTCAGAAATCATACAGTTGGAGGACAAAGTGAGAGCATCGTTTGCAGTTTCTCACAACTGCATAAATTACTCATAAAAAGTGCTCTGATCTTTATTAAAATCACAAGAATGAGTGAACAGTGTCTGCTTAAACCAATACCACCTACACATTTACATTTGATCATGTTTTTTATTGGCCATAACATGTAATCATGTTACATGTTATCTAGAAAAAAAAGAAAAAATGAACAGAAACAAGAAAACATTTTAAATCTCACGTTTGTTTTTAATGTACATGGTTAATTCACTAGCCTGGCTCCTCCCCTGCTGTCATTGCACAGTGTTTGTAAAAGACAAATAAAGGAGCCGTCAAATCCACTGTTGGAACCTCTTCAGTTAAACGGACATGTGGACTCATTCAAGTATTTAGGAACAATTTTGGACAATTCTTCACATTTAATGAGCACGTTGACTTTAACTGTCAACGATAAATCTAAACTCCGCGGAGTTGTAAACACACACAGGCCAACAACAAACCCATTTGCATCATAAGATCATAGACAATAGCAAACCACTGTGCAGCCACTTCCAGCTCCCTCCACCAGGGCAGGGACACACACTTCCTTTTGCCAAGAACAATGTCTACAGGAATTCCTTCAAGCCCTGGGCATCAGGAGCTGAATAAGTTGTAACTCCCAATGTCTCTCAGTCTGTTCCATCCCATTTTTTTTTTTTGAGCAAATGAATCTGCTGCTGTTGTGTCTGCAATAAACTGATTTTAAATTAACTTTGAATGGATTACTATGTACAGTATTTTATTACATTTACTGGGCAAATGTATGTGTGAGCAAGCTAAAGGCAAATTCTTATCATCATTGTGCATGATAGACAATAAAGTTATTGTATTGTATTGTACTGTATTCTATTCTATTCTATTCTAAAGCAGCTTAATCTTTCCCTTAATCGGAATAATTTCATAATTTTCTTGTTGTATATCTTTAAGTTATTGTGGTAATTGCTTCCTTCAGTCATACTGATGAGATCAATGCTTGTGTCAACAGAACTGCAGAGAATGTTTGGATTGAATACTTACTTCAACAGGGCCAAACCTAAAAGGACTTTTTATTCCATCACTCGTTACTCATACAAAACTTAATAATATCAAGTGATTAGTTATTGAGTTCTGATTTACATTCAGCATGTTCTAGTTTGATGGAACAAAGGCCCACATGGTTTAAGACTGGACCTTCTTGCAGTGAGGCCAAAGTGCTAACCACTCAGCCACCATGCTGCGATAAAAGCTTCATGTTTTCACCTTTGTTCAACATCTGCTCCACGTTTAGTGGGTATTAGGTTTGCTTGGCTTCAGGGACTTCTCGGCAAACGTTCCAAGGCTCATTTGGAGCTTGTTTCTTCAGTCTCTCGTCGTCTCTCCTCTAAAGATGCCAGTGTGGAGCGTTTTACTGCTCTGTTTGCTCACACATTGGAATGCACGGGTCTGGGAATACAAATTCCACTTTGCTGAGTCACGGAAGAGGAGGAGCTTCAGGCCGACAATTTGACAAGACTGATAATCACACACCATACATGAACAATTCTGCTTAAAGTTAAGTCATTTTCTTCAATTGTGTTGGAATGTCTTCAGACTTACGCAAGTGCCTTGGAAATGTGAGAAGCTCTCTGCCATAACGTAAGAGCAGCTCAAAGGGTTAAAGATGCGGAGACATGCCTACTTTTACTCTTTACTACATTTGAAAGATAAATATATTACTTTCTGATCCACTACATTTCAATAAAGGCTGTAAAGTAAAAAGTCAATTTGGAGTTTATCTATAGTCATTTTTGCTTTTAAACAGCACAGCCAAATTCTGTGTACGCGAGATTTGTGGACTTGGACTTTACGTGCACAAGTGACACATGTCATGACATCAGCAAGTGGACGGCAACTCGAGACAAGCCTAAACGCGACAATGAAGGATTTTTCCTCCATATAATGTCTGTTTGTATTCATTACCTCAGCATTAATATTTGATGTTTTCAAAACGGAAAAAAGAGTATCTCAGGTTTGCAACTTTTACAAAATTCAGCAGCTCGTGTCCTGACGAAGACCAGGAGGCGGGACCACATTACACCGGTTTTAGAGTCGCTGCATTGGCTCCCCGTGTGTTTCAGGATACATTTTAAAGTTCTTTTAATGGTTTTTAAATGTCTTAATGGTCTTGGTCCTTCTTATCTTTCAGAATTGATTTTACCTTATGAACCTTCACGGCGCCCCCTATGAGAGACCAACAGGCCCGTTTGGAACCGTTTGGAACCATGAGGCCGTCCTTCCGTGGACCCACCACCTGCAGGAGGAGCCATAGGGGACTGGTGCTATGTGACTTGGGCAGCTCCAACAGCTGCCCCCACGACCCGGCAACGGACAAGTGGGAGAAAATAGATGGATGGATGGAACCTTCACGGCCCCTTCGCTCCTGTGGCAGGGGTCTCCTAGTTATTCCTAAAGTCAACAGAAAGACTTTCCAATATTATGGCCCTCGCCTCTGGAACAACCTGCCAGAGGAGCTCAGGACCGCAGAGAACGTTCATGTTTTTAAGAGCAGGCTCAAGACCCACCTTTTTAGTTTAGCTTTTAACTAATATTTACTTATATTAACCTTATTTACCGGTTTTAGTTCTATTATTTCTTTAGTTTTCCTCTTTTTATCCTGTGCTATTTCACGCACAGTTTTAGCTGTTTTTAATGTATCTCTTATTAAATATTTATTTATTTTTTATGTGTATGTATATATAATTTTTATTGTATTTTTTATTTTTAGTTATTTATTTTTTTTATGTTGTCCTAGTGGTTCCTCTGAGGGAGCCCCCTGCCCCGGGACTGCTGGTTGGCTGTGGCCGTGCGGGCGCTCTCCTGGGGGTGCCTGGATGGAAGTAGGACGTCTCTCCTACACCTCCTCCGGCCCCCCTGGGTTGGCGCTCTGTGGCTGTGGCCGATGGGCTGCTCCTGGTGCAGACGCTCCTTGGATGATGTTTCCTCTTTCGGTCCATCTGTACCCAGCCTTACGTACTCAACTCTATGTCCACTTTTATTTAAGACTTTTAACTGCTGGCTGTCTGTACGTATGTGTCTGTGTGTCTGTGTGTGCGGGTGGGGTGGGGTGGGGGGGTTGTAGTTATTTATGTATATTTACTGGTGGGGACGATTTTAATGATTTTTAAGCACTGTAAAGCACTTTGTGTTACATTTTGTATGAAAAGCGCTTCATAAATAAAGTTTGATTTGATTTGATTTGAATGTCTATGTCAATGTCGGTGGTTTTGGGACCTTTCAGCGTGAGTGCCTCCTACAAATCTTTTGGCATCTTAGGCAATATCCACACGAAGACGAAACACTTATAATTTGAGAAACGGAGCCAGCTCAATAAACGTGTGCGTCTATATGGATTAACTCTGTGAAAACACCGCGATAAATCCGCCAGACCTGTGTGAGGCGCTGTGGTGACTATAAACAAAACTCCACTGGTTACCTACAGAAGAGGAGAGGAGAGTTTATTCTTCAGGCTCACAGAACTAAAGCAGAAAAATGTTCAGCGACCGGACTTCTACTGCTGTGCTGTGCGCTGTCAGATCTTACCGCTCTATGACCTGGTTTGGAAAATGTTCGTTTACAGACCCCCAAACCGCCGGCTTCATGTGGATGATACGCTGGATTGATCAAATATTTTAGCGTTTAGTCCTGGTAGCCTACCGCCAGTGGAATGGACTATATTGTGAAAGAGTCATCTGCTCCATTAATATATAAAATAGAAAGCAACAAATATTTGGTGATATTGGCAAGTTAATCTGCCATTTATTATTGCTGCCGTCTTATGTGATGGCACATTTCCTTTAAACAATAAAAGGTAAGACAAACATTTCCATTTTTATCAAAAAACTAAACCAGATCCAAAATCCTTCTGAGCAAAACTTTGTAACTACTATGTCACAAAATAAAACCATACATTTAAAACTGGCTCTGTCCATTATTAGAATTTGGTTGTCAGAAATATAGGCACATTTGGCCATTTTTAGGCAGAAAATACCTTGAACATTAAAGGTCAAGAAAACTTGCAATACATTGATCATATTTATGTATTTCCAATTGATAAGTTAGTATTTCTTTCCCTCGTGCAGTCTCCTATAAAGAGCTGTTGTCTGTCCAAACCTGTATGTGCTGTGCAGGACCTTTGATATGTTTGCTATCACTCGGAGGCCGTGTAATAGAGAGGACGGCTAAAGTAGGTCAGGGCTTAAGTCATGAGTGTATCGTTGAATAGGAGGATGTCCGCGCATGTGTTATGTATGGAGTAGGGCTAATCCCTGTGCATGTGTCAGCAGAGCGGCTAATCCAACTCCAGCTCAGGAGGGGCCTGCGAGCCGATATGGGGGGGGGGGGTAAACCTGGGCTCACGGAGTCAAGGAAAAAATACTGAACATAAACAGCTGAGGTTTAAGAATTGGACAAAATCACATCTTTGCAGTGGCGGCTGGTGATGTGAACACTAGAGGAGGCTGTTGCATGTCTACTTTCATTTATATATTATAAACATTGTTTTTAACGTCAAAAAGGAAAGTAGGTTATCTTAGGGGAATTTTATTTTATAGAGAATATTATCTAAAGACATCATTAAAAAGTACAGAAGCATGAAAGGAATTTGTGCTTTTGGAAAAACGTATTGAAATAATCGTCTTGTACTCCTCTAAGTACAAGATGTGTGTGTTTTGTACCAATAGAACCTGAACAAAGACAGAAGGTGCATTATTTTCAGGGGAACTCCGATTAGATTTAAACTTGTGTAAATTGTCAGACTGATGATCCGGTCAAAAAGAAGAGCAGTTTACGTTTTGATGAGTCCTCCCCTGTTTCAATTAATGAAGGACATTTGTCTTGCATCTTCTGTCTGACTCGACATATGGCAAACTGAGCAGGCCATGGCGAAAGAGGCAGAAGTAAACCGATTCAGCCGCTCTCCAGTAGCTGAATCTGTGGACGTCACATCCGGTAGGTGCATTCTGTGTTGAAACGCTCGTTGTGAGCAAGCTAAAAACTTTAGCTCTCTCTGTGTTACTATTGTTAATCCACGTATTAAACGTAGCTGTAGAGTCCACTCTAGCTGATTGTAGATCTAATTTGGCCCATTATCTCCGCGGAGACTATTCTTTCCTCCGCTTGGACCAACACTTCTGCGTGGATTAAATCCCTTCTCTCTCTCTCCTCCGTAGCGCGGTAGCTCGCTGGCTAGCTTAGCCCGCTAGCCTAGCCATGGCTACCCCGTCTACTTCTTCCTCTTTCGCGCTGTCCTGCTCAGTTTGCCGCATGTCGAGTCAGAACCCTGCCTCCTTCACAGATGATAGTAGTTGCGTTAAGTGTAGTGTAGTGGGAGCTTTGGAGGCCAGGGTGTCCGAGTTAGAGGAGCAGCTGTCCGGAGTTTTAGTGAAGGCTAGTGTTAGCTACAGTCAGATAGTAGCAGGGACCGCAGTCCGCTCCAACAGTGCTAGAGAGGTTAGTGAGGCTGAGACTAGCCCCGCAGCGGGTCTAGTGCAGCCGGGACAAGACCAGGACGGATTTGTGACTGTCCGGGGAGGGGGAAGAGCTAAGCGCACACCCGTAGCTCACCAAACGCTTCACGTCCAGAACAGGTTTTCTCCCCTCAGCGCCACACCGGCTGAACCTGATACTCTGGTGATTGGAAGCTCCATAGTTAGGGACGTGAAGATCCCAGCAGCTTTGGTTAGGTGTTATCCGGGGGCCAGAGTTGGTGACATTGAAGGTAACCTTAGGCGCTTAAAGCAGGGAGGGGGGCGGTTCCGTCAGATCGTGATCCACGCGGGTGGTAACGATATTCGGCGGAGACAGTCAGAGATTCTCAAATTACAAGTAGGTGTGTGAATTGGCTAAATCGATGTCAGATACCGTAATATACTCTGGCCCTCTGCCCAATTTGGTCAATGATGAAATGTATAGCAGACATTTATTATTTAACTGCTGGTTGTCTAGATGGTGCGAGCAAAATGATGTTGGATATGTCAATAATTGGAGCGCCTTTTGGGGAAAGCCCAAGCTCATGCGCAGGGATGGCATACATCCAAATTTGGATCTACGAATGTGGCCGATAGCCTTAGTCGCGGCCCAAATTGACGGTCCAGATATGAGCCTCGGGCGCAGAACAGTAGTGAAGAAATATTAGATCAATCTCATCAAAGTCCATTTTAGTAAATGATTTAATTTGCGATAACAACATTGACCTTCTCGCCCTAACTGAAACATGGCTTCAGCAGGATGACTATGTTAGGCTTAATGAATCTACCCCTCCTAGTTACGTTAATTTTCAGGCTGTTAGAACCACAGGCCGAGGTGGTGGGGTTGCAGTGATATCACACTCTAATCTTGTTCTAAATCCCCAAAATAACCTAAAGTTTAATTTGTTTGAAAGTCTAACACTGTCTCTTACGTGTCCCAAATGGAAAAATCAAAAAGCTTTACTTCTTGCTATTAATTATCAACCTCCTGGCCCCTATTCAGACTTCTTAGCAGAGTTCTCTGAGTTTTTAGCCAGTATAGTGTTGGATTGGAATAAAATTATAGTAGGTGATTTTAACATGCATGTCGATAATAATAGTGATTGTCTGAGCAAGGCATTTAGTGCCCTACTGGATGGGGTTGGCTTTACACAAAAAAGTCAACACACCCTTGATCTAGTTTTAACATATGGGATTGAAATTAGCGACCTAAACGTTCTCCCTCAGAATCTCGCACTTTCTGACCATTTTCTAATTACATTCGAGTTCCTAATTGAAGATTATACTAATCCACAGGATATACCATCCATTTTCTCCCACTTGTCCATTGCCGGGTCGTCACATTGCACCAGTCCCCTATGGCTCCTTCTGCAGGTGGTGGGTCCACGGAAGGACGGCCTCATGGTTCCAAACGGGCCTGTTGGTCTCTCATAGGGGGCCCATTCACTCTCTCATTTATACGCCAGTGTACGCAGACACTGGAGGCAAGGAGGGTGAAGTGTCTTGCCCATGGACACAACTACAATGTGCACCTTCAGGAGGCGGGATTCGAACCCCTGACCTTCCGATCATGAGACGACCCGCTCTACCATCTGCGCCACCGTCGCCCCCCCCCCCACAGGATACAATTCAATTAAAACGGACACTATCCGAAAAAGCTGTGTTAAAGTTTAAAGAAATGATCCAGCCAGTCTTTAATACTATGTCTACAGAGAGTAGCTCGCTTATTGATTTAAATAAAAGTGATCAGTTTGTCGACAGCGTTATGCTCACACTAAAAACAGCCCTTGATGTTGCGGCTCCACTGAAACAGAAAGTTGTTCGGCCTCGGTGCGTCGCTCCCTGGTTCAACGCGGAAACGCGCGCTTAAACGAAAGACTCGCAAATTAGAACGGTTATGGCGCAATTCTAGCACTGAGCAATCTCTTAGATCTTGAAAAAATGCCTAAAAAAACAAATGACTACTCTTCATTAATTGAAGTAAAAAATAACCCTAGGTTTCTTTTTAATACGGTGGCCCGGCTAACAAACAGTCACAGCGCTGTAGAGCCTTCCATTCCTGATACCCTTAGCTGCGATGAATTCCTTAAATTCTTTAATGACAAAATCACAACCATTAGAGATAAAATAAATGATAAGCTTCCCTTGTCTTGTTCTGATCTAAATCCATCTGTAGAATCATTGTCTCCTTTCGAAGTCTTAGACAGGTTCATAAATGTAGATGAGGCTGAGGTATTATACAGAGACTGTCACTGCCTACATCACCAAGTGTACTGAGGATGTTACAGACTCTAAGACCATCATTATCAGGTCCAACCAGAAACCTTAGATTACAAGTGAAGTCCTCAGGCTCATGAGGGTTCGGAATACTGCCTTCAAATCTGGTGACAAGGAGAAACTGCGGACAGCTAGGGCCAACCTGTCCCGCGGCATCAAAAAAGCCAAGAAGCAGTACTCCAAAAAGATAACTGATCACTTCAGAGACAGCAGAGACACTCGGAGTCTGTGGGAGGGGATAAAGACCATCACAGACTATAAACCTCCTCGACAAACCTGTGACAGTGACACCTCTCTGTTGAACGCTCTAAATGAATTCTTTGCTCGCTACGAGGCACTCAACAGAACCCCGGCACAAAAGTCAACACCACCTCCTGAAGACCAAGTGCTGAAGCTATCTCCAGAGAGTGTGAGAAGATCTCTGAGCAGGATCAACGTACACAAAGCACCGGGTCCAGACAACATACCAGGTCGTGTACTGAAAGGTTGCGCTGATGAACTCACTGAGGTCTTCACAGACATTTTTAACACATCTCTGCAGCAGGCTGTGGTCCCAACGTGCCTCAAAGCGACCACCATCATCCCGGTGCCAAAGAAGTCACCACCCTCCTGCTTTAATGACTACCGCCCAGTAGCACTCACTCCAATTCTTATGAAGTGCTTCGAGCAGCTCGTCATGGAACACATCAAGTCTGTCCTCCCTCCCACCCTGGACCCATACCAGTTTGCTTACCGGCCCAATCGCTCAACTGAAGATGCCATCTCCACTGCACTTCATTCAGCCCTCACTCACCTTGAAACAAAGGACTCTTACGTTAGAATGCTTTTTTTAGACTTTAGCTCAGCATTCAACACTATAAACCCACAGCAGCTCATACACAAACTGCTCCACCTGGGGATCAACACATCACTGTGCAACTGGCTGCTGGACTTTCTGACGGGGAGACCACAGGCTGTACGTGTCGGCGGAAAGTCCTCCAGAACCATCACACTGAACACGGGAGCTCCCCAAGGCTGTGTGCTGAGCCCTCTCCTGTTCACTCTGCTGACCCATGACTGCGCTCCAAAGTACGACACAACAGTGGTGGGTCTCATCAACAACAGAGACGAGTCAAACTACAGGAGTGAGGTGAGCAGTCTGGCCATGTGGTGCACACAGAACAACCTCTCTCTAAATGTGGAGAAGACAAAAGAGATTGTTGTGGACTTTCGTAGAGCACGGGTCCAGCATGCTCCTCTAACAATCAACGGTGCTGCAGTGGAGAGGGTGACCAGCACTAAGTTCCTGGGTGTGCACATCACAGAGAACCTTTCCTGGACCATGCACACTACATCCCTGGTCAAGAAAAGTAATCAGCGTCTCTACTTTCTCCACAAGTTAAGAAGAGCTAGAGTCCCAGCCTCCGTTATGTGCAACTTCTACAGAGGGACTATAGAGAGCATCCTGACCAGCTCCATCACTGTGTGGTTCCTCTACAGAGGGACTATAGAGAGCATCCTGACCAGCTCCATCACTGTGTGGTTCTTCTACAGAGGGACTATAGAGAGCATCCTGACCAGCTCCATCACTGTGTGGCACGGCGCCAGCACTGCCTCCTGCCGAAGGAGCCTCCAGCGCATCGTGAGAGCAGCGGAGAAGATCTGTGGAGCTCCTCTCCCCTCCATTAAGGACATGTACTCCACCTGTCTCACCCGCAAAGCCGTCAGAATCACCAGGGACCCTACGCACCATCACACAGTCTCTTCAAGGTAAGGCCTTCAGGGAGGAGACTGCGGAATCTACGGGCCAGGTCGAGTCGCCTTAAGAACAGTTTCGTACACAGGGCCATCGGGAAGCTGAACTCCCTGCCCTCCCTCCCACCCCTCTTCCCCCACCCCCCGCTTCACAATCAAGGATGAGAGAAATATAATTAAACTCCTCAAATAAATTACTCCTGAAATCTCTTATACCATATTGAAAATTATTAACTCGTCTTTAGAAAATGGGTATGTGCCAAAGTCCTTTAAATATGCTGTTATCAAACCACGTTTGAAAAAACCCAATCTCGATCCTGATATTTTAGCAAACTATCTACCTTATTCCTGCGCCCCATGAGCCTTTGCGTAAAAGATGTGGGCGATTTCCGGTAAGACTGGGGCCGCTGTTTGTTTGCATGGAGACCGTTCGCTTGAATCCACTTTTTATGAGTTTTAGAGGCGCAGACTATGTGGAAACACGAGCTGTCACAACTGAGACCAAACTACGAGCCGTGATTAAGTGCTCACAATAAACTTATGACTGAAAATTGCTCCGTCTAAGAGTTTTATGACCTGTGGATGTGTTGGCCAAGTTGTCTCCAATTGTGGATATCTTCTAATTCTGCGATCTTTCACAAAGACTTTACTCAGATGTGGTACTTTAGGCTTAGAGAATGGATCGTCAGCATAAAAACAGTCTTTTTGTTTCTTGTTGATCGGTCAGATTAAACTGAGTGAAAGTCTGTTTACGAAGCCTCGTTACATACGTCGCTCCACGTGGAAAAAGGCCATGACTGTAGTTTAATTAGGTCAGAGGTTTTGCACAAAAAACGAGCAGAAAAAGTTGGAATGCTCTTTGCATAACTAAGTATTTAAAATGCCATGTATTCAGACCCAGTTCAGCTTGTGTGGCCTCACGGGGCTCGGGTCATCTCACTCTTACAGTGTGAGGTCAGTCAGTCGTGTGTTAACAGTGTTTATTTACCTCCGTGGGCTAAGGCTTTCTTCATACATGTATGTGATTCAGTAGCATTTAGCATGTTCAAAATCGCCTCAAACATGTCAGTTTAAGGCCAGTTTTAGCATGTCCCAAACACTGCATGTTCCAGAGCCACAAGTGTCACTTTCTCTGTTTTTTTAATTAAACCGTGAACAGCGTAATGTGTTCCAGAGCTGCGCGAGGACGTCTTTTCAAATGTTACGGAGGCTGATCGTTTGGAAAATCATCTTATAATGTGAAAATAAACAGCTATGTGAAACGAAAACTCGCCCTGGAAACCAATGGCTCAGAGCGACTTCAGCATCTCACCGGAAATTCCCCCCATCCTCGTTTCTACATGAGCCGCCCCAGGAATAAGGTGGATAGGCCCATATCTAATCTGCCTTTCATTTCAAAAGTCCTTGTAAAAGTAGTGGCTAAGCAGCTTTGCCTACAGGACAATAGTTTATTTGAAAAATGTCAGTCAGGGTACAGAACTTATCATGGCACAGAGACCGCCTTAGTCAAAGTTACCAACGACCTGTTATTAGCAGCTGACGCCGGACTAACTTCAATCCTGGTTCTATTAGACCTCAGACCTTTGACACAATCGACCACAATATTCTCCTGCAGAGGTTAGAAACTGACGTAGGCATCAGGGGAACAGCCCTCTCTTGGTTTAAATCTGACTTATCTGATAGGCACCAATTTGTTAATGTAAACCAACAGTCTTCACCATGTTTCAAAGTGTGTTATGGGGTGCCACAGGGTTCAGTGCTCGGGCTAATTTTATTTATATTGTAGGTAACATAATCCAAAATCACAATATAAATGTTCACTGTTACGCAGATGACACACAGCTGTACTTATCAATGAAACCAGGTCAGACAGATAAATTAGATGCGCTTAGTTTCTTCGTAAAAGCCATTAAGACCTGGATGACTGTAAATTACCTTCTCCTTAAACCTGATAAAACCGAGGTTATTATATTAGGTCCTCAAAAACTGAGTCTTTATCTCAGCAGATCATCTCCCTGGATAATGTTAGCGTATCAACGAGCTCTACAGTAAAAACCTTGGAGTTCTGTTTGACCAGGACCTCTCTTTTAAAACGCATATAAACCAGGCTTTTAAAATTGCGTTCTTTCACCTGGGCAACATTGCTAAAATACGAAACATCCTACCTAAGAGTGATGCAGAAAAACGTATTCATGCATTTGTTTCCTCAAGGCTGGACTACGGTAACTGCCTGCAAGCAGCGTGTCCTAAAAGTTCCCTAAAAAGTTTTTGATTAGTTCAAAATGCAGCTGCAAGATTGTTAACGCGTACAAAGAGAAGAGAACACATGACACCTGTGCTAAAGTCTCTCCATTGGCTTCCTGTTGAGTTTAGAATCAAATTTAAAAGCCTTCTCCTCACATTTAAAGCCATAAAGGGTTTGGCTTCGCTTTATCTCCAAGACGTTATCGTTCCATATCGGCCAACCAGAGCTCTCCGCTCTCAAAACTCAGGGCTACTGGTGATTCCTCGGCTCTCCAAAATCACTGTAGAAGGAAGAGCCTTTAGCTCCAACATCACTCTAGGAGGAAGAGCCTTTAGCTCCAAGCTCCGGTTTTATGGAATAAACTCCCAGCTCACGTTAAAGAAGACACAGTCCCTACATTTAAGACTAGGCTCAAAACGTACCTCTTCGAATTAGCTTATGATCAGTTAGGTAAAGCTCTAACCCACAGCCTGAAGTAAAGCTCTAACCCTCACCCTGAAGTAAAGCTCTAACCCTCAGCCTGAAGTAAAGCTCTAACCCTCAGCCTGAAGTAAAGCTCTAACCCTCAGCCTGAAGTAAAGCTCTAACCCTCAGCCTGAAGTAAAGCTCTAACCCACAGCCTGAAGTAAAGCTCTAACCCTCAGCCTGAAGTAAAGCTCTAACCCTCAGCCTGAAGTAAAGCTCTAAGCCTCAGCCTGAAGTAAAGCTCTAACCCACAGCCTGAAGTAAAGCTCTAACCCTCAGCCTGAAGTAAAGCTGCCTTAGAAGAAACACTGCTGTGGGAAGTACGGTACACTGAGCACTATCCTCCTCTTCTTCTTACTGCAAACTTTGTCTTATTATGATACAATATTTATTTTATCTGTAGTCTGTTCATTACTATTCACATGGTGTCTCCTGTCCCACTCCCTCTCGGGAGTGCTTGTCTAGATCGAACGGAGGAACCCGGCTGAACGGAGGAACCCTGCCTACTGACAACAAGGACTGGACGGTCTGTGATCTTGGCCCGTCTGCTGAGGGACTCCTTCGGCCCTGGGTCTCTATAGCCTGTCCGTCCATGGGAGTGGATCTCTCCTTCTGTGGTTCTCCCTGAGGTTTATCTTTTCTGCCCCTGGGTTTTTGAGTTTTTCCTTGCTGTGCTGGAGAGTCTAAGGACAGGGGACACCCGCGCCGCTCGTCTCCACCCACTACTGGCGCTTATTTGGACTTTATGTTTGCCTGGATACTTGATTCGCCGGAACTTTACATTGTCTTATTTACTGCTCTATTGCCTTAAGGTTCGGTGCAGCCCTATGAGGCAACTCCTGTTGTGATATTAGGCTATACAAAACCATTGATTGATTGATTGATTCTGTCATACAGTTCTCATGGTCCTGAATCTTCTCTCCATCAAATGTCCACGTCCTGGGACATAACTGTCTGTCAAGTCAGCGAGGTTTGTCCCAAAGTGTCAAATAAACACGCAGTAGCTAAACCAGACGAGCTAGTTAGCAACATAATGCTACCTCCAGCAAAGTCTGTTTAGACATGACTTCTGACTGAAGAAAGTTGACAAAAGTCCATTAGGTAGACAACTTCCTTTCACTTTCTCTCGGGCAATAACATGGAGCTTCTCCTGTTTCTCAATTGAGTTGTTTATCCTCCTGAGATCGTCCATGTGCTCAGCGCTGCTAATGTTTACAGTAGAGTTTTATTGGTTAATAATGCTGACATTTTTGTTTATATCTCGTCTGTTCAACAGCTGCATTTTAACCCAATGCAGGAAACGCAGGTTTTAAACAAACGGATAAAGAAAGATGTTATTTCACCTTTTATACAGCTTATAGCCTATTCATGCATGTATTACACGTTAATATTACTGAATGACCTCATCGTTATCCTTTTCTTTTTACACACAAATAGGACAGACTGACAGGCCCGTAATGGACCAGTCGCCGCTGTGGGTTTGTTTGAAACAGATACTTTGAGAGTAAGAGATGTGACACTTCAGTTCAAGAGAAAAGCTAACGTTCTTCTCATCGAGGCCCAAGTTCTGAACAGAGACCTCGAGGTCCGTCTGCCCGGGGCTTGGTGTGTCCTTTGGATCTGGGGCAGCAGCTCTTCTCTGACCTCCCAGACTGTAAGACTGAAGGTGATACTGTCCTCAGCCCAGGGCACACGCCTCACTGACCCATTCATGTGCTCACACTGCACCATGTAAAAGGGAACGTTATTCAAGCTCCAGCGAATCTTTGTAATAAACTCGCTCCATTTTCAGTGACATTATGCGCGGAGGTGGTCAGTATACGCAGAACGTATTGCTTTTGAAAGAAAAATATAATACTGTACTTTCTACTGCGTGACATTTCTATAAAGGTTCCAAAGTCAAACGTAAAATGCAATACTTTCAGTATCACTGACTCACAACAAGGAAGAAAGTTTATCCCTGCTGTGTTGCCGTACAGGAGGGAAAATGGGGAGCTTTTTTTTTTAAGTCAATTTTAAAGACACAGAAATACAGACGACAGATCAAGAGCCTTTGGACAACTCCCGTACGACTGAGAGCTCACACCATCAGGGACCTACAGTATTTGATCTCCTCCTCCCCCCGGGCCTGTCTGTCCTGGTGGGTATCAGCGGCATCAGTAGATAGTGATGGGTCCAGTGTAATGGCCGAGCTGAAGGTCAGACAGGACAGACTTCTAAGAAACAACATACACAACAGATCACACGCAAACCCCTCCCACATTTAGGATTTTACACATGTGGGAGAGCAATTTACTCTTGGGCTACAATTTAACAAAACATCATCTTGCCATGTACCTTTGTGCAGAAGTGTGGGGAAACATTTAGCAGAAGAAAGGATAATCCACAGGGCAGGTTACAGGGAGCACAAATTGGTTACATTTAAAGATCTGGTGGATTTACATTTAATTTAGCAATGATTTACCTCTAAATGAACAAAAATAATGTTGGTTTAGTTTAGTCTCATCTCGTGCACACAATAAAATTATGTGCAATATGTGGCACATAAAACAATAATCCGGCAGCACGGTGGTGCAGTGGTTAGTGTTTCACGGCTAGAAGATCCCGGGTTCGATTCCCACCAGGACGAGGCCTTTCTGTGGAGTTTGAATGTTCTTCCTGCGTCGGTTTCCCCTACCACTAAAAACATGTACAATGGGCCAGAATTAATGTAGTGAGTGGTTGGTGGGGGTGGGAGGGGCCGATGGCACAGACTGGTCGCCTCATTTCTGTCAGTCTACCCCAGGGCAGCTGTGGCTACAACAGTAGCTTACCACCACTGAGTCTGGGGTGGTAAGCTACTGTTATAATGATGACAGTGCTGCGCGTTGGGTAACTTGGTAACTTGGCCTTTAAAGCCAATTATTATTATTCATCCAAAGAACACTGAGAATCAAACACAGACTAATCACCACTGCTCAAACAGGAGTGGGCAGTAGCACAGCAGTTAGCGCTCATGCTTCACAGCTAGAAGGTCCCAGGTTCGATTCCCACCTGGACGGGGCCTTTCTGTGAAGAGTTTGCATGTTCTCCCCGTGTCTGTGTAGGTTTTCTCTGGGTACTCCGGTTTCCCCTATCACTAAAAACATGTACAATAGGCCAAGGTGAATGCACATGTCTTTGAGTGTGTGAGTGGGGGAAGACGGATGGTCATTAGCCCAAGGCTACAATCCAGTGCGGCATGGTTGTATGTTCATTACCGTGAACTGTCCCGACCAAATAAACAAACAAAAATAAAAAAAAGGTTGAACACTTATTCATTCTTAATTAGATTAAACGTCATGGTGACGTGAAAACAGGAAGCGACCTCGCTCGCTCCTTCTGCAGCTGAGTTTTTTGCCTTTTTCTGCAAACTGCATCTGTGGTTTCTGTTCCACATTGTTTTTCTGGATACTTTTGTACGTCTTTGCAGAGTTTTTGTGGAGGTTTGGTGGATTTGTTTACTTTGAGAGTCTAAAATGATCCTGAAGAAAGCAGCTTTTTAAAGGTAAACAAAATGCTAGCTTATCAGCTAAACCCATTTGAGACCTACACATTTCTTCTTCTGAGACACTGAGGAGGCACCAAGAGCCCCCCCTGCAGCACAGAGGAGGCGTCACAAGAGGAGCTACAGGAAACAAAAAAAGACAAATGAAAGATGGAGAAAGACTGTGTGAAGGAGGAGACAGAGGGCAGACAGCCAGGTTTCTTCCGAGTGCTACAGTTTCCCCGACCTCCAAGGTCATGCGGGTCAGGTTGACACAGTGGCAGCGCGGCTCAGCCGCAGCGGCTCAGGACTAACACCTGAACACTATTTTGTTGTACGCTTGTACAATGACAATAAAGCACTTACTTATTTCGCTCACTTTCTCACAGGACCACAAGCTTTTTTTCTTTGTATTAAACAATACATTAACAACATAACTTCTGGCTAAACCAACTCATTTTTCTTCATTTGTTAAATGTTCAAAAGTCATATCTTCAAATGTTTCCATTCTCTGAGCTGCATTTAAACTGTTCCACAGTTTCACGCCTTGTGCAGAAACACAATCTTTTCCTCCTACTTTGCACCATTGCTACTATGAAATTGAGTTTCCCCCTGAGTAAATCACTTTTGTATATTATTGCTTTTTGCCCTGTATAAAATTTGTAGTTTGTAAATCCACCGTTTTAATAATTCTGACTGGAAATAATTTACTAAGAGTGACGGAGAAAACTTAATGATAAAAGGTAAGTAAATATTCTCAATTCATACATTGCTTTTCCTCCTACATTAGTCTCAAAGACCCAAAATATTATATGGTAAATGGTAAATGGTCTCAACTTATATAGCGCTTTTCCACCTACATTAGGCACTCAAAGCGCTTTACAGCAAGGAACCTCTCACCCATTCATACACCAATGTACACAGACACTGGAGGCAAGGTGGGTGAAGTGTCTTGCCCAAGGACACAACGACAGCATGCACCTTCAGGAGGCGGGATTCGAACCCCCGACCTTCCGATCATGAGACGACCCACTCTACCATCTGTGCCACCGTCGCCCCTCACAGTAACAATAGTGCGGGGTAAGAGGAAAAGAGGGTGAAACTGGAACGGCAGAATGAGCATCTTAAAGAGAGAAAATAAGATGAGGAGGTAGTATTTTTGAAAGTGAAGGATGCTTTGCTTTATTGTTAAAGTTTCAAATGGACTGGTTCCTCTTCCCCTAATGGATTTTCTAAGTAAAAAGAACAACAACTTGCAATCGAGCAAACACCGGATCATTGGCCTGAGGAGGGAACAGACAACGGTGCAGGACCATGGAATCCGGGTCAGCCCATATCAGGAACTGTGGCACCTACTGAACCTTTGAAATCACTCTGAATCATTGATTGAAAACTAATCAGACCTGCACTCACAGGTAGAGTACTCTCGTGACTTCTAACCTCTGTGACTTTATTGTGTATTCTCGCCTGTGTGCCGCTTTGTTGCATGTTCAGGGTTCACGGATGAAAAGTAGCTCTTGTGCTCATTGACACATTGATTAGTATCAATCAATCAGAAATGGGAGCATTACTCTCATTGTATTCTGGTCAGAGAGTGCCCGTCTGGTGCAGCGGGGGCGTGTCTGCGACGCAGCAAACCCAGCCCCAGAATTTGATAAAGAGAAACATCAATCGTTTGCCGCTGACTTGCTTTTAAGGACAAGGCCACGTCGACTGGCAGCTCCAAAAGCGTGTTTTTTTAAAGTCACTTTAGGATTTGTAAACTCATCGACAGCTGTCTCCATTTGCACTGAAGACAATGAACCATTAAGTTCTGTCCTTGTGAGAGAAAGTCACCCTGTACTGTACAAGAACAATGACTTCACTCACTTTTTGAAGAATTCTTTGGAAATATCAGCTCTTTTTGCACTGTTTTAATGTTTTGTCTGTCCAAACGAAATACTCAGTACTTAAGTAGTACTGATAACAAGCTCTGTTATCACTTTAACCTGAGTAATGATTTGGATGTCTACTTTTGCTTTCTACTTGAGGCCACCATTGAGGTCACTTTTTTTTAAACTTTTTACTCTATTCTACTGCTATATGTTGCGACGTGAAAACAGGAAGGAACCTCCCTCTCTCCTTGTGACTTTTTTGCTTCTTTCTGTGACCTGCATTTGTGGTTTCTGTGTTCCACATTGTTTTTCTGGATACATCTTTTCCGTGTTTTTGTGGAGGTTTGGTGGATTTGTTTACTTTGAGAGTCTAAAATGGTCCTGAAGAAAGCAGCTTTTTAAAGGTAAACAAAATGCTAGCTTATCAGCTACACCCATTTGAGACCTACAAATGGCTTTGGTCCTGAGCTTTGGTCCTGAGCTCAGGACCATCACCTGAACACTATTTCGTACATGATCTTTCTCTTGAACTGTGGCTGGCTGGTGTTCATACCATTTCTCAGATGTTACTATTCCATATTCTTGGCAGATCTTCCAATGGACATAGGCAGCTACTTTATTATGTCGTTGAATATATTCAGCCTTTGCCAACTCTGGGCAGCCTGCTACTGTGTGGTTGATGGTTTCTTCAAATTTCCCACATACCCTACATTCAGGTTGTGTTCTATCCTTTATGATATAAGGGTGCTGCTATGCTCTAGTACAGTGTTGTTCAACCTTTTTTGAGCCAAGGCACATTTTTTTAATTGAAAAAATCACGAGGCACACCACCAGCAGAAAATGTTAAAAAATGTAACTCTGTAGCCTATATTCACAATATAAAGTAGTTCTCATCAAAGTGTCTTGTATAGGAATGCCACTGTCACCACCACCTGTCACATTCATGGATCACTCATTATCTTGTCTCAAATAAATGAGCAACCTTACTGATATGGAAGAGTATTACATGGTGACTCTGCCACTAGACAGCTAGCACAGACCCTCGACAATGGCACATTATTTGCGGATAATAATTAACTTGTTTTCAAAAAATATTTTTTTAGAACAACTAAGGGAAATTTGATCATTTCCCAAGGCACACCAGACATTATCTCACGGCACACTAGTGTGCCACGGCACAGTGGTTGAAAAACACTGCTCTAGTAGCTAGACTTTGATCTTGTGCAGCCATAATTAGTCCTTCGGTGTCTGCTTTCAATCCACTGCTTCTCAGTCACTGGTTTGTCTTTAGTTTGTCCACATCTGCTTCATTCAGTCTTTTAGGGTATTTCCCATTGGCTTTTCAGTTGGTCTAACGCTTGAGACGTTGCTGTCTGTTTAGCCCTTTTGGCGAACGCAGTTATGGTCTTTTTGTCCTTTGGAGTTAAAACTGGAACTTCAATCTCTTGTCTGTACTTTGAGGTGTCCCTTGTGATGGAATACATTCTTTTGCTGGCATCATGTTGTTTTCACTTACTTGACTCAGGTATGGGTCTAGGCCAGTTGTTGTGGTTTTTGAATGTTGTTTCCAACAGGGCTAGGCCTCTCCCACCCTCCGCTCTAGGGAGATACATCACCTTTTGGGTGATTCATTTTCTCCATTGTCAGTAGCTTTATTGTTATTATTATTATTATTATTATTAATAATAATAATAATAACTCGTATACTTTGTATGCATAAACACAGGCCTAATTGTAATAATAAAATAATTCCACTGGTAGAAATGCTACTAGGAAAAGCCTAAATTGTCTCTTCAATTCCCTGGGCAGAAAGTTAGCGTAGCTAACTCGTAAACTATATTGTAAACGGCACATGTCCACTTTTTGTAGTTGTTTCACTTCTTATAAATCCGTGAACAGTCATGCTTATTTTGCGGCTAAGAAAAGCTAACTTTAGCAGCATTATTTTTGCCAATGTACAGTGCCTTGTGAAAGTACTAATACACCTTGAACTTTTGCACATTTTGTCATGTTTACAACCCTAAACATAAAGATTTATGTTGATTTTTTTACTGAAAGTTCACACACAAGTAACAGACAACTGTGAAGTGAAAGCAAAATGATACGTTTTGTCATGAGACAACCCGCTCTACCATCTGCGCCACCGTCGCCCCACCCACTCCTTTTATTCTCCGCTAAATCCATCCCCGAAGTTACCACTCGCTCGGCAGCGTCAGTATAGAGGAGATACAGCTAACGCTACAGCTAACGCTACAGCTGAGCATGAACGCTAGCTCTAAATTTCCTGGGGGAGGACTCCCACTGCACCTCCCTTTAAAATATATATTTGGACCTCACTATTTCTAAAACCCTGGTTGTAGTAATAATCACAGGCAGAAATGTGTGGGAGACCCTCACCCCTGCGCTCATTGATGGTGTTTTTATGCCGTCGATAAAGACACAGGAGGGAGGAGACGGCGTTCTCACAGGACAGCTGTCATTAATCTGAAGTTAAGCAACGCCAGCCGGGATCGTGTGACTCTCTGTCCGCACACATGACTCCTATTACACTGTTGCATCAGCTGGATTCTCCCGCCGCGCTTTCTAGTTTAGCAAATATGTTTCTAAAAATGAAAACTGCCCGAGTCCATGTGGAAATGACGTTTATGGTAATGTTGGTCTTTTCTCAGCGCGGGTTTTCTTAAAATGCCACATGGCGTCACCGGGCGGAGCGTTGGGTGAGGCGGCCCTGGAGGTGTTTGTGACCTCCTCCTCCTCCTCCTGCAGAGATAGACATTTTCTCTGAGGTTTTTCATTAATCTGCACTTCACATTATCTTCATCCACCCAACGCTCACAGAGACTGGCCTGGAGAGGGTAGCAAAGTCTCCCTTTAATACTATGACGCAGTAGAAGCCAAAAGTAGCCTTCACAAATCAGTCAAGACAGTGAGTGATTGGGCGAATTCTTACAGTAGTGTATTAGAAAGTCTTTCTGTAAAGTCAGATGAATGTTTCACTTCATTTCTTCAGTTCTCTCACCTCCGCCCATCATGGCTGCGCTGGTAAACATCAGTCCGCAGATGACTACATTAAATGCTGAATTCAATCTTTTGCACCTCTGCTCTGACATGTTGTACTTAGCTTAACGCTGGCTCAGTCGTCCTCGGGGCTTCCGATGCCTCAGTGGGAAGTAAGAGTGTGTGCCTGTAGCGTTTAGCATTGTACTTGTCACAGCTGCGGTAGCTCTACGTGGGGTCTGTTCAGTGCTCTGTTCAAATCCCTCTGGTTAGCAGGTCTTTATCATAATAGTGTCATGTTTAGTCCCTTAACATAACCTTTATAAGAAGCACAGAGATGAACATGCTTCTACACATCACATTGTCATAATGTCAAGCTTTTTAAAGGTTTCTTCAGCTCCTGCCCACTCTTGAAAAAGGCCCGACTTCACACAAAACGACGCTGGGACAACTCCGTTCCATTTGTAATATTTCCTTAATTTTCTTTTCTTTTGGTTGTGTTTCATTTTTGTAGGTTGAGGAGTAGGTTGATCATGGCGACGTGAAAACAGGAAGCGACCTCGCTCTCCCCTTGTGCAGCTGAGTTTTTTGCCTTTTTCTGCGACCTGCATTTG
>CM038350.1:38530555-38648055 GCA_021464625.1 Proterorhinus semilunaris
GAAACCAACAAAGTGTAAGACAGTGATCACGTTTGTGTTTGAGCAGCATTAAAAACATCATTTTTGAGACAGAAAAGAGTACCGCCCTCCTCTGTATATTGATATTTAGGCTCTTTAGCTCTGACTGAAACGTGACTGACACACTGGGGTTTCCATCTCCGTCTAACAATGAGGTTTTATGTGGCAGAGGTCACGGCCCTAGCACAGCACAAAGTCCATTGACAGACCTACAATGAGGTCCCGGCGGAGCGATCCGTCTGTGATAACGGAAAAACCCCACCGTAGCTTTAAAAATATGAGATATGCCGTGCTCCAAAACAAACACAGTTTTGAAATGCACAGTAATCCACAGATCTGCAGCTGGAGACGGGAGATGTGGGAACAATCAAAACATACAGAGATGGCGAAGTCTTTGTTTGTAATTCCTGGAAACCTTTAGGTACAATGGTAAAGAGGACATAAATAAATGTGGCTATACAGTAAACCTGCCACTGGCCGCCTCAGCGTTGGTCATTTTTATCATTTAAAAGGAGAGAAAAATCCACTGCTTTGAGCTTTTAACTGTGTTCTAACTGTTCCCTCGTCAAAAGCAGACCCGGAGCATCTACTTGACTTCGTTCACGCTGGTTAAAGCGACACTGCGTAACATGCTCCTAATGACCAGCTTGACACAGAAAGGGCTATTACTGCAAAGAATCAAAGAATAGATCTGGATTAGAACCGAACCTATTCAAATCTCATATTGTGCTGCCTTTAGTCAACATCCCTATGGCAACGAGCTGGAGACGTACCCACTTAGGAGAGCTGAGCCGCTCACAGCAAAGGCACATGTTTGTTTGTACATGTATGAGGTGTTTTTCAATGATGAAAATATTAAAGAAATGCTTTTATTTCAATTTTATTTATTGAGTAAAATTCTACGCGGCATGGCTTTAAGTGGGACACAATTTACAAAATACTGAAAAGCTAACATGCAATGATAAATTAAATTAAAGCCGCAAGCGGCGATAAAGGCCACCGCCCCTGCTCGCTCTCGTCCAAACCTGCTCCCGCTTCGACCTCAAACCCAACATGGTTTCTTGCGCCAGTTAACTCCGCCCCACTCTCGCCTGAGGCTTCGTCACACCCCGGTCTCAATCTTGCACCAGGTAGCGCCGGTGCCGGCCCACTCTTGCATCAGCCTCAAGGCCCCGGCCTCACGCTCGCCTCAGCTGTGTTTTTCACTCAGTCTATAGTTGAAATACTTTCTAAGGCCAGTGAACTGCAATACTCGGGAGAAGCCGCCAGGCAAAACAGCATCTGGACAGATGTGCCAAATTCCATGGAAGTCCCTTCCACGTACTTCTATTTGTAGGCACCGAACCCGTGGGTGCTGCAGGGCTGGAGCACCCACTCAAATCTTTGGGCATCCAGGCGAATTTGCCTTGATTACAAAATTATTCAATGAATATCGCCAAATCTATAAAGCCGCTACTCAGTGTTCAGCAAATACACGAGCAGGGGGCAGTACCTAATATACATGTACATGTACTTTTCACAACCCATTTAGCTACATAGGTAGAGTGTCGGGCTCCAGACCATGAGGTTGCAGGTTCAATCCCGCCCTCAGGTGTAGTCGGGAAGTGGGACAACTTTTTTAGCTTCAAGCTAATCCACAATTTTGAAACTTGAAACTGTTTTGTCCCCGTTTTTAATAAGGAAGGTTATGGATCTGTTGAGAGGAATCCCCCCAACGGGCTCTAAACCTTGTCCTTTAATGCACCACTCAGCATAGGAACATCATCTACAAAATCAGCTGTTAGGGCAGCTGTGTGGGGGTTTGTTGGTGGGGAGTTACTGCCCTCTTCAACTGGCCCGCTCTACACTCTGGCTTTTTAATGCACCACACTATGTACATCATACTTCACATATAACTCAATTAAATAAATATATAATAATAATAATGATAATGATAATAATAATGATGATGATAATTGAACCCAAATTAAAATTATACTGAGAATGGTAATGACAACTTGGAAGTATCAAGATCTCGGAGTATAAGATCTATTAATGTTCCTTTATAACATAAAAGTAACTCTCGGTAATCACTGGTAACAATCTGAAAGAAATATATTAAGGATCACATTTTTTGACTTGCTTTGTACTAGACATCGTACATGAAACCAGATCGTTGTTGTAGTTGTGCTTTGTTTCAATTAATTATATAAACAGTTTATCTTTTTTTGGTCTGTGCGAATGTAGCTGCTTGAAAATGTTTGAAATGTTTTGAAATGTTATTTTTTTGTTCTATTCTCCGAGCTGGCCTGGTGTCGTCTCGGGGTCCCCCCAGAACAGCTGGAGGAGGTGTGCGTGGATCGGGAAGTCTGGGCATCTCTGCTGAGACTGCTGCCCCCGCGACCCGGCCCCTGATAAAGCGGAAGAAAATGGATGGATGGATTTTTTTATTCTATTACAGTTATTCTACAGGTCGGGTTAGAAACTGATTTTGTTGATTTTGTCCTTGCATTGTTGTTTTACAACATTAAGTTGATTCTTATCCATAAATGCCCCTCAGAGTAGACAATGTATTGTTGAATGTCCAGTTTTATGGGGGAAATGTATCATTAGCATGTTTTGTTTTCTTGAGTTTAGAGAAAAGAGTTTAGCTCTTTGACTTCTTGGAGAATGCAGCAATGCGCTCGAGCACATACTGTACATGACGTGCACATGCACAGCAGATTTGAAGAACGAGGGGACCTTTTCTTACGGAGTCCCCCATTTTTTTTTCATTATGTACAATATATCTGCAACGTTTCTTACAAATCACTCAAACTGCAAGTTTCAGGGTATAGGAAGGTGGTACTGTAATGTCTGAAGTGGACCTGCTAATAAGTTTGTTCTGTTCAGTTTGGGGTAGTGCCTTAATGACTCAAATATGAGCTCAGTAGATCATTAGCTTTTCTTAGAAAATATAAAACTACTGCAATATATTTTTTGGTTTGTTTTATTGTGCAGAATATACCTGCAATGTTTCATATAAATTGTACAAACTGCCAAGTGGGATCTGATTTGGATAAAAAAACAGGGACTAGTTCATTTAAACACAAGTCAAACATTAGTCAAAACGGATTCTGGTTTCAATCCAAAATGGCCGACTTCCTGTGCGTCGGGGGGGTGTGGCGCTCCAATGCAGTTTTTGGATTGTCCTGATGTGCCCTTTCACTGTACCAAACGGTTGTGGCCTACGCCCAAAAACGCATGTCCCGATTTGAATAGGAGTCAACTTTGAGGGGACGCTGTCGAGCCATTTAGTTTTGAATGTGGCCAATTTGACTATTTCCATAAATGTGACCAGTCACAGAACCCAAAGACACAAGTCGTTTTGGGGCATTATGAGATAAGAACAGATTGTTAAACTGTAGTCTCCAAGCTTTCCAATGATGTGTAACACATGGAAATCTGATAATATTTGGAGGCGTAGCGGTGATTTGAAGTTGGCAATTCCCAAAAAACCAAAGGGGTTTAAACGGCCTCTGAAGTTTTGGGCCATTCTCACCTCTCTGCTGTTGGGAGGGACAATAGGGCTCATTTACATCTCATTTGGATAAGCCACACCCCCTGTCAAACTCCCCCTCAAAGCACTAAAGCACAGAGAGGGAGCACAAAGGTTATTGCTTCCACAACAAACCATTGTTTACCAGTTTCATTATGTGTATCTGTTTTATTTTTGGTTTCATTTTCTGATCTCACCTCACAGCAGAAGGTTGTTATTGTTCTCTTACATTTTTTTATATCAATTGATAAACTGTCACTGGCTTGAGAACGTGTTGTGTAACACATGTAACTTTTATGTTAAAAATAATGTTAATGTTCAAATCAAAAACAGTGATATATTATATACAGTATGAATCGTTTTTATTGCCATTGTTGTTTTTTGCTAATGATAAATAATAAGCAATATACTATTGAAAATAAAAGTATATATCAATTAATAAAGCAAATCACTCAAACATTGCTTAGAGAGCGCTTTTCATACAAGAATGATGAAAGATAAGTTTACAATATATTTTAAAAAACAACAGAAGAGATCTGGTGTTTGGGTATTTTAATGTTATTGCAATGCTCTGATTCATGAAACCTCACACAGTTTCTACACATCATCCCCCCAAAAAAATTCATAATATAAATACTTTAAGTGAGTTACAACTTTACTTTAAGCCATAGAAAATTGCCAATTGAGTGAATATGAATCCATATTTCAGTAATAACGGATCAATACCTAATATTTACCACATCACATGGAGGTTGATTTTTATTCCTTCAAGTTTTTATTATTCAATGCTTTAACCTTACTGTTTTTTTACAACGCCATCTGTTCTTAAACCATCTTTTCCTCTTAATCTGCACCACATAGTATGCACAGTGTCATTTGCACTTTATGAAAAAAGAAATAAAAGTTTTCTGTTTTGGCAAGCATTGTGAGTGGTCATTGTCCACTTCTTAAAGCATAAATATTTTGGCATTTACTCAAAAATCAAAACATAAATAAATCCAAAAATAATGCACAACAGTTTTTCTTCCTGATAAAGGTCTAGTAGGATGTTCTGAGATGAATCGGCGTTGCTTCTTCTGTGTGGGTAGTGGTGGGTGAATGTAACACAAAGTCTCTAAAACTAAATTCAGGTGGTTGGTTGATAAAGTGACATTGCAGAGCTGCTCCTCTGCAGTCCCGTGCAGTGGGTGAACTCTCCTCCTCCACAAAGTCCTGACCACTTTTAGAATGGCCTGATGTTTCCATACAGATAGGTCTGTCTGTGGATGTTTAGTCCAGGTGGGGCCAGGACAGGAAGACCATCCATACGGGGCAGAAGAAGAAAAAAAGATCTTCAGTTAAATGTTTCATTAAAGCAAATCAGAAAACTACACTGAAGTCGGTAAAGTGAAAGTACCTCAGCGATCTCTGCCAAAGTGTTGACTCCTGTCTTCATGTAGGCTTGATCAGTCCAAAGCCACAGTCAGGGGAAAACAGTGTGGCAGCAATAAGGAAGTTGATTTCAATTTTATCGTGAAGCTTGTGTCCAACACGCCAGGCATGAAGTTGTTCTTGTTCGGCCCACTGCAGTTGTCACAATGAAGATCCACCTCTGTTTCAGGAAGTACATTGGTCCTGGCTGGAGAGGGTTTGCGGGAAAGTGTAACTGTAGGAGAGAGGGAACTTGGATTAGATTAAATGAAATGTGTGTCTTTTCATAACTGTCTAACAAAGGTAAACATTACTATATTGATGCTATTCTGCATTATTTCACGCTACTATCAGGCTGCTTATTCTCATGAATAAATCACCCTTTAAGGGACATTAATAAATTAATAAAGTAAAGTGAATGTGTGTTAAAGATCACCTGCTGAGCAAAATCAAAACATTAATGTACATAACATATAAATAAAACAGGGATGGAGGCATGAGGAGGAGGAGAGGGATGGAGACAGGAAGAGAGGGGACATAACAGAAAAATAAGAATAAAAGAATAGACACATACCTCTGGTCTCTGGCGGAAACTTGGCATAAAGATTTTCTTCCTGCATCTGGTCGGGCTGGAGCTGTTAGACCCGGCCTGAAGAAAAAAAAAGATCTCAGAGTCTGTATCTGTACTTCCTGGTTTATTCTTGGTTTAGACCTCAGTTAGTGGTTGGCCCTGGTTTGAGTCAAAGGAAAAATCCTGTACATTGATGAATACTTTTACCTTATAACGCACGAGTGTCCGAGCTAGCTAATAACAATAGGTATGAGAAAGTCTAAACATGGACTAAACATGAGATAACGTACGTGTTTTTAGAATGAACACAAGACGACAAACTTTGATGTTTACTAGGCCATAGTGATGTCGATAATGGACATAGTGTAGCTGCTCTTTAATTTACAGACACAATCCTGCGTGTTTCTCTGTCTGCGTCTGCTCCGCCTCACACTGAGAGCGAGCTATGGATGCGTTTATAACTACATTTATAACTTTAGAAGACTCCTGTACTACTTGTAATGCACATACACGAGGGGAAAAGGCCGAATTTGCGTTTTATCGCCGCGCGCGTTCCCGATTGTTTACATTTCACTGCAGTGATCCAGAGTAACTTTATTTGGTCATAAAACCGAAAATATGAAGCGGATCTCTCTCAAATAAGAAGTGGCTGAAAGCTAGGGATGCGCTGACTACATTTATGGAGTAGTTTAAGTTGGGAGAGGTCTTGGTTTTAGTGTAAATAGCAGGTTCAGCTGCACGTTAGCTTAGCCGCTAGCCGTTAGCTTAGACGTTAGCCGTTAGCTAACAACAGCACAATAGACTCGTCAAAACTGGCACAGCACCCGCAAGCGATAAAAACAAACAAACTTTCACTCACCCGTCTGAACCTTTGCCTTCTGCTCAGCAAACTCGTGGTAAATTCATTTTCCAGTGTAGTAGTGGCAGCTTCTGAGAGCCACACAGGGGGGGCTTACAGCCATGAAGCCGCACACGCCCCCACGGCGTGCGCTATTTCTCTGACAAAACCAGACTTTTTCAACCTGAAAACTGATCGACAATAGGCGTATGTATAAAACTGACTTTTTTTGCGTGGCATTTGTTTGCTAAAGCCTGTGTGGACTATGCAAACCAAGCAGCTGTGTGGCTGTGCTGCCCCCCCTCCTCCCAGCATGTAAATACACACAGACAAAGGCACGCCCCTACAGCGGCTCCCAAATCTCCCAAAAACAAGCAGGTTTGAACCTAAAAGTTTACGCTTTTAAATATACCAATACTGGTAGCTTAAACATGGAGAGGCTTCTTCGTGACTTCAACTAAACGATTCTGGAAAAAAGTAAAAATCACCAATTTTCAAAATAAAAACTTTGTTTACGTTTTTCTCCAAACGCAAGCTGCCGACTTGTGTCTTTGGATTCCACAGCGGGTCACAAATGTTCACGCCTTCCGAATGACTCCGCCAAATCCGATGAGTTTTCGTTGACGTTTAACGGGTCAAAAATGAGATCGTTGACCAAAAAAAAAAGAGAATAAACAATAGTCCCTTGCCGGGGACTGCGTCCGGCTCGGGCCTAAATAAATACCGTGACTAAATCAAATTAGAATCTTTAGACGACTGATTTCATGTAGGGTGACAGTGTGGCACCGTTGGTAGAGCAGGTGATCGAAAGGTCGGGGGTTCGAATCCCAGCTCCTGAAGGTACACACTGTCATTGTGTCCTTGGGCAAGACACCTCACCGTCTCCGGAGTGTGGATGGGTGACTGGTTACTTGTCGTAAAGCGCTTTGGGCCTGATGAATGTAGAAAAGCGCTAAATAAGTTGAGACTCATTAGTTTTTCATTTTTATTGATTGGTTTATTTGATTGGGACAGAGCATGTTAATGAACATACATGGTTCTCATGCATGTGTGCCGTTTTTACATGCCGGTGTGGCAGCATGCAAATCTAAATTACCATTTAGATTTGTTTTTATTTGCAGCACTGTTTTATATTTAATCAAATTATCATGTACCTTTAGCTCTAAGACAAACTGGTTTCTAAACACAGACGTCTGCTCCGCTGGAGTATTTCCATCCTACAGCAAGTATTTAACAAACAGGGGCTGTTTCCCAAAGCCTGGGCACGTCGCCTTGCCTTGGTGGTGAAGGCAGTTCCTCCAAACTCACTTCCTTCCAGGCCAAGGCTTTGGTCCTGCCTTGGACCAAAAAGAGCTGCTAATGGAACACACTTCAGAGCTAAAGGAAGTGACATCACAAAATAAAAAAGGTTATGTTTTATCCAGGGGAGAGGGGAGGGTCTGCTTAAGAGGGGGGTTCATTATTTTTAATTCATTAAAAATAATGAATTAAAAACGAAACAAATCAGTAGCAGTCTCAGCAGAGATGCCCAGACTTCCCGATCCACGCACACCTCCTCCAGCTGTTCTGGGGGGACCCCGAGGCGACACCAGGCCAGCTCGGAGACATAGTCCCACCAGCGTGTCCTGGGCCTTCCACGAGGCCTCCTCCCAGTGGGACATGCCTGGAGCACCTCCCGAGGGAGGCGACCAGGAGGCATCCGGAACAGATGCCCTAGCCACCTCAGCTGGCTCCTTTCGACGTGGAGGAGTAGCGACTCTACTCCGAGCTCCTCCCGGGTAACTGAGCTCCTCACCCGATCTCGGAGGGTGTGCCCAGCGACCCTGCGAAGATAACTCATTTCGGCCGCTTGTATCCGCGATCTAGTCCTTTCGGTCATTACCCAAATCTCATGACCATAGGTGAGGGTGGGAACGTAGATCGATCGGTAAATCGAGAGCTTTGCCTCAGACTCAGCTCCCTCTTCACCACAACGGTCCGATACAGCGACCGCATCACTGCTGACGCCGCACCGATCCGTCTATCGATCTCACGCTCCATCCGTCCCTCACTCGTGAACAGGACCCCGAGATACTTGAACTCCTCGACTTGGGGCAAGGACTCCCCACCGACCTGAAGCGGGGAAACCACCTTTTTCCGGTGGAGAACCATGGCCTCAGATTTGGAGGTGCTGATCCTCATCCCGGCCGCTTCACACTCGGTTGCAAACCGCCCCAGTGCAGCTGAAGGTCCTGATTTGATGAAGCCAACAGAACAACATCATCTGCAAATAGCAGAGATGATATTCTGAGGTTCCCAAAACGGACACCCTCCGGCCCCTGGCTGCGCCTAGAAATTCTGTCCATATAGGTAATGAACAGAACCGGTGACAAAGGGCAGCCCTGGAGGGAGCCAACACGCACCGGGAACAGGTCTGACTTGGAAACAAAAGGGCCTTTTTCTCAAAATGCAATTTTCCTCTGATTATGGCGACACTATCTCCACATCAGTAACACCTAAAGTCTTCAAATTTTACAGCCTTGGACTGAACAATATTTTGAAGATTTTTTCATGAGGGATTTTTTGAGTTTTTAATGTTAAAAAACAAGGTCAATTTTTACCTGCGGCTCTCAAGAAAAAAAACGTGGTGCTGGCTTGTGTGACTTATTAAAGCACTTAAATTCCACTTTTTAACAGAAAAAAAAAAAAAACATACTTTGACTTGTTTAATGGCTCTGCTGCCCGGGTTCATGTTACAACTTTTACAAAATTCAGCAGCTCGTGTCCTGACGAAGACCAGGAGGCGGGACCACATTACACCGGTTTTAGAGTCACTGCATTGGCTCCCCGTGTGTTTCAGGATCCATTTTAAAGTTCTTTTAATGGTTTTTAAATGTCTTAATGGTCTTGGTCCTTCTTATCTTTCAGAATTGATTTTACCATATGAGCCTTCGCGGTCCCTTCGCTCCTCTGGCAGGGGTCTCCTAGTTATTCCTAAAGTCAACAGAAAGACTCACGGCGAGGCGTCTTTCCAATACTATGGCCCTCGCCTCTGGAACGACCTGAGGAGGAGCTCAGGACCGCAGAGAACGTTCATGTTTTTAAGAGCAGGCTCAAGACCCACCTTTTTAGTTTAGCTTTTAATTAATATTTACTTATATTAACCTTATTTACCGGTTTTAGTTCTATTATTTCTTTATTTTCCCTCTTTTATCCTGTGCTATTTCACGCACAGTTTTAGCTGTTTTTAATGTATCTCTTATTAAATATTTATTTATTTATTTTTATTTATTTTATTCATTTATTTTTTATGTTCTCCTAGTGGTTCCTCTGAGGGAGCCCTCTGCCCCGGGAGTGCTGGTTGGCTGTGGCCGTGCGGGCGCTCTCCTGGGGGTGCCTGGATGGAGGTAGGACGTCTCTCCTACACCTACTCCGGGCCCCCTGGGTTGGCGCTCTGTGGCTGTGGGCGATGGGCTGCTCCTGGTGCAGACGGCTCCTTGGATGATGTTTCCTCTTTCGGTCCATCTGTACCCAGCCTTACGTACTCAACTCTATGTCCATTTTTATTTAAGACTTTTAACTGCTGGGCTGTCTGTACGTCTGTGTGTCTGTGTGTGCGGGTGGTGGGTGGTGGGGTTGTAGTTATTTATGTATATTTACTGGTGGGGACGATTTTTATTATTTTTAATGATTTTTAAGCACTGTAAAGCACTTTGTGTTACATTTTGTATGAAAAGCGCTCTATAAATAAAGTTTGATTTGATTTGATTTGATTTGATTGTACCGGTAGTCTTTTTTTACCAAAAAAGCAATGTTTTTGTCAAGATTTGGTCTAATTATTAATTTTAGGTTTTTGCCACTTAATTGTTTAGTGTAATTTGTTTTGTTAACAAACACAAATGTGGAATTTATATAATTTAATTCAAACATTAAAGCAAATGTCACTGCTTCATGGAGCAACAAAGGATATGATGTGTTTCATTTTAATAACATTAAATTGATATAAGGCACTTTCAAATGTTTATTTCTAAAGTTTTGAGTCTGTTGAGTTTTTTATTTTGTATTTTTCGATAGTCAGAAATGATGAAACCTGCTTTTTAATTATTTATTTTTAGTTGGTAAAAATATAATTACTCTCACCCCCCAGCGCTTCAGAATCCTCCGTCCTTAGCAGACCCTCCCCTTTCCTCTGGATGAAACATATTTTCCTTTTTATTTTGTGATGTCACTTCCTTTAGCGCTGAAGTGTGTTCCATTTGCAGCTCTTTTTGGTCCAAGGCAGGACCAAAGCCTTGGCCTGGAAGGAAGTGAGTTTGGAGGCACTGCCTTCAACACCAAGGCGAAGCAAGGTACCTAGGCTTTGGAAAACAGCCAGTGAGTGTTATCTACAGGAACTCAATGTCCACCAAATCCTCACAAAGTATCCTTATTAGAAAGAGTCCTGTGCTCTTTGTGTTGCATAAACTACTAGTGTAGCCACAGCTGCTCTGTGGCAGACTGACAGGCGTGAGGCTCCCAATCTGCACAATCAGCTCCTCCCACCAACCTCTCACTCACTGTCAGTGGGTGACTTGTCTGGCCCAAGCACACAATGACCCCTGCAGGAGCAGGGATTTAAACCACCAACTAGAGAACTGCGCGGGACGTTTTTTTTTTTATCCCGCTCCTGCCCGCTCCCGGTGAATTTCTGACCATTACCGCACCCGCAAAGTGACTGCCCAATCCTGCAATGTGTAGGTCCACTCCTGCCCGCACCCCGCCGCTGTGTCCAAATGTCCTCATTATTCATATGTAGTGAATATTGAGGACATTATTAGTGCGAGAGTCGGCGGAGAACGCCTGACAGCAACAGGTCTTTGAACTAAACCTCACAACTAAATTAAAAACAGCTTCAATCCCGTGTTGCGCATTTCTAGAGAATAAACAACTTGAATATAAACGGTTACGGTGAAAAGATGCTAATGTTAGCTGCTTACCTTAAAGAGTAACTCACCCTCAAATCCACTTTTTTTTCCTGATAAACTGTATAAATGAGTGTCCAATAGTGTTGTCTACATGTCCTGGTCATTATTTCGGCTATTTAGTGCAAATTAGTTGAAAGATCAACTTTCTGCCTAAAAGCGTCAGTGAGGCGCCATCTGCTGCGAACTGTCGGTACTGCATTTGATTTTTTAATTCGGCGCCCCTATTTGCGCAGAGGTTAGAGATGACGTGCGAGGTTGGAGCTGACGTCAGTTGCTCTGCCGCGCTGGGCTATAAAAGCGGACCAGTCTCGCTCACGCCCCGTAGCGAGTTGGAGTTGGAATAGCGAGAGAATATTTTCATCGATTGTCAGGTTTGCGAATTGTTAACATAGCATTTAGGTAGATTTTATTAGCATAGCTTGTTGTATTATAGATAATTGTATAGTGTTAGTAGTGTTAGTTGTTGAATATTGTAGTTTTAGTCATTAGTTGCTTTTATTGTTAGATTAGTTAGCTGAATTTAGCTTATGTATTAGTTACATTTGTTTATTGCACACATCTATGTAGACCAAGTGAATGGAGTGCAGCTATACCTCAAGTGAGATATGAGCTGTCATGACAGTGCCTGAATGGGGAAATTGAACTGTTGTAAACGCCAGTAAGTACAGAATCAAGTAAGAAAATTGGCACTAAAAAATTAAGATCTTTAATTTTAATAATTTTTTCATCATTCAACTAAATAAGCATAAAATGGAGACATTATAGCCTTTACTCTACAATGATCATTCAGTGGTAGTTTAGTTAACGTTACATTGTTTAAACTTAAAATTTAGTAATAGAAATGACTTTGGGCTATTTACTTAGGGGGATAACTGTGTCTTTGGGTCCACAGTGTTACAGACCCTTAGTCAAGCCTTTAGATCAAGATGATTCTGTGTTATCTTTGACAAACCGAAAACCATTTCAAAAGGACAGTGTTCCTGCACAATAAGATATATTTTTTATTCATGTGATATGTTTTGTACACTTTGCTGTAAGAAAAATAAAAGAAAGCTTTGTAATACATACAGTCACGTCTCTATACCTCACACATTTATCTGCTGAGGACACTGAGATACATCTCCCAAGTCTACATCTAAAATAGATTGATACTGAAAGGACTGTTCGGTCCCTTAGCTGCGATGCTAACATCGATCGAGCTCAATGCTAAGCCGCTAGCTTTGTAAATTACAGAGGAATCACACTAATAAAATAACCCAGTGCTTCAGAGCAGCCTCAGGTACAAGGCCTCGCACGGTGCTTCTCCTGTGTAGAGAGAGCTGTAGAGATGTCCCTGTGGAAAATGTTGCTAAACACGTTAGCTCGCTGGAACTCCATCAGACTTTGTTTACGAGTAGCGCTGCAGGTGCCGCGTCAAAGTCGGATGACTCTGTCCTGTCAATCACAGACCCAGACCCCGCCCACCCCTCCCCCCTCCCGCGCGCCCCTTAGTCCTCCAGGCAACGCCCCTTGTCTGTTAATATTTTCAAATCTGAGGCTCTGAGGCTGAGGCTCTGGAAGGGGGGGTTAGTAACCCTTTAAGCTTGAGCCGTTAAATGATCAATAGCTTCCTCTCTCGGACAGAAAAAGGCAATAATCCATCCAAGCCGTTTTCTTCATTCATGTGAACTAGAACGTATCTGACTCATATTTATTCATTAATATTCCACTGTCTCTTGAGTTTGGTTGGTCTTTATCACAGAAATACATTATTCCCAGAGTTTATTGAACTTTGGCAGATGTAGTCAATCTTCCTGCAGTGTGCGGACATGTAGCGGGGGGATAGTAGTGACTTCTGTTCTGTCCGAAACGCAAACACAATCAGTGCCCTTATAGTCTATAGTCAGTGTGGGCCTAAGTACTGAATGAGGGGTTCATTCACTACACACTGCGGGACACTAAGGGCTTACCTGTCCCGCAGTTTTTTTTTAGCCGCCCATTCCCACCCGCAGCCAAGTTGAAACCACCCATTCCCGCGAGATTTACGTTGGGTCGCGCAATGCAGACCTCTACCACCAACCTCTCGCCCTGCCTCCCCTCTGAGCCATAGGCACTAAACCAGAATCACGTCAAATCATTTTTGTTTAATACACGTAGCAACAAAGAGTAAGATAGAAACCAACAGGTGTTTGAACAAATACCTGCAAAAACCCACTATTCCCCAATATTCCCATATATTCCCCAATATTCCCTGCTTTGAACTGGAACAAACAAACCAAAAACATGACTCACACTAATTGTCCAGGGCCTGTATGTTTTGAGCGATGCCCCATTGAAATGATTGCTTTTTAATGCTATTATTGTTATTACGTTTATTATTACTGCTAATGAGGCCAGAGCGGCCCTGCGTTTCCTCGGCCACAGTTTCACCATGGAAATAAATGAGTAAAAAAGCCCTTATTGGATTACACTAAAAGCAATCTCCAGTGAACGGCCGTCGGTCTGCAGTCTCTCCCAGATAATCCGATTGAGCCGAGGCCGCGCCGCTCCACCCTGCGCCCGGACTCCCCGGCTAACACACTGTCCATGGACTCACTGTGGCCCTGATTCGTACAAACCCAGTGTGTAGCATGTGCTCAAAGTGACTCCAGGCACAGCTCCGCCTGGACATTGTGGACAATAATAAGAATAATGGCTTACACTTGTATTGCGCTTTACAAGCCGGTACTGCCAAGTTTCTCAGAGCGCTACATTGTCATCATTCACTCTATGCTCAGTGGTGGTAAGCAACTGTTGTAGCCACAGCTGCCCAGGGGTAGACTGAGGGAAGCGAGGGAACATCTCTGACCACCACCAACCACTCACGCACTACATTCACCCACACTGTAAGAAGTTGCTGTAAATTTACAGCCAATTTGACACTAAAATACAATTTTCATGTTAAACAGTTTAGTACTGTTGTTAGCAATGCATTCTGGGTTGCTGAACTTGAAGCAACAGAACAGATGCCCTAAACAGTATGATGACGTTTTAAATGACAGGACACTACAGTATTTTTTTGAAAAATGCATGCTGACTGTTGGAGCATGGTCAGAACAGAAGTCAGACATATTTCAAACTGAGGCTAGTCTACTTCTTTAGGTCATTAAAAGAAAAAAGAATACAGAAATAATTTGCCATTAGGGACTTACAGGACCATCATTTGGATATCAGATTTTCCTGAAGTGGACTTTACACGACATGTGCCACACATCATTGTGTGTCCTTGAACAACATCAACGTCTTGCATAAATTGAACGGTAATTCAAATCTTATTCATATTAATGTTTGATATCAAACTGATGCTCAGGAGATTGCTTGCTAGTGATTTGAACATGCCATATGTTGATTTGATGCTTGGATTTGAGTTACGTTTAGATGTTTGTTTTTTTCTTTGACAAATATCATATTAATAGTGACACTGCTACATTAAAATGCTCTTATGACATTTTAAAAAGCCATGAGCTCAGTATTCGACACAAACTGCCACACTTCATAGTTGTTGAACTAATTGACAATCATTCAAAAATCATTAAAAGTGATATTAATTGTAAATAATTCAATGCTAAGCCAATATTTCATTGAATGTTTTGAATCAAGATTCACCATTGATTGTTTTTACTCTTTACTTTTTTTTACTACTAAAAATAAAATGGTTAGACATGCCAAATCTGTTTAGCCGTTTAGACTCTTTTTCATACAATGAAATTGATATTTTTGTATTTTGCATAAAATGGTATTAGTCCTGTACATTTCAAGCCACACAAGTACACACACACAGACAAAAAAACAAGCATTTAATTGAATGTACACAAAAAGTGTGTCGTTGTAACTGTGGAAATATTTCTATACATCATCGTAGGCTTTTGTGATTACAGTGCCTTGCGAAAGTATTCGGCCCCCTTAAACTTTTGGACCTTTTGCCACATTTCAGGCTTCAAACATAAAGATATAAAACTGTAATTTTTTGTGAAGAACCAACAACAAGTGGGACACAATCATGAAGTGAAACCAAATTTATTGGATATTTCAAACATTTTGAACAAATAAAAAACTGAAAAATTGGGTGTGCAAAATTATTCAGCCCCTTAAGTTAATACTTTGTAACGCCACCTTTTGCTGCGATTACTGCTGTAAGTCCTTGGGGTTTGTCTCTATTAGTTTTGCACATTGAGAGACTGAAATATTTGCCCATTCCTCCTTGCAAAACAGCTGGAGCTCAGTGAAGTTGGATGGACAGCGTTTGTGAACAGCAGTTTTCAGTTCTTACCACAGATTCTCGATTGGATTCAGGTCTGGACTTTGACTTGGCCATTCTAACACCTGGATATGTTTATTTGTGAACCACTCTATTGTAGATTTTGCTTTATGTTTTGGATCATTGTCTTGTTGGAAGACAAATCTCCGTCCCAGTCTCAGGTCTTTTGCAGACTCCATCAGGTTTTCTTCCAGAATGGTCCTGTATTTGGCTCCATCCATCTTCCCATCAATTTGAACCATCTTCCCTGTCCCTGCTGAAGAAAAGCCCAAACCATGATGCTGCCACCACCATGTTTGACAGTGGGGATGGTGTGTTCAGGATGATGAGCTGTGTTGCTTTTACGCCAAACATAACGTTTTGCATTGTTGCCAAAAAGTTGGATTTTGGTTTCATCTGACCAGAGCACCTTCTTCCACATGTTTGGTGTGTCTTCCAGGTGGCTTGTGGCAAACGTTAAACTACACTTTTTATGGATATCTTTAAGAAATGGCTTTCTTCTTGCCACTCTTCCATAAAGGCCAGAGTTGTGCAGTATACGACGGATTGTTGTCCTATGGACAGAGTCTCCCACCTCAGCTGTACATTTCTGCAGTTCATCCAGAGTGATCATGGGCCTCTTGGCAGCATCTCTGATCAGTTTTCTCCTTGTATGAGCTGAAAGTTTAGAGGGACGGCCGGGTCTTTGTAGATTTGCAGTGGTCTGATACTCCTTCCATTTCAATATTATCGCTTGCACAGTGCTCCTTGGGATGTTTAAAGCTTGGGAAATCTTTTTGTATCCAAATCCGGCTTTAAACTTCTCCACAACAGTATCTCGGACCTGCCTGGTGTGTTCCTTGTTCTTCATGATGCTCTCTGCGCTTTAAACTGCTCTGAGACTATCACAGAGCAGGTGCATTTATACAGAGACTTGTTTACACACAGGCGGATTCTATTTATCATCATTAGTCATTTAGGTCAACATTGGATCATTCAGAGATCCTCACTGAACTTCTGGAGAGAGTTTGCTGCACTGAAAGTAAAGGGGCTAAATCATTTTGCACGCCCAATTTTTCAGTTGTTTATTTGTTAAAAATGTTTGAAATATCCAATACATTTCGTTTCACTTCATGATTGTGTCCCACTTGTTGTTGGTTCTTCACAAAAAAATACAGTTTTATATCTTTATGTTTGAGCCTGAAATGTGGCAAAAGGTCGAAATGTTCAAGGGGGCCGAATACTTTCGCAAGGCACTGTATATAAAACTGTGTTATGTAATCTGTGCTTTAAGGTTCATTTGAAACTGGGGTTTATAACTGACTGGCCATTCCATTATACTGCCCCATTGTTGTTGTCTTTACAGTTGGAGCCGCTGGGGGGCAGTGTGTTAGAAGGAGGAGTCAGATTATGCAGAGGAAGTGGCAACAAGAACATTCCAAGAGCACTAATTGGTTCGACAAGGACACGCCTACTCCTTTGTGTTCTTATGTGTTGTTCCCCCCCTCGCTGGCCGACAAACATGCCAAGATGTAGCGCTCCGCATAGCTTGTGTTTAGAATGTAATTCAGGGAATAAAACAATGATTTTAATAGAACCAGTCTCCGTTTTCTGTCCATATTAAAGAATACGCCAACATAACCCCGTTCTGATCTATTTTGATTTCAGGTGCTTCATTGTTATAAATCCAGAGAGAAACAAAGGCCAAAAGGTGCACGGTTTTATCCAAGATGAAAGGTGTGATCGTCCAGAACAAGTCTTCTGCAGTCAACACACACACTGCCATGCTACTGAAGAATCTCACTGAGTATGAATGAAACTTATGAGATCTATCCCTCTTTATTTTGACAATCTGGCATTGCCACATTTAGTCACAAAAGAACTGGCATTATTACATTCATGAGCATTAGTTTGGAGTTTATATTGAGCATTTCTGTCTTTATAGTATATTCATTACATTGATTATGATTGTTTGTTGTTGTTTGACAGTGGTAACACTGGAATGATGCTGCAGAGATGAACAGCGGCTACAAAGTGAGTGAACAAGAAGATTCAAGTCTACCTCACAGGACTATTTTTAAGAGGTAAAACATAAGCCTTCCTCACAGGACATTTTAAGAGGTGACCTGCAAGTCTCGCAGTGGCACAGGTGCCTACCAAACAGTTTGATCCATAAATGTTTTTTTAAGTTGCATATAGTTAAAATGTTCTACTGTACTATGATAGTTTCAAAGTGTCTGTTTAGTTTAGTTTACTTTATTTGAGCAGTTAGTCTGCAGTGGTAAGCTACGTCTGCCATTGGGACAGACGGTCCCGGGTTTGATCCCCAGGTGGACTGGATTCTGTGGAGTTTGCATGTTTTCCTTGTGAATGAAGCGTGTGCATGAATGAATGGTGGTAAGCAGAGGGACTGTTGGCGCAGATGTGTGCATATATATATATAAATAACACACACACACACACACACACACACACACGGGAGTCACCAGAGTGCCCCCCCCCGGTGACCCCCTGGCTTGTCAGGGTTGGCCCTGTGAAACTCTCGCACAAGAGCAGCATCCAGGATCCTAGAGCGAGGAACCCAACACCGCTCCTCGGGACTATAACCCTCCCAATCCACCAAATACTGAAGCCCCCTCCCACGCTGACGCACGTCCAGCCTATACAAACGGTATAGGCCGGATAATCATCAATGACCCTGGCGGGGGACCGGCAGGCGGGCAAAGAGCACTGGAGACTACAGGCTTGAGTTGCGAAACGTGGGGTGGATACGGACAGCAGATGGGAGTCCAAGGCGTACCGCTGTGGGACTCAAAACTTTGGATATCTTGAACGGGCCCAGAAATCGAGGAGAAAGTTTGCGTGAATCCGTCTTACGGGGTATAGTCTTGGAAGACAACCAAACTGACTGACCTTCACTGTACTGAGGAAGCCTGAGTGCAATGCTTATCAGCCGATGCTTTAGTTCGGACAGTGGTCTTGAGCAGGGCAGCTCTGGTCCTCTCCCAAATATTCCTGCAACGCTGTAGGTGATGTTGTATAGAGGGGACCGCAAGCTCGTGCTCCTGTTCAGGAAACAAAGGTGGCTGATAACCGATGGAAGCTTCAAAGGGAGACAAACCAGTAGACGAGGAGACCATGGAATTGTGGGCATATTCTACCCACGGCAGGTAAGTACTCCAGGTGGCACTGTTAGAGGCTGTGACACAGCGAAGAGCGGACAAAATCGAGCGCAATATGGGACCAAGGTCTAGACGGGATCTCGAGAGGTTGTAGTAATCCAGACGGTTGACTGTGACTGGCCTTGCTGCGGGCACAAACTTGACAGGCAGATACGTACGAGCGAGTATCTTTATCCATAGAAGGCCACCAGAAATGGCGTTTAAGGAGAGGGCACGATTAGCTCCCGGGTGGCATGCAAAACGACTGGCATGCACCCACTGCATGCCAGTCGTTTGCAGAGTGTGCCGCATCTGGAACAAATAATTTACCCAGAGGACCGTGGCCTGGATCTGGTTCAGTTTTTTGAGCATCCTTGATAATGTTCTGTATCTCCCAGGAAACAGCAGCAACTACATAAGTAGGGGAAATTATGGGCTCAAGTTCTGACGTGGGTTCCTTAATGTCGAACTGTCTGGAAAGGTCATCGGGCTTGACGTTTCTAGTGCCAGGACGGTAGGTGAGTATAAAGTTACGCGCAGCGAGCTTGCCCTGAGTGTAGTCTCTTGGCAGACTGAATGTATGCTAAATTCTTGTGATCTGTCCAGACTACGAACTGATGTTCAGCCCCCTCCAGCCAATGCCTCCACTCTTCTAAAGCCATTTTTACGGCAAGTAACTCACGGTTGCCAACATTCCTCTCGGCGGGAGACAATCGGTGGGAAAAGGCGCAAGGATGGATATGTCCCTCATTAGCCCACACATGTATTGAATCTTATTGAGGTCTGAAGCAAAAGCCATTGGTCATTGATTAAATATTGTAGCACACTGTAATAGAAAACCTCGACACAAGTCAGACTGACCTGAAAATGGCTCCGGATCAATACAGTAGGAATCCCGGGCTGGGAAAGTCTCAGTTGGCTGAGAGTTAGTTTTAGGGCTTGGCTGGGCTGGGGCTCCCTTTGACTGAAGGAAAAGAAGAGCACTAAGCTGGTGTCCGAGTTCAGAAACTTGTACCGCAAGATGCTGGTTGGCCTCAAAAAGGCTGCGAATACTTTGCTCATGGGTCGCCAATAATACTCCCTGATGAGAGAGAGCATTGCGAATTGCGTCTGGTTCCGAATTGGTGTCTGTAGAGTCCATGTTGGCTAGATCGTTCTGTTGTAACGACAGGACCAGAGTGACTCTAAGGACAGACTCCAAAAAAAGGGTTTAACTGATTTATTCCAAAAAAACAGGCAAGGGTTGAAAACAGGACCGGAGGTACAAGTTACGGGGCGGTGGAGGTGAGTCTGGAGCCGGACGGAGAACTGCACAGAAGAGAGTAGTATTAACAGGTTTGTCACAAAAGTTCTTTCAAAGATTAGGTCGCAAACAATTCAAGAGCCAAAGTAGGTACCACATAAGGTAACGGACGATCTGGCAGTGAGAATACAGTATAAAAACATGTGGCCCAAAAAGCCATATGAATAATACATCACTTTTTTGAATCCAATCACAACAATGATCAGCTTTAATTTGTCCACTTTCTTTTAAAAGATTTATTTCCCAAAATGTTTCATTCACTTATATTGGCTCCATCTGAGATTATGACATCATCAAATTCTTGAACGCATCCAAAACAGTATGTCTTTGTAACGGGCTGAGGTCAAGTCGAAGTGAAAACAGAAGCTGAAACATTCATTAATCATTGTCACAGAGGTTTGTTTAGCGAGTGTGAACAGCAGCTCTGCACTACATGCTGTAGTCTATGTGGAATGTGGATTAGACTGGCCCCCACACTCTGCTCAGATCCATTTTCCACCACTGGAGGCCAACTGGCGATCAAGATGGCGGCTCAGACGGAGTGCGGTCCTGATCCGGGGGCGAGAGGCGCCTCCTCAATGCCCTGCAAAAACAAATATTTGAATATTCTCCCGCTCTCCCAAACCGGCTTAACGGGGATGCTTTCCTTCGCCGCCTGGCCGTGCCAAAATGCCAGGAGAGTGTGGGTGTTGGCTGCGCTGCGGCCCCCCGGCCGGGCCCCGCACCTCATATCAGCTGACACAGAGAGGCCCATGCCCCTCCCCCTCGGGCCCCGGGGCCTCTCCCCCGCTGAGAGAGCTGGCACTGGGGACCACGGAGGCCACGGTCCAGAGAGGAACATGAGCAGAGGCCCCTGGGAGCCCCATATCTGACCCACACCATCAGCTCATCGGATAATTTCATTCCTTCAGTTTAGAAAGTGCAAAGGAGGAACTGTTGGACAAAACCGGGAGGTAACTTTAAGTCGAAGTGGGAAAAGCAAAATGTCGATGAGCTGCTAGAAATACGGTCAGGCGAAGTCGTGTGAACGTGGTGCAGGTGAACATCTGCAGATATCAATTTGAAACTGGCTGTGGATTACTGCCAAGTTTTCTATCATTTTATGTTTTCATTTAAAAATAAGGTATGTTATTTTGTTACTGTGTTAGTTACAAAGAGTTTTGCTGACGGCATTTTGGATCTTGTTTATGTAACCAATGGTGGCTTCTTTGCATACCTCAAAAGGTGCCAGTGTTTAAAAAATCACAGTACAAATTACTGCGAGTCGTGATCAAATTGGGACAAAGAAAGTAGTTTATTTAAAAATATCTAGAAATATCATATCCCGGCACTACATTTTCTTTCAGCAATCCCAGCCGTACTCATGTTCTCAGCGATGCCCCGCCTTCGTCATCTCTGCTGATGCTTTTTCCCTCATTGTCCACAGCAATGCCTTCTCCATAGTTGCACCGTCTAGGTTCCTCCACAGGTACAGAGATGCCCCCTCTAAGGTTTGTTCGCAGGTACGAATGCAGGTTCGCATGTGATGCCACATCTAGGTTCATTTGCAACTGCCAACCTGTCCCGTCTAGGTTGTTTTCCAGATTCTGAGATGTCCCGTCTAGGTTGTTTAGTCCTGAGATGTCCCTTCTAGGTTGTTTTCCAAGTTCTGAGATGTCCAGTCTAGGATGTTTAGTTCTAAGATGTCCCGTCTAGGTTGTCTAGTTTTGAGATGCCCTCTCCAGGGTTCATTTGCAGGTTTAGATGGTCCCTGCAGGTTATTTGGATGCTGAGATGCCATTCATCCAATCCCGGAGAGGCCAGTGTGTCGGCTGCCTTTCGATATTCATCGTTGTTCTGGGCTATACCTTCATCCCTGACGCTGCTTTTGCCTTCCTTGTCTCCAGCAACACTATTGTCATCCCTGTCGGTGCTTCTTCCTCTGTCATTCCCACCGTTTTAGGCACTTTTCTGTTCTGAAGCACAGAAATGCCTTTGCCGATCCATCTTTCTGTTTGCAAATGTTGTTTCCAGTGAAGCCAAGTAGTTCCACTTCGTTGTCACCAGTGGTCATTCCCAGTTGCAACTCCCTCCAGTGCTTTGTTCTTTATCGATCCCGACAGGACCTTCTTCATGTTCTCGATGATGCCTACGACTTCTTCGCCCTTGTCATTTCTCCCAGCTGAACCTTCTCATTCACGGTTCCCAGTATTTGCTTCTCCAATTTGTCCTTAGGCACAGCCATGTCTTTTCTTTTGTCCACAACCTCCAGGACGCCTCCCTTGGATGTCACACAGATAACATTGTATGTCACAAAATAAACTATTAAACCTGACCACATAAAAATTACGCCTGAAAAAACTCAGAGCGTTCCAACTAAATGAACTTGCATGTAAGCAGAACGGCTAATAGTTCAACAGTTAGCTAATAAGATGCTAACGTTAAATAAATGTTTCTCCACACCAGATACAATTCACAACCAAAAGTAACAATCACTTCACTGGTTTAGTGGTTTTCTTAAAGTTTGATCATTAGCTACACTCCTCCACTGGGGGCCGCCATTGTCTTCATCTTGTATCAAAACTCGGAAAACTCTAATCATCTCCGAGTTTACATGTTGTAATTCCCATTTTGCGCAGCAATCAAGACATTTTTCTAGGTGGGAGGTCGGAATGTAATAATAATAATAATGCATTGGTTTTATATAGCGCTTTTCGGGACACTCAATGGTGCTTTAAGTTGCATTATCCCATTGCATTGAGTTGCCTTGTGTACGAAATGCACGGTATAAATAAAGTTGCCTTGCCTATTCATTCACTCCATACTTGGTGGTGGTGAGCTATTGTAGCCAATGCTGCCCTGTAGCTGCACTGACGGTAGTGAGGCTCCCAATCTGCGGCTATCGGCCCCTCCGACCACCACCAACCACTCACTCTAACACTACATTCACCCAGGCTTCCTGATGTTCCCCGGTGGTCCATCCAAGTACCAAACAGGCCCTTACTGCTTAGCTTCCGAGATCTGACGGGATCAGAGCAAAAGTGGTATTTACCAGTTGTCTGGAACGCAGCATTAGGCCTTTTTTTTTTTGCGCAAAGCCTATTTCTTTAGCAAAGACCACAACACAAGCTGTGATTATTCAAGAATTTATGAGCAGCAGTTACTGGGTTGAGACTGTGGGGACACTGTCTCAGCGCGGTGGTGATGTAGCTTTTCAGGACCCCCCTCAGAGAAGAAGAATCAGTGCTGAAGTTAAGACCTGATTCTGGGGAGGATGGGGTCAGACGAACAGTGTTGAATGGCTTGGGCACTATAATTAGGGAATCCAGGTAATTAGAGGAGTGGTCAGGGAAAAGGGTTGGTTGAGGCGTGGTCCTGAACCCCCCCCCCCTCCTGCTCACATTTATGTCAGTAATCTATAGTGAAAGGTTCATATTCCTATCTCTAAATTAAAACGTTTTTCTTATTCACCTGCAGCATCTTTCCTCAATCTGCCAAGTCATTGAAACTCATGGGCAACACCTCGAGGTTCCGAATGAGACGTCTCTACCCACCAAAGGACTAAGACGTTTAATTGTCTGCCGCGTGTGTTTTTTTTTTCTAAAGTTTTGCCGTAACTTGCGCGCGAGTCGAGTCCGGCACCTGCGCTACGATGATTATTGAACGCCGCGTTTGGTGATTACTCGGGTCAGTTCAGACGTACATTTTGCACATATTCCCTCCGTTTGGTGCGACTCATCAAACGGCTTTCATCAGTTCTCTATAATTGCCTCATTAGAGTTCTCCTAATTACAGTGATCACAGTCGTCCATACATATCCCAAACAGGGAAAACAGGACGTGCTTTGGGGGATTTGAACAACACTCACGGATAAGAGATGCTCCACTCTGGGGGTTAGCACATACAGACCAGGGGCGCACTCCTGCCTCACAGAAACAATGTGCCGGGTTCAATTCCCAGACAACAAATGTGTATTGTAGTGTTCAGGCGTGCTCACACTTTATTGGCTACTTTCAAAGTCAGCGAGGTCTGGAGAAAACCTCATTTAGAGAAAACAGCCCTAAACTGCCATTTTTGAACATGTGAATGAAAAAGCGCATAACTGGAGAGCCGTGCTGGTGAAGTGATTTCCTGACAACCTACGGCGTTCAACTTTAGAAATGTGATGTTATGGGAGAAAATTTGATTCAAATCTCAACATTGACCACTGCATGAAAAATCGATGTTTTCACCTGACTTTGAGTAGTTCTTTTTTCTTTCTTTTTTTAACAAAACAAAATTGTAGGGAGAACAAGTCCATGATGTTGAAATAGATTATAATTAGCCCAAAACCCGACCTTTTGGAAAGCAGTGGGTCTGATATTCAAGCACAGGAGGTTTGATTTGTAAGCCTGTAGTCAAAAGGGCTAGAAGTTTATATAAATGACTGTTTTGTACTGTGTATATACTGTAGGTACATTTTTAGAAAGAAATTGAAAATGTAACACAAATGCATTGTAGAAAGGGCCAACCAGTGACAGGAGTTGAAAATCAGCGCTAGCTAGTTTTGTACCGTGTTGACTTGCAATGCCCCGTCCAATAAATAAATACAGAGATGTTTGCCCCAAACACTGACGTTTCCGTACATCCTAACAACACTGCACTCTGTCGCCATGCAGTTTACCCGCCTAGAATGCTTGCTGTGCGTCAATTCATCACGCTTTCCATCACCATCTGTGACTGCAGTAGATAAACGCATCATTACTGTTTTGTGTTCACCAAAACGCATGTCTCGTTGTCTGCAGAACCTGGCGAGGTGTGTTTTCTGCAGCTCTTGGGGCGAGTTCAGCTGGTTGCTGCCGCCCCCCCCCACATACATACACAATCTGCCACAGTGCGAACATCCCGCACCGTCAACGCCAGTGAGCAAGCCCGCGTTATGAACGGCAATATTTGAGTATGTGCTATGAATGTGGGCTAATTTCTGCGTCATAAAGCGGACGGGGGAGCGGGAGGTAATGAGTATTGCTCCGTCTGCTGTCCCGCTCTTTATGCGCGTGCAGCTGGAGGGGGCTGATCACGGCCAGATCAGGTGCTAAATTCACTAATTGAATCATTTCTGCAGCGCTCCACAATGGGCCTCAGAGCCTGGGGTCTGGCGCTGTCCCGGAGTGGCCTGGGCCGACAGAGCGGGACAGTGGATACACAGGCAGCTGCAGGAACATGTCAGCGGGACATTTGTGCATTTATTATTTATTTATTTTTGAACAGGGACAATACACATACAATACACGTACAATATACATTCTCTTCTCCTATGAACTCAGGTGGGAAGGTCAAAGACAGTTCCACATACCCGATGTAAGGCACACATTGTCCATTGGCACCCTCTACCTCCAACAGATTATTCAATGGCTTTATTTCATGGTCTGAGAGGTTGTAGAAGGAATGTGAAACTGTGGTGACTTGGGACCCCGTGTCAAAAAGGCAATGGAAGTGGGTCCCTTCAATCTTGATCTCCCCAGTACTTCTTGTACCCACCAACCCCCTTGGCAATGGGCAACGGGGTGATGAATGCTTAACGTCGGGACAGTCATTGGTTGCAGCTCCTGCTTGTCCCTCGGCAGAAGCTGCTTCTAGTTTGACGGCTTCCGCTTTTCCCAGGATTGCTGCTTGCATTTAAGCTGGCGGCGTTTTTCTTCCACCAGACTGGGATTTGGCTGACTCGGACAGTTGGGGACTATGTGACCATCCTCCCCACACCGGAAACAAAACCAAGGCTTGCTGGAACACCACCCCGCTTAACCACGGTACCGAGAGTGAGCTGGAGTCTCTGCAGGTATGAAGATGGTTGTTCTCCCTGGTCTTGAAGAGTGTTCAGAAATTTGGCAAACAGCTCAACAGTGGCATAAGCGGAGTCGAGCACGTGCAGAAACGTAGCAGGCAGGGCGTTATTGTCCAAAACCTTTCACCAGGTCTGCAGCTGGAGGGAGTAAGCTTTCCAGTATGCGTCTCGTGATATGTAAAGGTGCAAGACTGGGATCTGCATTCAAAAGTTCAATCTGAGACCTCCAGGACTCATAATCTGCTTCATGCTGTGGTTTTGGTAGTTTTCCTGAGAAGGTGCGTAGTCGGACTGAAGACATGGGCTGAAAGTTAACATCATCTCTACGCACAATGTGTTCAACCACCACCCGCTGGATCTCAGGAGGATTCAGGTCATGGCCAGAGAGGGAGATTCTTGGTCCACCATCCCTGGCTGCGGTTGGTCGGGGTCGAGGTTGTTGCTGCGCAAACGAGGAACGGCGTCCACTTGGCATGGGAAGAGTGAATGGTTGATTGGACTCTGCAGCAGCTCCATGTACCTCAACAGTCTCCCCTCCTCCTTCCACTTCTTCTTCATCGTCGTCATCATTCTCCTCTTTCTCTCCACCAGTGGCCGCTATTCCCAAATGTGAGCTTATTTGGTCAAACATACCTTTCAAAACATTGTCGAATGGCTGGCCACTCTGTCTGGAGATACGTTTCAGCTCTTGCAGGTAATTGGGAGGGGTGGCTTCCACTGCGGCTGCGCACTCACTCGAGAGTAACTTAATATCATAATCAGCGGATGGAGCTGAAAAAGTATACGGCAGCTTTGGTTTTAGCTGTGCCAAAGCGGCTGCATTAATAAATTCAACGGTCAGGTTTTTGTAAAACGGACTCTCACGTTTGGTAACGGTAAACGATTGTTTAATTTCACCGTAGCTACGTAAGTGTTCAATAATCTCGTCATCTCCGTCAGTATTTGTCACACCATCAATAATGACAGAATTAGCTATATTAATACCAGTCTTCTTAAAGAAATCCATATTCCCACTGGATTACTATTGTTCCTATGCCATAACCCGGTGATTACACAATGACACAAGTACAGATATTTACAATATCAGGCTCCTGGCTGGCTCGCCAAAGATTGTAACACATAAAGGCTAGGCGGTTGGCTGCGGATGTTGAGACGCACAGAAGATGGTTCGTCACGGAGCCTGGGTTGTGAATGAGTATACTGGAGCCATAGAGTACAGTACGAGTGTGTATTCAATACGTGACAAACTTAACACAAACACACAAAAATAACACAAACACACATCAATAACACATTCAACACAACACAAAAACCCCGACACAATGTGTCCCACGGTCGAGAGAGTTCAGTGATAATGTTAATTAATCCCGGGTTGGGCAACAGTAATCCAAGGAAAGTTCAGGCGTGATGAATGGGTGGTTTGTTTATCCTACCACGTATAGATCCGAGGTTTTGGGGCTCGCCATCTCGTGGGAAGTCCTTCGGATTGGGACGATTGAGAGTTCAATAAATGATGAGTGAAGGAAAGGTATTGGTGGGTCCAATACAAAAACCTGACCATGTGCTATGGTGTTCAGCATAGCTTGAATGTATCTAAATAGTTCAGAATCAAAACATAACTCAAGTCAACAGTGAAGAAAATAATAAAGTGCACCTTCAAATTTCAATAAACAAAAGTAATCGAATCATCCAAAATACTAATATAGAGTTTGGTATTCGAAGTAGTATTGCGCAATAATCAAAGGAAAATACGTAGCTACGTTAAAATCAATGGGCTTCAATGGCCACCAAAACGTGTGACCATTTCAGCGGTAGTCATGTAAGTGACAAAACACACACAGAACGGAAACAATACTCTAAATTAGCTGACATGCTAACAGGTTACATCGGTGGCTACAATTCGGCTTTTACAATAGAAAGGTAAGACGATTACCTTTGGAGTTTAGAGTATCTAACCGCGGAGTCTCCAGGCGCGGCCCGACATCAAAACAGAGCGGAATAAGACAGGGGCTCTGGTTGGGAAGCGGCAGCAACTAGTCAAAGTAACGCAGTGAGCAATCACACGGCAGAACATGACATGTTTTAGTGGAGTAGCGGATGGCTAAAACGTACCGAAAATTCAAAGCTTGACACCCTATGGTTGTAGCGAATGGTTGGGTTTGTTTGGGGACGCCGAACAGACCATGCCACAGCCACAGTGGAGACGGAGCGGAAGTGAATCCCCGTGACCCTTAACTTTGAGGAAGTTGGGAGTGTGGGGTGTCGCAGGAAGTGGCCCCGCAAAAATAAAAGGCTACACTAAATGCAGGTTACAGGTTCCCCCCCTATACCCATGTACGGCCTCGTACATGCAGAAGGCTGATGGCACACAGCTCTGTCACAGGGAGCGGAGGTTGGAAGGGTCTCATCTAGTGTGAGAGCAGAGGCAAACGCAGTACTGAGCCCATGGAACAGGGACTGAATGTTATACAGAAGCGGATTCCCAAATGTCGAATACTGCAGGCGATTAGGCGGCCGGCGGTTTCGAACAGGACGTTGCGCTCGTGGTTCAGAGTCCGGGCTAGACAGTACAGGTGCAGGGGATGGTTCAGAATCACTTGAAATGCTTACTGGCTCCAGAGCGGATACAGGTTCTGGATCAGAGGAGGTGCTTCCCTCTGGAGGCGGCTCCAGGTCATCAGCTGCATCAGAGTTAGTGTCATTCGAATGTTCTTCATCCACACACAGCTTAATGGAATGTAGTTCCGGTTCAGAATCAGCATTAGTTTCAGGTCCAGACTCCAATATCCGTTCCACTTCAGCAGTTTCTTCAGAAACACGCTGTGAACGCTGGCCAGGCGGAATCACAGACACGACGACGGGAGGAACTGCAGGTACTGGAACAGGTACACCCACCATGGTTGTAATACAGGTAGGAGAGGAGCCGGAGTTGTTGGGCAAGTAAGGTAGGAACAGTTCTTGCAGATCATCCTCAGGGTCTGGACAGTCAGAGCTCTTTGGGGTCACTGGAGGCAATAACTTCACTGAGGTGGTCCTCGGTGGTTCAGATTTGGAAGCTGGCGACAGGTAGCCACAAGGCAGCAGCAGGTCCCGATGAAGAGTTCTCATGGGGCGATCTTTGCTTTCTGGCCTGACTGTGTATACTGGAAGAGTGCCGGCTCTCTTCTGGACAATATACACATCTGGCTCCCATCGGTCCGCGAGTTTGTGCTTGCCTCGGAGTTTGACGTTTCTGACCAGAACTCTGTCTCCAACAATGAGTTCTGAAGCGGTGACTTGCTTGTCAAATCAGAGCTTGTTCCTCTCCATTACTTTTCCAGAGTTCTCGGCTGCGATCCTGTAGCTGTCCTCCAGGTGTGATTTAAGCTTTTCAACATACTGCGAGTGAGACGTGGACGGTTTTCCAGACACAGGCAGCCCAAAAGCCAAATCAACGGGAAGGCGGGGTTGTCGACCGAACATAAGTTCATATGGGGAGTATCCCGTGACGTCGTTACGAGTACAGTTGTAAGCATGTACAAGCGGCTTGACAAAATCTTTCCAGTGTACTTTATCTTGATCTTGCAGCGTGCCCAACATGTTCAATAGAGTTCGATTGAACCGTTCCACAGGGTTGCCCCGAGGATGGTTCTGGATTCCGGCCATTTGACAGAGCTCCTTGATGGTATGAGATTCAAAATCTCGCCCTTGATCACTATGGAGTCGCTCAGGGATTCCGTAGTGGATCAGGTAGTTGTCCCATAGAGCTTTCGCGACTGTCTTGGCTCGTTGATTCGGGGTGGGCACCGCGACAGCATACTTTGTGAAATGGTCCGTTATGACAAGAACATCTTTTGTGTTACTTCGATCTGGTTCAATAGATAAAAAGTCCATGCAGACGAGTTCTAGAGGCCGGGATGTTCTGATGTTGACCAGAGGTGTTGCTTTTTCCGGTAGTGCCTTCCGTCGAATGCATCGCTCACATCTTTTAATTCGGTCACAGACATAAACTGACATGCGTGGCCAGAAGAACCGGGATCTGACAAGGTCCAGTGTTCTCTCTGTGCCCATGTGACCCATTTGATCGTGTAGCTGGAAGAAGACATCAGGCCGACACTCCTCTGGAAGGACGAGTTGGTAAGTGGGCTCACCTCCGATATTCCTCCTCCTGACGAGAACATTATTATGGAGCTCCAGACGTGAAAGCTCTCGCAGGAGTAATGGCAAATCGGGGAGCTGCTCCCTCAGAGATGGTGGCGGACTTTCTCCTCTTTCCAACTGAGCAACAACGTGCTGAAGGACCGGATCAGCTCGTTGCTTGGCAGCGATCTCAACATCAGAGAGGGATGGCACAACGAGTGAAGAGAACTGCAGATCATTGACAAAACTGTCTGGCAGGCTGTCAGTGGTGCTGGAGAGCGTTTGCACAAGAGCAGCGACTTGGTCTGGGTCAGGTGAGCTGTACACCAGTTGTCTGTCACATACAGCTTGGACTGAATGCTGGTCAATAGAAACACAGAATGGATCCTCAAGGTGTTGTTCCGTGAACTTCAGTATTCTCTCCTTCTGAGATAGGGCATCCTCTGATAGTCCATCATGAGGTCGCCGAGAGAGTCCGTCAGCATCAGCATTCAACCTTCCAGCGCGATAGACAATCTTGAAGGCAAAGGTTGATAAAGCGGAGAGCCATCGGTAGCTGGTAGCGTCCAGTTTTGCAGAAGTCAGCAGATATGTTAAAGGATTGCTATCAGTGACTACAGTGAAATCCGATCCGTACAAGTAGTCAGTGAATTTCTCCGTGACCGCCCATTTGAGCGCCAAAAACTCAAGTTTATGTGCGGAGTATCTGCTTTCACTGCGCGACAGGCCTCTGCTAGCATATGCCACCACGCAGTTTCGTCCATCATCCTCTTGATACAATACTGCACCAAGGCCAGTACAGCTTGCATCCGTGTGCAAGATGTATGGTTTCCTCGGATCGGCAAAGGCGAGGACCGGGGCAGTCGTGAGCTTCTGGATTATCTCCTCGAAGGCTTGCTGGCAAGCAGGGGTCCAACGGTCAGCAAATAGTTCTTTCGGGTTCAGGTATTGTTGCAACTTCCCCATCTGCTTGGACCTTTTCTGGCTGGGCGGATATCCAGAAGTCAACTCATTGAGGGGTCTGACAATGGAAGAATACCCCTGCACAAACCGCCGGTAGTACCCTGCAAACCCCAGGAATGATCTAAGTTCTTTGAGGTTTTGAGGGACAGGCCAGGTCATTAAGGTTGCAATCTTGTCGGGGTCGGTCTTCACACCATCGCTTGAAACGACATGGCCAAGGTAGCGAACTGACGTCTGGAAGAAAACACATTTTTCGACGGATAACTTTAGTCCAAACTCTTTCAGGCGTTGGAGCACTTTCATTAGACGTTGCTCATGCTCTTCCAGTGTCGGTGCAAACACGAGCAGATCATCAATGAACACCAGCGCTTCTTTCAAATTCAAGTCCCCCATGCACCGCTCCATGAGACGTTGAAAGGTGCTTGGGGCATTAGTTACCCCTTGAGGCATGCGGCATGCGGTTGAATTCATAAAATCCAAGTGGACATGCTCTTGTCGCTTTCCTCCATCTCTATCTGGTAGTACCCAGATTTCAAGTCCAGTGTAGAGAACCACATGGAGCCGGCGAGTGCTGAGAATGTGTCCTCCAGCTTCGGCAGTGCGTACGCATCCTTGATTGTCTGTGCATTCAACCTTCGATAATCGATACAGAGTCGTACAGAACCGTTTTTCTTTCGCACCACAACTATCGGGGAAGCAAAGGGTGAGTTAGATTCGCGTATAACCCCAGACTGCAATAGTTCGTGAATGTGCTTACGAACAGCATCCACATCTTGAGGGTGTATCGGTCTTGGTCGTTGCTTGAAAGCAGTTGGATCGGAAAGCTTGATGTTATGCTTGACTTTGTCCGTACAACCAAAATCGAGTTCATGTTTAGAAAATACCTCCGGTATACTGTCGAGCATGGCTGTTACGCGTTGCTTCCATTCAGCTGAGAGTGGCGACTCTCCGAAGTTGTAGTTCAGCTTGTTCGGAATTGGTTCTGTACAGTGGGAAGGTTGGTGCACACTCTGCTCTTTATGCAGGATGGTCTGGATGGCACTTATCTCTGCGATGGCTGCTCTGGCAGGAATCACAACGTTGTGGTCAGATTCGTTGACAATTACGACTGTCAGATGGACAGGCTGGATTGGAGGTAGGTCGACAAGACTGGATTTCACCATCAACCCCCCAGGCAGAGAGAAAGATGTCGGATGTTGGATGAGCACTTCTTTCTCACCTTGCAGGAATGGACAAACGGCATGCGCGTCCAGCACAACAGTCTTCCGAGCAGGAATGGTCTGTGGGACGGTGGACAGCATCTTCAAAACGCCATGATAGTCATCGGTTGTTAATTTGCGTCTTATCTCCAGAATCTTGTGCACTGCCCTGTATCCAAAAGGCACAGGATGAAACTTCGAGCATGATAGATGGTGCTGGTCGTAGACGACATCTAGGGTGTTGGTGCCAATCAGAACAGGGGGCTGTGTCGTTCGCAGGTCTGGTACCACCAAAGCCAGGGTGTCGATGTCCATCTCTTCTCCTATGAACTCAGGTGGGAAGGTCAAAGACAGTTCCACATACCCGATGTAAGGCACACATTGTCCATTGGCACCCTCTACCTCCAACAGATTATTCAATGGCTTTATTTCATGGTCTGAGAGGTTGTAGAAGGAATGTGAAACTGTGGTGACTTGGGACCCCGTGTCAAAAAGGCAATGGAAGTGGGTCCCTTCAATCTTGATCTCCCCAGTACTTCTTGTACCCACCAACCCCCTTGGCAATGGGCAACGGGGTGATGAATGCTTAACGTCGGGACAGTCATTGGTTGCAGCTCCTGCTTGTCCCTCGGCAGAAGCTGCTTCTAGTTTGACGGCTTCCGCTTTTCCCAGGATTGCTGCTTGCATTTAAGCTGGCGGCGTTTTTCTTCCACCAGACTGGGATTTGGCTGACTCGGACAGTTGGGGACTATGTGACCATCCTCCCCACACCGGAAACAAAACCAAGGCTTGCTGGAACACCACCCCGCTTAACCACGGTACCGAGAGTGAGCTGGAGTCTCTGCAGGTATGAAGATGGTTGTTCTCCCTGGTCTTGAAGAGTGTTCAGAAATTTGGCAAACAGCTCAACAGTGGCATAAGCGGAGTCGAGCACGTGCAGAAACGTAGCAGGCAGGGCGTTATTGTCCAAAACCTTTCACCAGGTCTGCAGCTGGAGGGAGTAAGCTTTCCAGTATGCGTCTCGTGATATGTAAAGGTGCAAGACTGGGATCTGCATTCAAAAGTTCAATCTGAGACCTCCAGGACTCATAATCTGCTTCATGCTGTGGTTTTGGTAGTTTTCCTGAGAAGGTGCGTAGTCGGACTGAAGACATGGGCTGAAAGTTAACATCATCTCTACGCACAATGTGTTCAACCACCACCCGCTGGATCTCAGGAGGATTCAGGTCATGGCCAGAGAGGGAGATTCTTGGTCCACCATCCCTGGCTGCGGTTGGTCGGGGTCGAGGTTGTTGCTGCGCAAACGAGGAACGGCGTCCACTTGGCATGGGAAGAGTGAATGGTTGATTGGACTCTGCAGCAGCTCCATGTACCTCAACAGTCTCCCCTCCTCCTTCCACTTCTTCTTCATCGTCGTCATCATTCTCCTCTTTCTCTCCACCAGTGGCCGCTATTCCCAAATGTGAGCTTATTTGGTCAAACATACCTTTCAAAACATTGTCGAATGGCTGGCCACTCTGTCTGGAGATACGTTTCAGCTCTTGCAGGTAATTGGGAGGGGTGGCTTCCACTGCGGCTGCGCACTCACTCGAGAGTAACTTAATATCATAATCAGCGGATGGAGCTGAAAAAGTATACGGCAGCTTTGGTTTTAGCTGTGCCAAAGCGGCTGCATTAATAAATTCAACGGTCAGGTTTTTGTAAAACGGACTCTCACGTTTGGTAACGGTAAACGATTGTTTAATTTCACCGTAGCTACGTAAGTGTTCAATAATCTCGTCATCTCCGTCAGTATTTGTCACACCATCAATAATGACAGAATTAGCTATATTAATACCAGTCTTCTTAAAGAAATCCATATTCCCACTGGATTACTATTGTTCCTATGCCATAACCCGGTGATTACACAATGACACAAGTACAGATATTTACAATATCAGGCTCCTGGCTGGCTCGCCAAAGATTGTAACACATAAAGGCTAGGCGGTTGGCTGCGGATGTTGAGACGCACAGAAGATGGTTCATCACGGAGCCTGGGTTGTGAATGAGTATACTGGAGCCATAGAGTACAGTACGAGTGTGTATTCAATACGTGACAAACTTAACACAAACACACAAAAATAACACAAACACACATCAATAACACATACAACACAACACAAAAACCCCGACACAATGTGTCCCACGGTCGAGAGAGTTCAGTGATAATGTTAATTAATCCCGGGTTGGGCAACAGTAATCCAAGGAAAGTTCAGGCGTGATGAATGGGTGGTTTGTTTATCCTACCACGTATAGATCCGAGGTTCTGGGGCTCGCCATCTCGTGGGAAGTCCTTCGGATTGGGACGATTGAGAGTTCAATAAATGATGAGTGAAGGAAAGGTATTGGTGGGTCCAATACAAAAACCTGACCATGTGCTATGGTGTTCAGCATAGCTTGAATGTATCTAAATAGTTCAGAATCAAAACATAACTCAAGTCAACAGTGAAGAAAATAATAAAGTGCACCTTCAAATTTCCATCCATCCATCCATCCATCCATTTTCTCCCACTTGTCCGTTGCCGGGTCGTGGGGGCAGCTGTTGGAGCTGCCCAAGTCACATAGCACCATGCCCCTATGGCTCCTCCTGCAGGTGGTGGGTCCACGGGAGGACGGCCTCATGGTTCCAAACGGTTCCAAACGGGCCTGTTGGTCTCTCATAGGGGGCCCATTCACACTCTCATTCATACACCAGTGTACGCAGACACTGGAGGCAAGGAGGGTGAAGTGTCTTGCCCAAGGACACAACGACAATGTGCACCTTCAGGAGGCGGGATTCGAACCCCCCGACCTTCCGATCATGAGCCGACCCGCTCTACCATCTGCGCCACCGTCGCCCCCACCGTCGCACCTTCAAATTTCAATAAACAAAAGTAATCGAATCATCCAAAATACTAATATAGAGTTTGGTATTCGAAGTAGTATTGCGCAATAATCAAAGGAAAATACGTAGCTACGTTAAAATCAATGGGCTTCAATGGCCACCAAAACGTGTGACCATTTCAGCGGTAGTCATGTAAGTGACAAAACACACACAGAACGGAAACAATACTCTAAATTAGCTGACATGCTAACAGGTTACATCGGTGGCTACAATTCGGCTTTTACAATAGAAAGGTAAGACGATTACCTTTGGAGTTTAGAGTATCTAACCGCGGAGTCTCCAGGCGCGGCCCGACATCAAAACAGAGCGGAATAAGACAGGGGCTCTGGTTGGGAAGCGGCAGCAACTAGTCAAAGTAACGCAGTGAGCAATCACACGGCAGAACATGACATGTTTTAGTGGAGTAGCGGATGGCTAAAACGTACCGAAAATTCAAAGCTTGACACCCTATGGTTGTAGCGAATGGTTGGGTTTGTTTGGGGACGCCGAACAGACCATGCCACAGCCACAGTGGAGACGGAGCGGAAGTGAATTCCCGTGACCCTTAACTTTGAGGAAGTTGGGAGTGTGGGGTGTCGCAGGAAGTGGCCCCGCAAAAATAAAAGGCTACACTAAATGCGGGTTACACTTTGTATAACATCTGTACAGTTTGGAACTCAACAATGTCACAAAACTTCATGATCTTTGAATTTAAAAATAATAAGTTTGTATGGTCCAAAAACCCAACTTTATGAATTACTCGGATAGCTCTTTTTTGTAGTATTACTATTGGTTTAACCTCCCTAACTGTGCTTTTATAAGTACTACCCCAAACCACAGTACAATAATATAAATCAGAGGTTGAGTGATTATTCCTAAAACCAAACTAATTGTCCGAGAGTAAATTACACCTTTCGATAAAGCTGTCAAGTCTAGAATTGATTTTAGAGAATTGCGGTAAAAGGGAAACAGGCCTGTAGTTTGTAAAGAGATGTTTATCTCCTGCCTTGAACAGAGGAATCACTTTTGCTACTTTCATACTATTCGGAAATTGTCCAGTTTGCAACGATAAGTTACAGATGTAAGTCAACGGCTTAGAGACACTTTCATAACACTTTTTAAGTTTTCATATCCATGTCATGGTAATCTGTCGAGGTTTTATTTTTACATCCTCTAACAATGTCCAGTATCTCCTTTTCCTCCACAGGATTGATTTTTATATTTCTTATATTTATCCTCAGCTTCTTTTGTTCGGGTATTTATAAATTCTTTGTAGAGTGATTTTTTTTTCTTGCATGCATTTAACAATCCCTTCATGGGTTTATTATACACTTTCTGCTATTACAGTATTTTTTCATTGGGTAAACTCATCATATGCCTTATTAGTGTCATTCTCCATACTCCAGTCCTGAGCTAATAGCTCCTTTTTAAATGCATCAATAGTTTTCTCTGTTTACCTCTTCATTTTTTACATAATCCATTTTTGTACAATACAAAAACTGGAAGGTGATCACTAATATCATTTATCATTAATCCGCTGACTGTATCACTTTCTATTTCATTTGAAAAAAAATTATCAATCAAGGTAGCACTATGGGTTGTAATTCTACTCGGTTTAGTTATTAAAGGAAACAGACCTATACTAAATAAAGTATTTTTATGTTTATATGGGTTTAACAGATCGATGTTGAGGTCTCCCCCCACAAACATGACTTTCTGATTTGAACTTGAAACGTGCTCCTCCATCCAATTAGAAAAAACATCTATATCAGAGCCAGGTGTTCTATAAATACAACTCACAATAATATTTTTCTTTTTTTGCCTTGTAATTTCTACAGTAAGGCATTCAACTGTATCATCCACCGCCATAGTCTTTTTTCCATTACTTTGTAACTATAGTTGGAGTCTACAAACATAGCTACCATGCTTGTTTCTTCTGTTCATACTTATAAATTCATAACCATCAATAGCAAACTCAAATTCTCTATCATTATTAATCCATGTTTCTGTGATTAAAATTACACTGAATGGCTTCGAAGACTTCTATGGACAGTATCAGATCAAGGACCGTGACGTCGCCCGGTATGGCGCAACCGGGGCCCCACCCTGGAGACAGGCCTGTGGTTGGGGCTCGAATGCGAGCGTCTGGTGGTCAGGCCTCTGCCCACGGGGCCCGGCCGGGCACAGCCCGAAAGGACGACGTGGGCCCGCCCTCCTGTGGACCCACCACCCGCAGAGGGATCCGTAGGGGTCGTGTGCAGAGAGGACTGGGTGGAAGTCGAAGGCAGGTGCCTCGACGACCTGGAGTTGTGTTACCAATATGTGACCGGACACGGAAAGTGAGGACGCATGTCGGTTCTGGGGCATTTTGAGGTATTCACATATTATGAAAGTGAAGTCTCCAAAGTTTCCAACAATGTGTAACACATGGAAATCTGATAATATTTGAGAACAATAGGGGTCATTTACATCTCATTTAGATAAGCCATGCCCCCATACCGCCTTGAGTTCACTCACTCAAACGCATATAAACTAATTGACAATAGGCGTATGTATAAAACTTCCTTTTTTGCATAGCATTTGTTCGTTAAAGGATGTGTCAACAACGTAAACCAAAGCAGCGGTGCCTCCTCCCCAAACAACAAAAGGTTTAAGCGCTGAAGCTGCCGTGGGGAAAGTCTTCTCCTGTGTGAGGAGCAAAGCGTCTCTGTCTCACTGTCGCTGCTTTGCTATCAAGGCTCTTCATGAGGAAGCGCCGCCAAATATCCGTGATTAATAAATCCACTTCTTTCTTCTTCTGTGTGAGGTATTATGGCGGCGACAAGTTAAGAAAAAAGTGTAAATCCACTTCATATTGCCTCATTTGGATAGAGCATGCATAACAAGTGCCACGCTGGGCCCTGAAGGGGCCCTCAAGGTCCACATGTAAATATGCCAGAGTTAGCCACAATAGCTAATTCTCATCAGTAGTCCCAGGGCAGGTTGCTGTTCACAGTTGGGACAACAAAAACATTTTGGAAAGTCTACGAAAAGTGAACCTCCCTTTGAACCCTCTAATATTCCTAATGGACATGCTTCCTCACTGTTTACAGGAGATGTTTCAAACTAGAGAATCTAGGTACAACCTCAGAGGAACTGATCTGCTACAAAAACCCCATGGCGAAGAGTAATACTAAGAGGAGGTGTTTGTCAGTGAAAGGAGTTGATCTATGGAACGGTCTACCTATTCAACTTAAGGGCTATTAAACTAACTAAACTATTAAAGCATTTAAGAAAATGTATAAGTTAAACATTATGGAGAAGTATAGAACACTTGAATGAAGATCATTAGAAAATAAGTTGATCGAGGATGCATAATATAATTTTGACTGTTGAAGTTTAAGTGTTGTCCTTACATGTTCCCATCGTTGGTATTAGAGAAACTGTATCATGTTTCTTTGGACATAGTGTCTCAGTTGTAAAAGGGGTTAGGCAGAATAAGTCTTGACTTCAGCCTAAACCCCTTTCGGTCAGACATCATTAAACACTTACATTCTTAATGTACACGTTTTTTCTTATTGTATAATGTATAAGCTCTTTTGAAAAACATGTGACCTAAGATCTAAATGTTCATAATAAACTAGAAATTAAACTACTACTACCACTACATCTCTCCAGAGCGACTTTTAAAATTCATCTCCTCTTAATGACTGCATTAATAATAATAACGTGCTGGTTGAAGCCTCAGCCACAGTTACACAATGGGTACACAAAATATAACAAGTGTGTTTAATGGAAAGAAGATGGGAGCCAATTAGAGACTTTCCCATACAGGACACACGCCTGTGCCTTCATTTAGTTTATTATTGTAACTATGAGTCATTTATAATGTGTGAAGACCGCTTTCAGGACAATGTCAGTGGTTTTTACGTAATTATGACAATACAGTTACAAAAGAAAAGATAAGATGAGCCTTTATTGATTTCACAGTGGAGAAATTCACTCCATGAAATAACGAGCCAGTCTTTTGTAAAGGAACAGACCTCAAAGATTCGGCTCTCATAAAAGAGCCATAAATCCCATCAATAGTCACATTCAAAGACTGGTGAGTAAGATTAAACTAAACTCAATCACAACATCATTCATTCATAACCAGAGAATCAAACCAGTATGAGAGCGCATGAGCATTAATATATTAATTCAACTGTCCGAGCTGATATTTAGGGGGTTGCAACCTGGAGAGAGTCCATTTACGTTAAGTTATTCTTTATTGATCCCCGTAGGGAAATTTGTTATCTGCATTTGACCCATCTTCGATGTCCCTGGGGCGACCTGTACAAGCTGTGCGCAGCCAGCGTGGCCCCATCTCCTTATGTGGAACCAGGCTGATGGTCAGAAACACCTGGCTGGAGGATTCATATAATATTGTACAGTGCCTTGCGAAAGTATTCGGCCCCCTTGAACTTTTCGACCTTTTGCCACATTTCAGGCTTCAAACATAAAGATATAAAACTGTAATTTTTTGTGAAGAACCAACAACAAGTGGGACACAATCATGAAGTGAAACGAAATTTATTGGATATTTCAAACATTTTTAAGAAATAAACAACTGAAAAATTGGGCGTATAAATGCACCTGCCCTGTGAGGGGATGGACCGTCATTACGACACCCCGCCAATCCGACACTTTTTGGTACCGCTATTCCGACAATCATTTTGAGCGTATCTGTTTGCCTTCTGTCAACGCCACCTTCCCTGTTCATCCCCGCTGTCGGCCCAGGGGTGCAGAGGCTCGTGAGGTGGTTTTGGGCAAAGGCAGGGACAGGTGCAGCTAGTCTGTATTTTACAACAAAGCGCTGAAGTCCGCGGTTAATACGCCGCGCACTGTTGGACGTTTTCCACTCAGACACTGGAGCTGTCGCTCAAGGCTTTAACCAGACTGACAAGCGGATGACCGAGCCACGCGCTCCCCTTCGTTCAAAACACTGTCCCAAAACAACAAAGCAGCGCGCATGGGTGTGTGTATTTGGGGGGGGGGGGGGGGGGGGGGGGTCATATGCTCCAGTCACTGTGTGACACGGGCAAACACTGAATCTATCAAGACAAACAATAGCAATAAACACACGCGCTTTATGTCACATGAGTCTGTGCAACAGCGGCACATTCAGCCAGACTTTACTCCACAGAATCAGCATAAAAACACTCACTGTGCACTCGATCATCTGTCGTAGAACTCTTCACCTCTTTATCCATGACTCTCACTCGTCTGGTCCATCATTAGCTCCATTGGCAAAACTTATTTTTCGTAATCTACAACAACAGGTCTGTCTCCACCTGCTGCTTTGTTTTACATGTCAAAAGTTGTAAATAAGCCTTAACACGTATCCATGTTATAGCCAAGGCCGCGTGGGAGATGCATTCACTTTCCTTGTTTTGTCCACAAACGCGCGGAAATTCGGGACAAATAATGATATTACAGTCGGGTTCTCCAGCGGAGTGTTTAGGGACTCGCTCCCAAACATCAGGAGGAACCACCGCAGGAGGAAGAACAACTTAAGCAGCTGATGTTATGAGTTATGAGAACGATGCGAAAGACAAGTAAGAAAAAAAAAAGAAAAAAAACACGTACCAACGATCAGGGGAGACGCACAAGCATTGTCTCTTCATTCATCAGGCAAAACGTAAAACAATAATAATTGTTGATAATTATCTTGTGTGTCGGAATAGCGGCACGTTGCATAAAAGATAAAGGTGTCACCACTCCGACAAAGGGTGAAAAAAATTGTCGGAGTGGCGGGACGTTTGATAATAAATGGAAACACCGCAATTCCGACAATTAGAACTCAATGTCGGATTAGCGGTGTGTCGGAATGGCGGGGTGTAACCGCCCTGTGATAGTCCCAGGGGTCAGTTTAAAGCGCAGAGAGCATCTGTATCAGACCACTGCAAATCTACAAAGACCCGGCCGTCCCTCTAAACTTTCAGCTCATACAAGGAGAAAACTGATCAGAGATGCTGCCAAGAGGCCCATGATCACTCTGGATGAACTGCAGAAATGTACAGCTGAGGTGGAGACTCTGTCCATAGGACAACAATCCGTCGTATACTGCACAACTCTGGCCTGAAGGAGGCTATTGACATCGTGGGCCCTTGCCTCGTTTCCTTTATAAACAGTTGTCTTAGTTTGGGCACTGTTCCCACGGCTCTCAAACATGCCATTGTCAGACCACTGCTCAAGAAACCCAATCTCGACCCCTCCACACTGTCCAACTTTCGCCCAATATCTCATCTGCCATTCCTGTCTAAGTTGATGGAGAAACTTGTTGTCTCCCAGCTTCAGTCTCACCTCCAACTGCATGCAATAGGTGATAAATTTCAGTCCGGTTTCAGGACTAGGCATAGCACTGAATCAGCGTTACTGAGGGTCCATAATGACATTCTTGGAGCCCTGGACAGTAAAAGCTCTGTGGTTTTGGTGTTACTGGACCTGACCGCTGCATTTGACACTGTGGATCATGCCATCCTCATCTCCCGACTTGAACACACTGTTGGTCTGCAAGGCATGGTTCTCAGATGGTTTTCATCATATCTCACAAACAGAACTTTTTCAGTGATGCTCAATGACTTTTCCTCCTCAGCTGCTCCTCTGTCATCCGGTGTGCCTCAAGGCTCCATTCTCGGTCCTATCCTGTTCTCACTCTATATGCTGCCACTTGGTCAACTTATTTCTAATCACAACGTCCACTTCCATTTCTATGCAGATGACCTCCAGATCTACCTTCCTGTGGTTCTGAGCAACCGTTCTGCATTGGACCCTCTCTATAACTGCCTTCACATCATCAAACAATGGCTCTCCCAGAACTTCCTTCACTTGAATGAAGGAAAGACTGAGTACATCCTGTTCACCCCGGACTCACCTAACAGCTCCCCCAGTTTTGGTCATCCTACACCTCAGTTTGCTCCCGCCATCCGTAACCTGGGTGTTATTTTTGACAGCAGTATGATTTTTGACAAACAGATAAGTGCAGTTGTGAAAGCGAGCTTTTACCAGCTAAGGCTACTCAGTAAGATCAAACCATTCTTGTCCCGAGCCGACCTTGAAAAAGCCATTCATGCCTTCATCAGCTCGAGGATAGACTACTGTAACGCCCTCTACACTGGACTGAACCAATCACTCCTCAATCGACTTCAACTGGTACAAAACGCAGCAGCCCGTCTTCTCTCCAACACCTCCAGACGCTCACACATCACCCCTGTCCTCTTCTCTCTCCACTGGCTCCCAGTGCGGTTTAGGGTGGAGTTTAAGGTCCTGATGTTTGTGTTCAAGGCCATCAATGGCCTGGCCCCGGCCTACCTCGCCGACTTAGTAACGGTCTACCAACCAGCCAGAACTCTGCGCTCCTCTGAACACACCTCCCTGGTCATCCCCAAGTTCAAATACAAAAGGTTTGGAGGCCGTTCTTTTGCCGTCCAAGGCCCAAAGCTGTGGAACGCACTTCCGGTACAGCTTCAAAACATCACTGAGTTGAGTCTTTTTAAATCACATTTGAAGACACATCTTTTCAGACGAGCTTTTGATGCATAGCCACTGACTCGACTGCTGTTTTTATGTACATTTGTGTTTTTATTGATGTCTATTATATCTTTTATTTCTATTCTGGAAAGCGCCCTGGGCACCTTCTGGCTGTTGTAAGGCGCTATACAAATAAAATTTGATTGATTGATTGATTGGCCTTTATGGAAGAGTGGCAAGAAGAAAGCCATTTCTTAAAGATATCCATAAAAAGTGTAGTTTAACGTTTGCCACAAGCCACCTGGAAGACAAACCAAACATGTGGAAGAAGGTGCTCTGGTCAGATGAAACCAAAATCCAACTGTTTGGCAACAATGCAAAACGTTATGTTTGGCGTAAAAGCAACACAGCTCATCATCCTGAACACACCATCCCCACTGTCAAATATGGTGGTGGCAGCATCATGGTTTGGGCCTGCTTTTCTTCAGCAGGGACAGGGAAGATGGTTCAAATTGATGGGAAGATGGATGGGGCCAAATACAGGACCATTCTGGAAGAAAACCTGATGGAGTCTGCAAAAGACCTGAGACTGGGACGGAGATTTGTCTTCCAACAAGACAATGATCCAAAACATAAAGCAACATCTACAATAGAGTGGTTCACAAATAAACATATCCAGGTGTTAGAATGGCCAAGTCAAAGTCCAGACCTGAATCCAATCGAGAATCTGTGGAAAGAACTGAAAACTGCTGTTCACAAACGCTGTCCATCCAACTTCACTGAGCTCCAGCTGTTTTGCAAGGAGGAATGGGCAAATATTTCAGTCTCTCAATGTGCAAAACTGATAGAGACAAACCCCAAGGACTTACAGCAGTAATCGCAGCAAAAGGTGGCGCTACAAAGTATTAACTTAAGGGGCTGAATAATTTTGCACGCCCAATTTTTCAGTTGTTTATTTGTTAAATTTTTTTGAAATATCCAATAAATTTCGTTTCACTTCATGATTGTGTCCCACTTGTTGTTGGTTCTTCACAAAAAATTACAGTTTTATATCTTTATGTTTGAAGCCTGAAATGTGGCAAAAGGTCGAAAAGTTTAAGGGGGCCGAATACTTTCGCAAGGCACTGTACATGTTTATAGTGGTAGGGGGAACCGGAGTACCCAAAGGAAACCTACGCAGACACGGGGAGAACATGCAAAATCCACAGAAAGGCCCCGTCCAGGTTGGAATCGAACCCGGGAACTTCTAGATGTGATAAACGATCGCTAATTGCTGCATATGTATTGCAAAATATGTATTGCAAGTTTTCTGTCATTTTATTTCCTCATAAAAGAATAAGGAATTATATGCATTAAAATCGCGAAAATTGACGTTATTCTCGGGACGAAATCTAAAAATTGGATGTGTTTATTTTGTGACATATATCCTCAAGAAATCAGGCATGGATTTCATATTGACAAAAAACCCACAAGTTAAATGTAAGTAACTATAAAGTTTGGAGTCTGTAGGCGTGACTAAAGTTTAGATGTTGCTGCAGTGGAATAAAAACATCATTTGGGGAAATGGCCCTAGCCTGGTTTTACCAGACCCTCGTACTCATACAGAGGGTCTGGATCTTCACAATTAAGCTCCGTTATCAGGTGGGAGGGGTGAACTCCTTTGAAACGATTGGATCTGATTTTCACCAGCGTTTGGTCGTGACGTATGTAATGCGCCCGTGTTGAGTGCAGAAGCTATCATAACTCTATCATAACTCTATCATAACTATATCATAACTCTATCATAACTCTATCGTAACTCTATCATAACTCTATCATAACTTTATAATCATAACTCTATCATAACTCTATCATAACTCTATCATAACTCTATAATAACTCTATCGTAACTCTATCATAACTTTATAATCATAACTCTATCATAACTCTATCATAACTATCATAGCTCTATCATAACTCTATCATAGCTCTATCATAACTCTATCATAACTATCATAACTCTATCATAGCTCTATCATAACTCTATCATAACTATCATAGCTCTATCATAACTCTATCATAACTATCATAGCTTTATCATAACTCTATCATAGCTCTATCATAACTCTATCATAACTATCATAGGCAAGGCAAGGCAAGGCAAGTTTATTTGTAGAGCACAATTCATACACAAGGCAATTCAAAGTGCTTCACAGTTGCATAAAATTACAAGAAAACAGATCAAATCAATCATTAAAACATCAACATAAAAATTTATCAATGACAGTAAAAGGCAAGAGTGCAGATAAAATACTTTCAGTTTTCATATGCTCGGGTAAAAAGAGCTGTTTTCAGCCTGGATTTGAACATTGTCAGAGTTGAGGCCTGTCTCACATCCTCATGAAGACTGTTCCAGATTTTAGCTGCATGAAACTGAAACGCAGCCTCACCGTGTTTAGTCCTGACTCTGGGAACCACCAGGAGACCCCTCCCTGAAGTTCTCAGGGCCCGAGATGGTTCATACGGCTCTAACATGTCAGAGATGTACTTTGGTGCTAAACCATGAAACGACTTGTACACGAGCAGAGCTGTTTTAAATTCTATTCTCTGAGTGACAGGAAGCCAGTGCAGAGACCGGAGCACTGGACTAATATGGTCATATTTCCTGGTTCTTGTCAGGACTCGAGCAGCAGCGTTCTGGATGTTCTGCAGCTGTCTAACAGCTCGTTTAGAAAGGCCAGTGAGCAGGCCGTTACAGTAGTCTAACCTGCTGGAGACAAATGCATGGATGAGTGTCTCCAAGTCTGGTTTTGACACTATTCCTCTGATCTTAATGTTTTTCAGATGGTAAAAAGCTGATGATGTTATTGCTTTAATGTGGCTGTTTAAGTTCAGGTCTGAGTCCATGATTACTCCTAGATTTCTAACCTGATTTTTTGGTTTTAGAGAGAGAGACTCAAGGTGACTGATAACACTTTGTCTTTGTGTCTGTGGGCCAAAAACAATGATCTCAGTTTTGTCTGAGTTTAGTTGGAGAAAGTTGTTTTGCATCCACAAACTGATCTGTTCGATGCAGTGACAGAGAGTATCTACAGGCCCATGTTCACCTGCCGTCAGTGACACGTAGATCTGAGTGTCATCTGCGTAGTTATGGTACGACACATTGTTGCTGTTTATTAGCTGACCCAATGGAAGCATGTACACGTTGAATAAGAGGGGTCCCAAGATTGACCCCTGGGGGACTCCACAGGTCATGGAAATTTTGTCTGAGACACAGTTGCCAATTTCGACAAAGTACGTCCTATCCTCCAGATAGGACTTGAACCAGTTTAGCGCAGTACCAGAGATTCCCACCCAGTTTTCTAACCTGTAAAGTAAGATTCCATGGTCCACTGTGTCAAAGGCAGCGCTCAGGTCCAGCAGAACTAAAACTGAGACCTTACCTGCGTTGGTGTTCATACGGATATCATTTGTCACCTTGATCAGAGCTGTCTCAGTGCTGTGGTGGGGCCTAAAACCTGATTGGAAAGTATCAAACACATTGTTAGATAGGAGAAAGTAAGTGAGCTGTTGATATATTACTTTCTCCAGGACTTTTCCTAAGAATGGTAGGTTTGATATGGGCCGGTAGTTGTTCAGTATCTTGGGATCAAGGCTGCTCTTCTTTAGAAGAGGCTTAATGACCGCGGTTTTCAGAGCCTTTGGAAATGCTCCAGTCTCAAATGAAATGTTGACTAACTGAACAAGTTGTGGCAACAAGCTGGTCAGTACAGACTTCAGAAATCTAGTGGGTAATTCATCAAGGCAGCATGTGCATGAACTCAGACCGGAGATAACCTCTTCCATTGTTTTGTCAGTAACAGGTGTGAAATGTGTCAGCTCAAGGTGTTTATCTGGTGGCAGGGTTGCTATTTGTGTTGCTGAAATTATGGCATTTTTAATGCCTTGGACTTTGTCATAAAAAAATATTGCAAACTCATTGCACTTAGATGTAGAGATTAGTTCTAAGGGCAGTGAAACTGGAGGGTTAGTTAATCTGTTTACTGTTGAAAACAGAACGCGAGAATTGTTTCTGCAGTTTGCGATGATTTTAGAGAAGTACTTCTCCCTTTCTCCACGCAAAATCTGGTTGAACTCACAAAGCACTTCTTTGTATATCTCAAAATGAACCTGGAGCTTTGACTTGCGCCATTTCCGTTCGGCTTTTCGGCACTCCCTTTTCTGTGCCCTGACCAAATCTTCACTTCTCCAAGGTGCCCTTTGTCTATTGTTAACCATTTTAACCTTGACAGGAGCAATAGTATCCAAAACATTTAAGACGCTTGATGTGTAAGAGTCCAACAGATTATCAACATTAGAACATGGGGGATTTTCAAATCTGATCATTTCCATAAACTGTGTCATAGCTCTATCATAACTCTATCATAACTCTATCATAACTCTATCATAACTCTATCATAGCTCTATCATAACTCTATCATAACTCTATCATAGCTCTATCATAACTCTATCATAACTCTATCATAACTATCATAGCTCTATCATAACTCTATCATAACTATCATAGCTTTATCATAACTCTATCATAGCTCTATCATAACTCTATCATAACTATCATAGCTCTATCATAACTCTATCATAGCTCTATCATAACTCTATCATAACTCTATCATAACTCTATCATAACTCTATCATAGCTATATCATAACTCTATCATAACTCTATCATAACTCTATCATAGCTCTATCATAACTCTATCATAGCTCTATCATAACTCTATCATAACTCTATCATAACTGTATCATAGCTCTATCATAACTCAATCATAACTCTATCATAGCTCTATCATAACCCTATCATAGCTCTATCATAACTCTATCATAACTGTATCATAATCTCTATCATAACTCAATCATAACTCTATTATAGCTCTATCATAGCTCTTTCATAACTCTATCATAACTCTATCATAACTCTATCATAACTCTATCATAGCTCTATCATAGCTCTTTCATAACTCTATCATAACTATCATAACTCTATCATAGCTCTATCATAACTCTATCATAACTATCATAACTCTATCATAACTCTATCATAGCTCTATCATAACTCTATCATAACTCTATCATAACTCTATCATAGCTCTATCGTAGCTCTATCATAGCTCTATCATAACTCTATCATAACTCTATCATAGCTCTATCATAACTCTATCATAACTCTATCATAGCTCTATCATAGCTCTTTCATAACTCTATCATAACTCTATCATAACTCTATCATAGCTCTATCATAACTCTATCATAACTCTATCATAGCTCTATCATAGCTCTTTCATAACTCTATCATAACTCTATCATAGCTCTATCATAGCTCAATCATAACTCTATCATAACTCTATCATAACTCTATCATAACTCTATCATAGCTCTATCATAGCTCTATCATAGCTCTTTCATAACTCTATCATAACTCTATCATAAATCTATCATAGCTCTATCATAGCTCTATCATAACTCTATCATAACTCTATCATAGCTCTATCATAGCTCTATCATAGCTCTATCATAACTCTATCATAACTCTATCATAGCTCTATCATAGCTCTTTCATAACTCTATCATAACTCTATCATAACTCTATCATAGCTCTATCATAGCTCTATCATAACTCTATCATAGCTCTATCATAGCTCTATCATAGCTCTTTCATAACTCTATCATAACTCTATCATAGCTCTATCATAGCTCTATCATAACTCTATCATAACTCTATCATAGCTCTATCATAGCTCTATCATAGCTCTATCATAACTCTATCATAGCTCTATCATAGCTCTATCATAGCTCTATCATAACTCTATCATAGCTCTATCATAGCTCTATCATAGCTCTTTCATAACTCTATCATAACTCTATCACAAATTTATCATAGCTCTATCATAGCTCTTTCATAACTCTATCATAACTCTATCATAGCTCTATCATAGCTCTTTCATAACTCTATCATAACTCTATCATAAATCTATCATAGCTCTATCATAGCTCTATCATAACTCTATCATAACTCTATCATAGCTCTATCATAGCTCTATCATAGCTCTATCATAACTCTATCATAACTCTATCATAGCTCTATCATAGCTCTTTCATAACTCTATCATAGCTCTATCATAACTCTATCATAGCTCTATCATAGCTCTATCATAACTCTATCATAGCTCTATCATAGCTCAAATCATAACTCTATCATAACTCTATCATAACTCTATCATAGCTCTATCATAGCTCTTTCATAACTCTATCATAACTCTATCATAGCTCTATCATAGCTCAATCATAACTCTATCATAACTCTATCATAACTCTATCATAACTCTATCATAGCTCTATCATAGCTCTATCATAGCTCTTTCATAACTCTATCATAACTCTATCATAAATCTATCATAGCTCTATCATAGCTCTTTCATAACTCTATCATAACTCTATCATAGCTCTATCATAGCTCTTTCATAACTCTATCATAACTCTATCATAAATCTATCATAGCTCTATCATAGCTCTATCATAACTCTATCATAACTCTATCATAGCTCTATCATAGCTCTATCATAGCTCTATCATAACTCTATCATAACTCTATCATAGCTCTATCATAGCTCTTTCATAACTCTATCATAACTCTATCATAACTCTATCATAGCTCTATCATAGCTCTATCATAACTCTATCATAGCTCTATCATAGCTCTATCATAGCTCTTTCATAACTCTATCATAACTCTATCATAGCTCTATCATAGCTCTATCATAACTCTATCATAACTCTATCATAGCTCTATCATAGCTCTATCATAGCTCTATCATAGCTCTATCATAGCTCTATCATAGCTCTATCATAGCTCTATCATAACTCTATCATAGCTCTATCATAGCTCTATCATAGCTCTTTCATAACTCTATCATAACTCTATCATAAATTTATCATAGCTCTATCATAGCTCTTTCATAACTCTATCATAACTCTATCATAGCTCTATCATAGCTCTTTCATAACTCTATCATAACTCTATCATAAATCTATCATAGCTCTATCATAGCTCTATCATAACTCTATCATAACTCTATCATAGCTCTATCATAGCTCTATCATAGCTCTATCATAACTCTATCATAACTCTATCATAGCTCTATCATAGCTCTTTCATAACTCTATCATAGCTCTATCATAACTCTATCATAGCTCTATCATAGCTCTATCATAACTCTATCATAGCTCTATCATAGCTCAAATCATAACTCTATCATAGCTCAATCACAACTCTATCATAGCTCTATCATAGCTCAATCACAACTCTATCATAACTCTATCATAACTCTATCATAACTCTATCATAACTCTATCATAGCTCTATCATAACTCTATCATAACTCTATCATAACTCTATCATAGCTTTATCATAACTCTATCATAACTCTATCATAACTCTATCATAACTCTATCATAGCTCTATCATAACTCTATCATAACTCTATCATAGCGCTATCATAGCTCAATCATAACTCTATCATAACTCTATCATAGCTCTATCATAGCTCTATCATAACTCTATCATAACTATATCATAACTATCATAACTCTATCATAGCTCTATCATAACTCTATCATAGCTTTATCATAACTCTATCATAACTCTATCATAGCTCTATCATAACTATATCATAACTCTATCATAACTATCATAGCTTTATCATAACTCTATCATAGCTCTATCATAACTCTATCATAGCTCTATCATAACTCTATCATAACTCTATCATAGCTCTATCATAACTCTATCATAGCTCTATCATAACTCTATCATAGCTCTATCATAGCTCTATCATAGCTCTATCATAGCTCTATCATAACTATCATAGCTCTATCATAAGTATATCATAACTATCAGAGCTCTATCATAACTATATCATAGCTCTATCATAACTCTATCATAACTCTATCATAACTCTATCATAGCTCTATCATAACTCTATCATAGCTCTATCATAACTCTATCATAACTCTATCATAGCGCTATCATAGCTCAATCATAACTCTATCATAACTCTATCATAACTCTATCATAGCTCTATCATAGCTCTATCATAACTCTATCATAACTCTATCATAACTATCATAACTCTATCATAGCTCTATCATAACTCTATCATAGCTTTATCATAACTATCATAACTCTATCATAGCTCTATCATAACTATCATAACTCTATCATAGCTCTATCATAACTATATCATAACTCTATCATAACTATCATAGCTTTATCATAACTCTATCATAGCTCTATCATAACTCTATCATAGCTCTATCATAACTCTATCATAACTCTATCATAGCTCTATCATAACTATCATAGCTGTATCATAACTCTATCATAGCTCTATCATAACTCTATCATAACTCTATCATAGCTCTATCATAACTCTATCATAGCTCTATCATAACTCTATCATAGCTCTATCATAGCTCAATCACAACTCTATCATAACTCTATCATAACTCTATCATAGCTCTATCATAGCTCTATCATAGCTCTATCATAGCTCTATCATAACTCTATCATAACTATCATAGCTCTATCATAAGTATATCATAACTATCAGAGCTCTATCATAACTCTATCATAGCTCTATCATAACCCTATCATAGCTCTATCATAGCTCTATCATAACTCTATCATAACTATCATAGCTCTATCATAAGTATATCATAACTATCAGAGCTCTATCATAACTCTATCATAACTCTATTATAACTCTATCATAGCTCTATCATAACTCTATCATAGCTCTATCATAACTCTATCATAACTCTATCATAGCTCTATCATAACTCTATCATAGCTCTATCATAGCTCAATCACAACTCTATCATAACTCTATCATAACTCTATCATAACTCTATCATAGCTCTATCATAGCTCAATCACAACTCTATCATAGCTCTATCATAGCTCTATCATAACTATCATAACTCTATCATAACTCTATCATAGCTCTATCATAGCTCTATCATAGCTCAATCACAACTCTATCATAACTCTATCATAGCTCTATCATAACTCTATCATAACTCTATCATAGCTCAATCACAACTCTATCATAGCTCTATCATAGCTCTATCATAACTATCATAACTCTATCATAACTCTATCATAGCTCTATCATAACTCTATCATAACTCTATCATAGCTCAAATCATAACTCTATCATAACTCTATCATCACCCTATCATAACTCTATCATAGCTCTATCATAACTCTATCATAACTCTATCATAGCTCTATCATAGCTCTTTCATAACTCTATCATAACTATCATAACTCAATCATAACTCTATCATAACTCTATCATAGCTCTATCATAGCGCTATCATAGCTCTATCATAACTCTATCATAACTCTATCATAACTCTATCATAGCTCTATCATAACTCTATCATAACTCTATCATAGCGCTATCATAGCTCAATCATAACTCTATCATAACTCTATCATAACTCTATCATAGCTCTATCATAGCTCTATCATAACTCTATCATAGCTCTATCATAACTCTATCATAACTCTATCATAGCTCTATCATAACTCTATCATAACTCTATCATAACTCTATCATAGCTTTATCATAACTCTATCATAACTCTATCATAACTCTATCATAGCTCTATCATAACTCTATCATAACTCTATCATAGCGCTATCATAGCTCAATCATAACTCTATCATAACTCTATCATAACTCTATCATAGCTCTATCATAGCTCTATCATAACTCTATCATAACTCTATCATAACTATCATAACTCTATCATAGCTCTATCATAACTCTATCATAGCTTTATCATAACTCTATCATAGCTCTATCATAACTCTATCATAACTCTATCATAGCTCTATCATAACTATATCATAACTCTATCATAACTATCATAGCTTTATCATAACTCTATCATAGCTCTATCATAACTCTATCATAGCTCTATCATAACTCTATCATAACTCTATCATAGCTCTATCATAACTATCATAGCTGTATCATAACTCTATCATAGCTCTATCATAACTCTATCATAACTCTATCATAACTCTATCATAGCTCTATCATAACTCTATCATAGCTCTATCATAACTCTATCATAGCTCTATCATAGCTCAATCACAACTCTATCATAACTCTATCATAACTCTATCATAACTATCATAGCTCTATCATAAGTATATCATAACTATCAGAGCTCTATCATAACTCTATCATAACTCTATCATAACTCTATCATAGCTCTATCATAACTCTATCATAACTCTATCATAGCTCTATCATAACTCTATCATAACTCTATCATAGCTCTATCATAGCTCAATCACAACTCTATCATAGCTCTATCATAGCTCAATCACAACTCTATCATAGCTCAATCACAACTCTATCATAGCTCTATCATAACTATCATAGCTCTATCATAAGTATATCATAGCTCTATCATAGCTCAATCACAACTCTATCATAGCTCTATCATAGCTCTATCATAACTATCATAACTCTATCATAACTCTATCATGGCTCTATCATAGCTCTATCATAGCTCAATCACAACTCTATCATAACTCTATCATAGCTCTATCATAACTCTATCATAACTCTATCATAGCTCAATCACAACTCTATCATAGCTCTATCATAGCTCTATCATAGCTCTATCATAACTCTATCATAGCTCTATCATAACTCTATCGTAGCTCTATCATAGCTCTATCATAGCTCTATCATAACTCTATCATAGCTCTATCATAGCTCAATCACAACTCTATCATAACTCTATCATAGCTCTATCATAACTCTATCATAGCTCTATCATAGCTCAATCACAACTCTATCATAGCTCTATCATAACTCTATCATAGCTCTATCATAGCTCTATCATAACTCTATCATAGCTCTATCATAACTCTATCATAACTCTATCATAGCTCTATCATAACTATCATAGCTGTATCATAACTCTATCATAGCTCTATCATAACTCTATCATAACTCTATCATAACTCTATCAAAGCTCTATCATAACTCTATCATAGCTCTATCATAACTCTATCATAGCTCTATCATAGCTCAATCACAACTCTATCATAACTCTATCATAACTCTATCATAACTATCTTAGCTCTATCATAAGTATATCATAACTATCAGAGCTCTATCATAACTCTATGATAACTCTATCATAACTCTATCATAGCTCTATCATAACTCTATCATAGCTCTATCATAACTCTATCATAACTCTATCATAGCTCTATCATAACTCTATCATAGCTCTATCATAGCTCAATCACAACTCTATCATAACTCTATCATAACTCTATCATAGCTCTATCATAGCTCTATCATAGCTCAATCACAACTCTATCATAGCTCTATCATAGCTCAATCACAACTCTATTATAGCTCTATCATAGCTCTATCATAACTATCATAGCTCTATCATAAGTATATCATAGCTCTATCATAGCTCAATCACAACTCTATCATAGCTCTATCATAGCTCTATCATAACTATCATAACTCTATCATAACTCTATCATAGCTCTATCATAACTCTATCATAGCTCTATCATAACTCTATCATAGCTCAAATCATAACTCTATCATAACTCTATCATCACCCTATCATAACTCTATCATAGCTCTATCATAACTCTATCATAACTCTATCATAGCTCTATCATAGCTCTTTCATAACTCTATCATAACTATCATAACTCAATCATAACTCTATCATAACTCTATCATAGCTCTATCATAGCGCTATCATAGCTCTATCATAACTCTATCATAACTCTATCATAACTCTATCATAGCTCTATCATAACTCTATCATAACTCTATCATAGCGCTATCATAGCTCAATCATAACTCTATCATAACTCTATCATAACTCTATCATAGCTCTATCATAGCTCTATCATAACTCTATCATAGCTCTATCATAACTCTATCATAACTCTATCATAGCTCTATCATAACTCTATCATAACTCTATCATAACTCTATCATAGCTTTATCATAACTCTAACATAACTCTATCATAACTCTATCATAGCTCTATCATAACTCTATCATAACTCTATCATAACTATCATAACTCTATCATAGCTCTATCATAACTCTATCATAGCTTTATCATAACTCTATCATAGCTCTATCATAACTCTATCATAACTCTATCATAGCTCTATCATAACTATATCATAACTCTATCATAACTATCATAGCTTTATCATAACTCTATCATAGCTCTATCATAACTCTATCATAGCTCTATCATAACTCTATCATAACTCTATCATAGCTCTATCATAACTATCATAGCTGTATCATAACTCTATCATAGCTCAATCACAACTCTATCATAACTCTATCATAACTCTATCATAACTATCATAGCTCTATCATAAGTATATCATAACTATCAGAGCTCTATCATAACTCTATCATAACTCTATCATAACTCTATCATAGCTCTATCATAACTCTATCATAACTCTATCATAGCTCTATCATAACTCTATCATAACTCTATCATAGCTCTATCATAGCTCAATCACAACTCTATCATAGCTCTATCATAGCTCAATCACAACTCTATCATAGCTCTATCATAACTATCATAGCTCTATCATAAGTATATCATAGCTCTATCATAGCTCAATCATAGCTCTATCATAGCTCTATCATAACTATCATAACTCTATCATAACTCTATCATGGCTCTATCATAGCTCTATCATAGCTCAATCACAACTCTATCATAACTCTATCATAGCTCTATCATAACTCTATCATAACTCTATCATAGCTCAATCACAACTCTATCATAGCTCTATCATAGCTCTATCATAGCTCTATCATAACTCTATCATAGCTCTATCATAACTCTATCGTAGCTCTATCATAGCTCTATCATAGCTCTATCATAACTCTATCATAGCTCAATCACAACTCTATCATAACTCTATCATAGCTCTATCATAACTCTATCATAGCTCTATCATAGCTCAATCACAACTCTATCATAGCTCTATCATAACTCTATCATAGCTCTATCATAGCTCTATCATAACTCTATCATAGCTCTATCATAACTCTATCATAACTCTATCATAGCTCTATCATAACTATCATAGCTGTATCATAACTCTATCATAGCTCTATCATAACTCTATCATAACTCTATCATAACTCTATCAAAGCTCTATCATAACTCTATCATAGCTCTATCATAACTCTATCATAGCTCTATCATAGCTCAATCACAACTCTATCATAACTCTATCATAACTCTATCATAACTATCTTAGCTCTATCATAAGTATATCATAACTATCAGAGCTCTATCATAACTCTATGATAACTCTATCATAACTCTATCATAACTCTATCATAACTCTATCATAGCTCTATCATAACTCTATCATAACTCTATCATAGCTCTATCATAAGTATATCATAGCTCTATCATAGCTCAATCACAACTCTATCATAGCTCTATCATAGCTCTATCATAACTATCATAACTCTATCATAACTCTATCATAGCTCTATCATAGCTCAATCACAACTCTATCATAGCTCTATCATAGCTCAATCACAACTCTATCATAGCTCTATCATAACTATCATAGCTCTATCATAAGTATATCATAGCTCTATCATAGCTCAATCACAACTCTATCATAGCTCTATCATAGCTCTATCATAACTATCATAACTCTATCATAACTCTATCATAGCTCTATCATCAATCAATCAATCAATCAATCAATCAATCAATCAATGGTTTTGTATAGCCCAATATCACAACAGGAGTTGCCTCATAGGGCTGTAACAAACATTAAGGCAATAAAACAGAACAGTAAATAAGACAATGTAAAGTTCCGGTGAATCAAATATCCAGGCAAACATAATGTCCAAATAAGCGTCAGCAGTGGGTGGCGACGAGCAGTGGGTGGCGACGAGCAGCTCGGGTGTCCCCTGTCCTTAGACTCTCCAGCCCGGCAAGGAAAAACTCAAAAACCCAGTGGGAGAAACGAGAAACCTTGAGGAGAACCACAGAAGGAGAGATCCACTCCCATGGACGGACAGGCTATAGAGACCCAGGCCGAAGGAGTCCCTCAGCAGACGGGCCAAGATCACAGACCGTCCAGTCCTTGTTGTCAGTAGGCAGGGTTCCTCCGTTCAGCCGGGTTCCTCCGTTCAGCCGGGTCCCTCCGTTCAGCCGGGTCCCTCCGTTCGATCTAGACAGGCACTCCCAAGGGGGAGTGGGACAGGAGACACCATGTGAATAGTAATGAACAGACTACAGATGAAATAAATATTGTATCATAGTAAGACAAAGGTTGCAGTAAGAAGAAGAAGAGGATAGCGCTCAGTGTACCGTACTTCCCACAGCAGAGTTTCTCCTAAAGCAGCTTTACTTCAGGCTGTGGGTTAGAGCTTTACCTAACTGACCTGATCATAAGCTAATTCGAAGAGTTACGTTTTGAGCCTAGTCTTAAATGTAGGGACTGTGTCTGCTTCTTTAACGTGAGCTGGGAGTTTATTCCATAAAACCGGAGCTTGAAGCTAAAGGCTCTTCCTCCTACAGTGATTTTGGAGACCCGAGGAATCACTAGTAGCCCTGAGTTTTGAGAGCGGAGTGCTCTGGTTGGCCGATATGGAACGATAACGTCTTGGAGATAAAGCGGAGCCAAACCCTTTATGGCTTTAAATGTGAGGAGCAGGATTTTAAATTTGATTCTAAACTCAACAGGAAGCCAATGGAGAGACTTTACCACAGGTGTAATGTGTTCTCTTCTCTTTGTACGCGTTAACAATCTTGCAGCTGCATTTTGAACTAGTTGAAAACTTTTTAGGGAACTTTTAGGACACGCTGCTAGCAGGCAGTTGCAGTAGTCCAGCCTTGAGGAAACAAATGCATGAATAAGTTTTTCTGCATCACTCTTAGGTAGAATGTTTCGTATTTTAGCAATGTTGCGCAGGTGAAAGAACGCAATTTTACAAGCCTGGTTTATATGCGTTTTAAAAGAGAGGTCCTGGTCAAACAGAACTCCAAGGTTTTTTACTTTAGAGCTCGTTGATACGCTAACATTATCCAGGGAGATGATCTGCTGAGATAAAGACTCTCTCAGTTTTTGAGGACCTAAAATAATAACCTCGGTTTTATCAGGGTTAAGGAGAAGGTAATTTACAGTCATCCAGGTCTGTCTGACCTGGTTTTATTGATAAGTACAGCTGTGTGTCATCCGCGTAACAGTGAAAATTTATATTATGATTTCGGATTATGTTACCTAATGGGAGCATGTACAATATAAATAAAATTGGCCCGAGCACTGAACCCTGTGGCACCCCATAGCACACTTTAGAACACGGTGAAGACTTTAGGTTTACATTAACAAATTGGTGCCTATCAGATAAGTAAGATTTAAACCAAGAGAGGGCTGTTCCCCTGAGGCCTACGTCAGTTTCTAACCTCTGCAGGAGAATATTGTGGTCGATTGTGTCAAAGGCTGCACTGAGGTCTAACAGAACCAGGACTGAAGCTAGTCCGGCGTCAGCTGCTAATAACAGGTCGTTGGTAACTTTGACTAAGGCGGTCTCTGTGCTATGATAAGTTCTGTACCCTGACTGAAATTTTTCAAATAAACTATTGTCCTGTAGGTGGCGGCAAAGCTGCTTAGCCACTACGTTTTCAAGGACTTTTGAAATGAAAGGCAGATTAGATATGGGCCTATAGTTTGCTAGAATATCAGGATCGAGATTGGGTTTTTTCAAAAGTGGTTTGATAACAGCATATTTAAAGGACTTTGGTACATACCCATTTTCTAAAGATGAGTTAATTATTTTCAATATGGTATCTGAGATTTCTGGGGTAATTTCTTTGAGGAGTTTAATTGGAATTGGATCTAGAAGACAAGTTGATGGTTTTGAAGACATAATGATTGATAATACCTCAGCCTCATCTACAGTTATGAACTGCTGTTATCATAGCTCTATCATAGCTCAATCACAACTCTATCATAACTCTATCATAGCTCTATCATAACTCTATCATAACTATATCATAACTATCATAACTCTATCATAGCTCTATCATAACTCTATCATAGCTTTATCATAACTCTATCATAACTCTATCATAGCTCTATCATAACTATATCATAACTCTATCATAACTATCATAGCTTTATCATAACTCTATCATAGCTCTATCATAACTCTATCATAGCTCTATCATAACTCTATCATAACTCTATCATAGCTCTATCATAACTCTATCATAGCTCTATCATAACTCTATCATAGCTCTATCATAGCTCTATCATAGCTCTATCATAGCTCTATCATAACTCTATCATAACTATCATAGCTCTATCATAAGTATATCATAACTATCAGAGCTCTATCATAACTATATCATAGCTCTATCATAACTCTATCATAACTCTATCATAACTATCATAGCTTTATCATAACTCTATCATAACTCTATCATAACTCTATCATAGCTCTATCATAACTCTATCATAGCGCTATCATAGCTCAATCATAACTCTATCATAACTCTATCATAACTCTATCATAGCTCTATCATAGCTCTATCATAACTCTATCATAACTCTATCATAACTATCATAACTCTATCATAGCTCTATCATAACTCTATCATAGCTTTATCACAACTATCATAACTCTATCATAGCTCTATCATAACTATCATAACTCTATCATAGCTCTATCATAACTATATCATAACTCTATCATAACTATCATAGCTTTATCATAACTCTATCATAGCTCTATCATAACTCTATCATAGCTCTATCATAACTCTATCATAACTCTATCATAGCTCTATCATAACTATCATAGCTGTATCATAACTCTATCATAGCTCTATCATAACTCTATCATAACTCTATCATAGCTCTATCATAACTCTATCATAGCTCTATCATAACTCTATCATAGCTCTATCATAGCTCAATCACAACTCTATCATAACTCTATCATAACTCTATCATAGCTCTATCATAGCTCTATCATAGCTCTATCATAGCTCTATCATAACTCTATCATAACTATCATAGCTCTATCATAAGTATATCATAACTATCAGAGCTCTATCATAACTCTATCATAGCTCTATCATAACCCTATCATAGCTCTATCATAGCTCTATCATAACTCTATCATAACTATCATAGCTCTATCATAAGTATATCATAACTATCAGAGCTCTATCATAACTCTATCATAACTCTATCATAACTCTATCATAGCTCTATCATAACTCTATCATAGCTCTATCATAACTCTATCATAACTCTATCATAGCTCTATCATAACTCTATCATAGCTCTATCATAGCTCAATCACAACTCTATCATAACTCTATCATAACTCTATCATAGCTCTATCATAGCTCTATCATAGCTCAATCACAACTCTATCATAGCTCTATCATAGCTCAATCACAACTCTATTATAGCTCTATCATAGCTCTATCATAACTATCATAGCTCTATCATAACTATATCATAACTCTATCATAACTATCATAGCTTTATCATAACTCTATCATAGCTCTATCATAACTCTATCATAGCTCTATCATAACTCTATCATAACTCTATCATAGCTCTATCATAACTCTATCATAGCTCTATCATAACTCTATCATAGCTCTATCATAGCTCTATCATAGCTCTATCATAGCTCTATCATAACTATCATAGCTCTATCATAAGTATATCATAACTATCAGAGCTCTATCATAACTATATCATAGCTCTATCATAACTCTATCATAACTCTATCATAACTCTATCATAGCTCTATCATAACTCTATCATAGCTCTATCATAACTCTATCATAACTCTATCATAGCGCTATCATAGCTCAATCATAACTCTATCATAACTCTATCATAACTCTATCATAGCTCTATCATAGCTCTATCATAACTCTATCATAACTCTATCATAACTATCATAACTCTATCATAGCTCTATCATAACTCTATCATAGCTTTATCATAACTATCATAACTCTATCATAGCTCTATCATAACTATCATAACTCTATCATAGCTCTATCATAACTATATCATAACTCTATCATAACTATCATAGCTTTATCATAACTCTATCATAGCTCTATCATAACTCTATCATAGCTCTATCATAACTCTATCATAACTCTATCATAGCTCTATCATAACTATCATAGCTGTATCATAACTCTATCATAGCTCTATCATAACTCTATCATAACTCTATCATAGCTCTATCATAACTCTATCATAGCTCTATCATAACTCTATCATAGCTCTATCATAGCTCAATCACAACTCTATCATAACTCTATCATAACTCTATCATAGCTCTATCATAGCTCTATCATAGCTCTATCATAGCTCTATCATAACTCTATCATAACTATCATAGCTCTATCATAAGTATATCATAACTATCAGAGCTCTATCATAACTCTATCATAGCTCGATCATAACCCTATCATAGCTCTATCATAGCTCTATCATAACTCTATCATAACTATCATAGCTCTATCATAAGTATATCATAACTATCAGAGCTCTATCATAACTCTATCATAACTCTATCATAACTCTATCATAACTCTATCATAACTCTATCATAGCTCTATCATAACTCTATCATAGCTCTATCATAGCTCAATCACAACTCTATCATAACTCTATCATAACTCTATCATAACTCTATCATAGCTCTATCATAGCTCAATCACAACTCTATCATAGCTCTATCATAGCTCTATCATAACTATCATAGCTCTATCATAAGTATATCATAGCTCTATCATAGCTCAATCACAACTCTATCATAGCTCTATCATAGCTCTATCATAACTATCATAACTCTATCATAACTCTATCATAGCTCTATCATAGCTCTATCATAGCTCAATCACAACTCTATCATAACTCTATCATAGCTCTATCATAACTCTATCATAACTCTATCATAGCTCAATCACAACTCTATCATAGCTCTATCATAGCTCTATCATAACTATCATAACTCTATCATAACTCTATCATAGCTCTATCATAACTCTATCATAACTCTATCATAGCTCTATCATAACTCTATCATAGCTCTATCATAACTCTATCATAACTCTATCATAGCTCTATCATAACTATCATAGCTGTATCATAACTCTATCATAGCTCTATCATAACTCTATCATAACTCTATCATAGCTCTATCATAACTCTATCATAGCTCTATCATAACTCTATCATAGCTCTATCATAGCTCAATCACAACTCTATCATAACTCTATCATAACTCTATCATAGCTCAATCACAACTCTATCATAGCTCTATCATAGCTCTATCATAACTATCATAACTCTATCATAACTCTATCATAACTATCATAGCTGTATCATAACTCTATCATAGCTCTATCATAACTCTATCATAACTCTATCATAGCTCTATCATAGCTCTATCATAGCTCTATCATAGCTCTATCATAACTCTATCATAACTATCATAGCTCTATCATAAGTATATCATAACTATCAGAGCTCTATCATAACTCTATCATAGCTCTATCATAACCCTATCATAGCTCTATCATAGCTCTATCATAACTCTATCATAACTATCATAGCTCTATCATAAGTATATCATAACTATCAGAGCTCTATCATAACTCTATCATAACTCTATCATAACTCTATCATAACTCTATCATAGCTCTATCATAACTCTATCATAGCTCTATCATAGCTCAATCACAACTCTATCATAACTCTATCATAACTCTATCATAACTCTATCATAGCTCTATCATAGCTCAATCACAACTCTATCATAGCTCTATCATAGCTCTATCATAACTATCATAGCTCTATCATAAGTATATCATAGCTCTATCATAGCTCAATCACAACTCTATCATAGCTCTATCATAGCTCTATCATAACTATCATAACTCTATCATAACTCTATCATAGCTCTATCATAGCTCAATCACAACTCTATCATAACTCTATCATAGCTCTATCATAACTCTATCATAACTCTATCATAGCTCAATCACAACTCTATCATAGCTCTATCATAGCTCTATCATAACTATCATAACTCTATCATAACTCTATCATAGCTCTATCATAACTCTATCATAACTCTATCATAGCTCAAATCATAACTCTATCATAACTCTATCATCACCCTATCATAACTCTATCATAGCTCTATCATAACTCTATCATAACTCTATCATAGCTCTATCATAGCTCTTTCATAACTCTATCATAACTATCATAACTCAATCATAACTCTATCATAACTCTATCATAGCTCTATCATAGCGCTATCATAGCTCTATCATAACTCTATCATAACTCTATCATAACTCTATCATAGCTCTATCATAACTCTATCATAACTCTATCATAGCGCTATCATAGCTCAATCATAACTCTATCATAACTCTATCATAACTCTATCATAGCTCTATCATAGCTCTATCATAACTCTATCATAGCTCTATCATAACTCTATCATAACTCTATCATAGCTCTATCATAACTCTATCATAACTCTATCATAACTCTATCATAGCTTTATCATAACTCTATCATAACTCTATCATAACTCTATCATAGCTCTATCATAACTCTATCATAACTCTATCATAGCGCTATCATAGCTCAATCATAACTCTATCATAACTCTATCATAACTCTATCATAGCTCTATCATAGCTCTATCATAACTCTATCATAACTCTATCATAACTATCATAACTCTATCATAGCTCTATCATAACTCTATCATAGCTTTATCATAACTCTATCATAGCTCTATCATAACTCTATCATAACTCTATCATAGCTCTATCATAACTATATCATAACTCTATCATAACTATCATAGCTTTATCATAACTCTATCATAGCTCTATCATAACTCTATCATAGCTCTATCATAACTCTATCATAACTCTATCATAGCTCTATCATAACTATCATAGCTGTATCATAACTCTATCATAGCTCTATCATAACTCTATCATAACTCTATCATAACTCTATCATAGCTCTATCATAACTCTATCATAGCTCTATCATAACTCTATCATAGCTCTATCATAGCTCAATCACAACTCTATCATAACTCTATCATAACTCTATCATAACTATCATAGCTCTATCATAAGTATATCATAACTATCAGAGCTCTATCATAACTCTATCATAACTCTATCATAACTCTATCATAGCTCTATCATAACTCTATCATAACTCTATCATAGCTCTATCATAACTCTATCATAACTCTATCATAGCTCTATCATAGCTCAATCACAACTCTATCATAGCTCTATCATAGCTCAATCACAACTCTATCATAGCTCAATCACAACTCTATCATAGCTCTATCATAACTATCATAGCTCTATCATAAGTATATCATAGCTCTATCATAGCTCAATCACAACTCTATCATAGCTCTATCATAGCTCTATCATAACTATCATAACTCTATCATAACTCTATCATGGCTCTATCATAGCTCTATCATAGCTCAATCACAACTCTATCATAACTCTATCATAGCTCTATCATAACTCTATCATAACTCTATCATAGCTCAATCACAACTCTATCATAGCTCTATCATAGCTCTATCATAGCTCTATCATAACTCTATCATAGCTCTATCATAACTCTATCGTAGCTCTATCATAGCTCTATCATAGCTCTATCATAACTCTATCATAGCTCTATCATAGCTCAATCACAACTCTATCATAACTCTATCATAGCTCTATCATAACTCTATCATAGCTCTATCATAGCTCAATCACAACTCTATCATAGCTCTATCATAACTCTATCATAGCTCTATCATAGCTCTATCATAACTCTATCATAGCTCTATCATAACTCTATCATAACTCTATCATAGCTCTATCATAACTATCATAGCTGTATCATAACTCTATCATAGCTCTATCATAACTCTATCATAACTCTATCATAGCTCTATCATAACTATCATAGCTGTATCATAACTCTATCAAAGCTCTATCATAACTCTATCATAGCTCTATCATAACTCTATCATAGCTCTATCATAGCTCAATCACAACTCTATCATAACTCTATCATAACTCTATCATAACTATCTTAGCTCTATCATAAGTATATCATAACTATCAGAGCTCTATCATAACTCTATGATAACTCTATCATAACTCTATCATAACTCTATCATAACTCTATCATAGCTCTATCATAACTCTATCATAGCTCTATCATAGCTCTATCATAACTCTATCATAACTCTATCATAGCGCTATCATAGCTCAATCATAACTCTATCATAACTCTATCATAGCTCTATCATAGCTCTATCATAACTCTATCATAACTCTATCATAACTATCATAACTCTATCATAGCTCTATCATAACTCTATCATAGCTTTATCATAACTCTATCATAACTCTATCATAGCTCTATCATAACTATATCATAACTCTATCATAACTATCATAGCTTTATCATAACTCTATCATAGCTCTATCATAACTCTATCATAGCTCTATCATAACTCTATCATAACTCTATCATAGCTCTATCATAACTCTATCATAGCTCTATCATAACTCTATCAAAGCTCTATCATAGCTCTATCATAGCTCTATCATAGCTCTATCATAACTCTATCATAACTATCATAGCTCTATCATAAGTATATCATAACTATCAGAGCTCTATCATAACTATATCATAGCTCTATCATAACTCTATCATAACTCTATCATAACTATCATAGCTTTATCATAACTCTATCATAACTCTATCATAACTCTATCATAGCTCTATCATAACTCTATCATAGCGCTATCATAGCTCAATCATAACTCTATCATAACTCTATCATAACTCTATCATAGCTCTATCATAGCTCTATCATAACTCTATCATAACTCTATCATAACTATCATAACTCTATCATAGCTCTATCATAACTCTATCATAGCTTTATCACAACTATCATAACTCTATCATAGCTCTATCATAACTATCATAACTCTATCATAGCTCTATCATAACTATATCATAACTCTATCATAACTATCATAGCTTTATCATAACTCTATCATAGCTCTATCATAACTCTATCATAGCTTTATCATAACTCTATCATAGCTCTATCATAACTCTATCATAGCTCTATCATAACTCTATCATAACTATATCATAACTCTATCATAACTATCATAGCTTTATCATAACTCTATCATAGCTCTATCATAACTCTATTATAACTCTATCATAGCTCTATCATAACTCTATCATAGCTCTATCATAACTCTATCATAGCTCTATCATAGCTCAATCACAACTCTATCATAACTCTATCATAACTCTATCATAGCTCTATCATAGCTCTATCATAGCTCTATCATAACTCTATCATAACTATCATAGCTCTATCATAAGTATATCATAACTATCAGAGCTCTATCATAACTCTATCATAGCTCTATCATAACCCTATCATAGCTCTATCATAGCTCTATCATAACTCTATCATAACTATCATAGCTCTATCATAAGTATATCATAACTATCAGAGCTCTATCATAACTCTATCATAACTCTATCATAACTCTATCATAGCTCTATCATAACTCTATCATAGCTCTATCATAACTCTATCATAACTCTATCATAGCTCTATCATAACTCTATCATAGCTCTATCATAGCTCAATCACAACTCTATCATAACTCTATCATAACTCTATCATAGCTCTATCATAGCTCTATCATAGCTCAATCACAACTCTATCATAGCTCTATCATAGCTCAATCACAACTCTATTATAGCTCTATCATAGCTCTATCATAACTATCATAGCTCTATCATAAGTATATCATAGCTCTATCATAGCTCAATCACAACTCTATCATAGCTCTATCATAGCTCTATCATAACTATCATAACTCTATCATAACTCTATCATAGCTCTATCATAACTCTATCATAGCTCTATCATAACTCTATCATAGCTCAAATCATAACTCTATCATAACTCTATCATCACCCTATCATAACTCTATCATAGCTCTATCATAACTCTATCATAACTCTATCATAGCTCTATCATAGCTCTTTCATAACTCTATCATAACTATCATAACTCAATCATAACTCTATCATAACTCTATCATAGCTCTATCATAGCGCTATCATAGCTCTATCATAACTCTATCATAACTCTATCATAACTCTATCATAACTCTATCATAGCTCTATCATAACTCTATCATAACTCTATCATAGCGCTATCATAACTATCATAGCTTTATCATAACTCTATCATAGCTCTATCATAACTCTATCATAGCTTTATCATAGCTCTATCATAGCTCTTTCATAACTCTATCATAACTATCATAACTCAATCATAACTCTATCATAACTCTATCATAGCTCTATCATAACTCTATCATAGCTTTATCACAACTATCATAACTCTATCATAGCTCTATCATAACTATCATAACTCTATCATAGCTCTATCATAACTATATCATAACTCTATCATAACTATCATAGCTTTATCATAACTCTATCATAGCTCTATCATAACTCTATCATAGCTTTATCATAACTCTATCATAGCTCTATCATAACTCTATCATAGCTCTATCATAACTCTATCATAACTATATCATAACTCTATCATAACTATCATAGCTTTATCATAACTCTATCATAGCTCTATCATAACTCTATTATAACTCTATCATAGCTCTATCATAACTCTATCATAGCTCTATCATAACTCTATCATAGCTCTATCATAGCTCAATCACAACTCTATCATAACTCTATCATAACTCTATCATAGCTCTATCATAGCTCTATCATAAGTATATCATAACTATCATAGCTCTATCATAAGTATATCATAACTATCAGAGCTCTATCATAACTCTATCATAGCTCTATCATAACCCTATCATAGCTCTATCATAGCTCTATCATAACTCTATCATAACTATCATAGCTCTATCATAAGTATATCATAACTATCAGAGCTCTATCATAACTCTATCATAACTCTATCATAACTCTATCATAGCTCTATCATAACTCTATCATAGCTCTATCATAACTCTATCATAACTCTATCATAGCTCTATCATAACTCTATCATAGCTCTATCATAGCTCAATCACAACTCTATCATAACTCTATCATAACTCTATCATAGCTCTATCATAGCTCTATCATAGCTCAATCACAACTCTATCATAGCTCTATCATAGCTCAATCACAACTCTATTATAGCTCTATCATAGCTCTATCATAACTATCATAGCTCTATCATAAGTATATCATAGCTCTATCATAGCTCAATCACAACTCTATCATAGCTCTATCATAGCTCTATCATAACTATCATAACTCTATCATAACTCTATCATAGCTCTATCATAACTCTATCATAGCTCTATCATAACTCTATCATAGCTCAAATCATAACTCTATCATAACTCTATCATCACCCTATCATAACTCTATCATAGCTCTATCATAACTCTATCATAACTCTATCATAGCTCTATCATAGCTCTTTCATAACTCTATCATAACTATCATAACTCAATCATAACTCTATCATAACTCTATCATAGCTCTATCATAGCGCTATCATAGCTCTATCATAACTCTATCATAACTCTATCATAACTCTATCATAACTCTATCATAGCTCTATCATAACTCTATCATAACTCTATCATAGCGCTATCATAGCTCAATCATAACTCTATCATAACTCTATCATAACTCTATCATAGCTCTATCATAGCTCTATCATAACTCTATCATAGCTCTATCATAACTCTATCATAACTCTATCATAGCTCTATCATAACTCTATCATAACTCTATCATAACTCTATCATAGCTTTATCATAACTCTATCATAACTCTATCATAACTCTATCATAGCTCTATCATAACTCTATCATAACTCTATCATAACTATCATAACTCTATCATAGCTCTATCATAACTCTATCATAGCTTTATCATAACTCTATCATAGCTCTATCATAACTCTATCATAACTCTATCATAGCTCTATCATAACTATATCATAACTCTATCATAACTATCATAGCTTTATCATAACTCTATCATAGCTCTATCATAACTCTATCATAGCTCTATCATAACTCTATCATAACTCTATCATAGCTCTATCATAACTATCATAGCTGTATCATAACTCTATCATAGCTCAATCACAACTCTATCATAACTCTATCATAACTCTATCATAACTATCATAGCTCTATCATAAGTATATCATAACTATCAGAGCTCTATCATAACTCTATCATAACTCTATCATAACTCTATCATAGCTCTATCATAACTCTATCATAACTCTATCATAGCTCTATCATAACTCTATCATAACTCTATCATAGCTCTATCATAGCTCAATCACAACTCTATCATAGCTCTATCATAGCTCAATCACAACTCTATCATAGCTCTATCATAACTATCATAGCTCTATCATAAGTATATCATAGCTCTATCATAGCTCAATCATAGCTCTATCATAGCTCTATCATAACTATCATAACTCTATCATAACTCTATCATGGCTCTATCATAGCTCTATCATAGCTCAATCACAACTCTATCATAACTCTATCATAGCTCTATCATAACTCTATCATAACTCTATCATAGCTCAATCACAACTCTATCATAGCTCTATCATAGCTCTATCATAGCTCTATCATAACTCTATCATAGCTCTATCATAACTCTATCGTAGCTCTATCATAGCTCTATCATAGCTCTATCATAACTCTATCATAGCTCAATCACAACTCTATCATAACTCTATCATAGCTCTATCATAACTCTATCATAGCTCTATCATAGCTCAATCACAACTCTATCATAGCTCTATCATAACTCTATCATAGCTCTATCATAGCTCTATCATAACTCTATCATAGCTCTATCATAACTCTATCATAACTCTATCATAGCTCTATCATAACTATCATAGCTGTATCATAACTCTATCATAGCTCTATCATAACTCTATCATAACTCTATCATAACTCTATCAAAGCTCTATCATAACTCTATCATAGCTCTATCATAACTCTATCATAGCTCTATCATAGCTCAATCACAACTCTATCATAACTCTATCATAACTCTATCATAACTATCTTAGCTCTATCATAAGTATATCATAACTATCAGAGCTCTATCATAACTCTATGATAACTCTATCATAACTCTATCATAACTCTATCATAACTCTATCATAGCTCTATCATAACTCTATCATAACTCTATCATAGCTCTATCATAACTCTATCATAACTCTATCATAGCTCTATCATAGCTCAATCACAACTCTATCATAGCTCAATCACAACTCTATCATAGCTCTATCATAAGTATATCATAGCTCTATCATAGCTCAATCACAACTCTATCATAGCTCTATCATAGCTCTATCATAACTATCATAACTCTATCATAACTCTATCATAGCTCTATCATAGCTCAATCACAACTCTATCATAGCTCTATCATAGCTCAATCACAACTCTATCATAGCTCTATCATAACTATCATAGCTCTATCATAAGTATATCATAGCTCTATCATAGCTCAATCACAACTCTATCATAGCTCTATCATAGCTCTATCATAACTATCATAACTCTATCATAACTCTATCATAGCTCTATCATCAATCAATCAATCAATCAATCAATCAATCAATCAATGGTTTTGTATAGCCCAATATCACAACAGGAGTTGCCTCATAGGGCTGTAACAAACATTAAGGCAATAAAACAGAACAGTAAATAAGACAATGTAAAGTTCCGGTGAATCAAATATCCAGGCAAACATAATGTCCAAATAAGCGTCAGCAGTGGGTGGCGACGAGCAGTGGGTGGCGACGAGCAGCTCGGGTGTCCCCTGTCCTTAGACTCTCCAGCCCGGCAAGGAAAAACTCAAAAACCCAGTGGGAGAAACGAGAAACCTTGAGGAGAACCACAGAAGGAGAGATCCACTCCCATGGACGGACAGGCTATAGAGACCCAGGCCGAAGGAGTCCCTCAGCAGACGGGCCAAGATCACAGACCGTCCAGTCCTTGTTGTCAGTAGGCAGGGTTCCTCCGTTCAGCCGGGTTCCTCCGTTCAGCCGGGTCCCTCCGTTCAGCCGGGTCCCTCCGTTCGATCTAGACAGGCACTCCCAAGGGGGAGTGGGACAGGAGACACCATGTGAATAGTAATGAACAGACTACAGATGAAATAAATATTGTATCATAGTAAGACAAAGGTTGCAGTAAGAAGAAGAAGAGGATAGCGCTCAGTGTACCGTACTTCCCACAGCAGAGTTTCTCCTAAAGCAGCTTTACTTCAGGCTGTGGGTTAGAGCTTTACCTAACTGACCTGATCATAAGCTAATTCGAAGAGTTACGTTTTGAGCCTAGTCTTAAATGTAGGGACTGTGTCTGCTTCTTTAACGTGAGCTGGGAGTTTATTCCATAAAACCGGAGCTTGAAGCTAAAGGCTCTTCCTCCTACAGTGATTTTGGAGACCCGAGGAATCACTAGTAGCCCTGAGTTTTGAGAGCGGAGTGCTCTGGTTGGCCGATATGGAACGATAACGTCTTGGAGATAAAGCGGAGCCAAACCCTTTATGGCTTTAAATGTGAGGAGCAGGATTTTAAATTTGATTCTAAACTCAACAGGAAGCCAATGGAGAGACTTTACCACAGGTGTAATGTGTTCTCTTCTCTTTGTACGCGTTAACAATCTTGCAGCTGCATTTTGAACTAGTTGAAAACTTTTTAGGGAACTTTTAGGACACGCTGCTAGCAGGCAGTTGCAGTAGTCCAGCCTTGAGGAAACAAATGCATGAATAAGTTTTTCTGCATCACTCTTAGGTAGAATGTTTCGTATTTTAGCAATGTTGCGCAGGTGAAAGAACGCAATTTTACAAGCCTGGTTTATATGCGTTTTAAAAGAGAGGTCCTGGTCAAACAGAACTCCAAGGTTTTTTACTTTAGAGCTCGTTGATACGCTAACATTATCCAGGGAGATGATCTGCTGAGATAAAGACTCTCTCAGTTTTTGAGGACCTAAAATAATAACCTCGGTTTTATCAGGGTTAAGGAGAAGGTAATTTACAGTCATCCAGGTCTGTCTGACCTGGTTTTATTGATAAGTACAGCTGTGTGTCATCCGCGTAACAGTGAAAATTTATATTATGATTTCGGATTATGTTACCTAATGGGAGCATGTACAATATAAATAAAATTGGCCCGAGCACTGAACCCTGTGGCACCCCATAGCACACTTTAGAACACGGTGAAGACTTTAGGTTTACATTAACAAATTGGTGCCTATCAGATAAGTAAGATTTAAACCAAGAGAGGGCTGTTCCCCTGAGGCCTACGTCAGTTTCTAACCTCTGCAGGAGAATATTGTGGTCGATTGTGTCAAAGGCTGCACTGAGGTCTAACAGAACCAGGACTGAAGCTAGTCCGGCGTCAGCTGCTAATAACAGGTCGTTGGTAACTTTGACTAAGGCGGTCTCTGTGCTATGATAAGTTCTGTACCCTGACTGAAATTTTTCAAATAAACTATTGTCCTGTAGGTGGCGGCAAAGCTGCTTAGCCACTACGTTTTCAAGGACTTTTGAAATGAAAGGCAGATTAGATATGGGCCTATAGTTTGCTAGAATATCAGGATCGAGATTGGGTTTTTTCAAAAGTGGTTTGATAACAGCATATTTAAAGGACTTTGGTACATACCCATTTTCTAAAGATGAGTTAATTATTTTCAATATGGTATCTGAGATTTCTGGGGTAATTTCTTTGAGGAGTTTAATTGGAATTGGATCTAGAAGACAAGTTGATGGTTTTGAAGACATAATGATTGATAATACCTCAGCCTCATCTACAGTTATGAACTGCTGTTATCATAGCTCTATCATAGCTCAATCACAACTCTATCATAACTCTATCATAGCTCTATCATAACTCTATCATAACTATATCATAACTATCATAACTCTATCATAGCTCTATCATAACTCTATCATAGCTTTATCATAACTCTATCATAACTCTATCATAGCTCTATCATAACTATATCATAACTCTATCATAACTATCATAGCTTTATCATAACTCTATCATAGCTCTATCATAACTCTATCATAGCTCTATCATAACTCTATCATAACTCTATCATAGCTCTATCATAACTCTATCATAGCTCTATCATAACTCTATCATAGCTCTATCATAGCTCTATCATAGCTCTATCATAGCTCTATCATAACTCTATCATAACTATCATAGCTCTATCATAAGTATATCATAACTATCAGAGCTCTATCATAACTATATCATAGCTCTATCATAACTCTATCATAACTCTATCATAACTATCATAGCTTTATCATAACTCTATCATAACTCTATCATAACTCTATCATAGCTCTATCATAACTCTATCATAGCGCTATCATAGCTCAATCATAACTCTATCATAACTCTATCATAACTCTATCATAGCTCTATCATAGCTCTATCATAACTCTATCATAACTCTATCATAACTATCATAACTCTATCATAGCTCTATCATAACTCTATCATAGCTTTATCACAACTATCATAACTCTATCATAGCTCTATCATAACTATCATAACTCTATCATAGCTCTATCATAACTATATCATAACTCTATCATAACTATCATAGCTTTATCATAACTCTATCATAGCTCTATCATAACTCTATCATAGCTCTATCATAACTCTATCATAACTCTATCATAGCTCTATCATAACTATCATAGCTGTATCATAACTCTATCATAGCTCTATCATAACTCTATCATAACTCTATCATAGCTCTATCATAACTCTATCATAGCTCTATCATAACTCTATCATAGCTCTATCATAGCTCAATCACAACTCTATCATAACTCTATCATAACTCTATCATAGCTCTATCATAGCTCTATCATAGCTCTATCATAGCTCTATCATAACTCTATCATAACTATCATAGCTCTATCATAAGTATATCATAACTATCAGAGCTCTATCATAACTCTATCATAGCTCTATCATAACCCTATCATAGCTCTATCATAGCTCTATCATAACTCTATCATAACTATCATAGCTCTATCATAAGTATATCATAACTATCAGAGCTCTATCATAACTCTATCATAACTCTATCATAACTCTATCATAGCTCTATCATAACTCTATCATAGCTCTATCATAACTCTATCATAACTCTATCATAGCTCTATCATAACTCTATCATAGCTCTATCATAGCTCAATCACAACTCTATCATAACTCTATCATAACTCTATCATAGCTCTATCATAGCTCTATCATAGCTCAATCACAACTCTATCATAGCTCTATCATAGCTCAATCACAACTCTATTATAGCTCTATCATAGCTCTATCATAACTATCATAGCTCTATCATAAGTATATCATAGCTCTATCATAGCTCAATCACAACTCTATCATAGCTCTATCATAGCTCTATCATAACTATCATAACTCTATCATAACTCTATCATAGCTCTATCATAACTCTATCATAGCTCTATCATAACTCTATCATAGCTCAAATCATAACTCTATCATAACTCTATCATCACCCTATCATAACTCTATCATAGCTCTATCATAACTCTATCATAACTCTATCATAGCTCTATCATAGCTCTTTCATAACTCTATGATAACTATCATAACTCAATCATAACTCTATCATAACTCTATCATAGCTCTATCATAGCGCTATCATAGCTCTATCATAACTCTATCATAACTCTATCATAACTCTATCATAACTCTATCATAGCTCTATCATAACTCTATCATAACTCTATCATAGCGCTATCATAGCTCAATCATAACTCTATCATAACTCTATCATAACTCTATCATAGCTCTATCATAGCTCTATCATAACTCTATCATAGCTCTATCATAACTCTATCATAACTCTATCATAGCTCTATCATAACTCTATCATAACTCTATCATAACTCTATCATAGCTTTATCATAACTCTATCATAACTCTATCATAACTCTATCATAGCTCTATCATAACTCTATCATAGCGCTATCATAGCTCAATCATAACTCTATCATAACTCTATCATAACTCTATCATAGCTCTATCATAGCTCTATCATAACTCTATCATAACTCTATCATAACTATCATAACTCTATCATAGCTCTATCATAACTCTATCATAGCTTTATCATAACTCTATCATAGCTCTATCATAACTCTATCATAACTCTATCATAGCTCTATCATAACTATATCATAACTCTATCATAACTATCATAGCTTTATCATAACTCTATCATAGCTCTATCATAACTCTATCATAGCTCTATCATAACTCTATCATAACTCTATCATAGCTCTATCATAACTATCATAGCTGTATCATAACTCTATCATAGCTCAATCACAACTCTATCATAACTCTATCATAACTCTATCATAACTATCATAGCTCTATCATAAGTATATCATAACTATCAGAGCTCTATCATAACTCTATCATAACTCTATCATAACTCTATCATAGCTCTATCATAACTCTATCATAACTCTATCATAGCTCTATCATAACTCTATCATAACTCTATCATAGCTCTATCATAGCTCAATCACAACTCTATCATAGCTCTATCATAGCTCAATCACAACTCTATCATAGCTCTATCATAACTATCATAGCTCTATCATAAGTATATCATAGCTCTATCATAGCTCAATCATAGCTCTATCATAGCTCTATCATAACTATCATAACTCTATCATAACTCTATCATGGCTCTATCATAGCTCTATCATAGCTCAATCACAACTCTATCATAACTCTATCATAGCTCTATCATAACTCTATCATAACTCTATCATAGCTCAATCACAACTCTATCATAGCTCTATCATAGCTCTATCATAGCTCTATCATAACTCTATCATAGCTCTATCATAACTCTATCGTAGCTCTATCATAGCTCTATCATAGCTCTATCATAACTCTATCATAGCTCAATCACAACTCTATCATAACTCTATCATAGCTCTATCATAACTCTATCATAGCTCTATCATAGCTCAATCACAACTCTATCATAGCTCTATCATAACTCTATCATAGCTCTATCATAGCTCTATCATAACTCTATCATAGCTCTATCATAACTCTATCATAACTCTATCATAGCTCTATCATAACTATCATAGCTGTATCATAACTCTATCATAGCTCTATCATAACTCTATCATAACTCTATCATAACTCTATCAAAGCTCTATCATAACTCTATCATAGCTCTATCATAACTCTATCATAGCTCTATCATAGCTCAATCACAACTCTATCATAACTCTATCATAACTCTATCATAACTATCTTAGCTCTATCATAAGTATATCATAACTATCAGAGCTCTATCATAACTCTATGATAACTCTATCATAACTCTATCATAACTCTATCATAACTCTATCATAGCTCTATCATAACTCTATCATAACTCTATCATAGCTCTATCATAACTCTATCATAACTCTATCATAGCTCTATCATAGCTCAATCACAACTCTATCATAGCTCAATCACAACTCTATCATAGCTCTATCATAAGTATATCATAGCTCTATCATAGCTCAATCACAACTCTATCATAGCTCTATCATAGCTCTATCATAACTATCATAACTCTATCATAACTCTATCATAGCTCTATCATAGCTCAATCACAACTCTATCATAGCTCTATCATAGCTCAATCACAACTCTATCATAGCTCTATCATAGCTCTATCATAACTATCATAGCTCTATCATAAGTATATCATAGCTCTATCATAGCTCAATCACAACTCTATCATAGCTCTATCATAGCTCTATCATAACTATCATAACTCTATCATAACTCTATCATAGCTCTATCATCAATCAATCAATCAATCAATCAATCAATCAATGGTTTTGTATAGCCCAATATCACAACAGGAGTTGCCTCATAGGGCTGTAACAAACATTAAGGCAATAAAACAGAACAGTAAATAAGACAATGTAAAGTTCCGGTGAATCAAATATCCAGGCAAACATAATGTCCAAATAAGCGTCAGCAGTGGGTGGCGACGAGCAGTGGGTGGCGACGAGCAGCTCGGGTGTCCCCTGTCCTTAGACTCTCCAGCCCGGCAAGGAAAAACTCAAAAACCCAGTGGGAGAAACGAGAAACCTTGAGGAGAACCACAGAAGGAGAGATCCACTCCCATGGACGGACAGGCTATAGAGACCCAGGCCGAAGGAGTCCCTCAGCAGACGGGCCAAGATCACAGACCGTCCAGTCCTTGTTGTCAGTAGGCAGGGTTCCTCCGTTCAGCCGGGTTCCTCCGTTCAGCCGGGTCCCTCCGTTCAGCCGGGTCCCTCCGTTCGATCTAGACAGGCACTCCCAAGGGGGAGTGGGACAGGAGACACCATGTGAATAGTAATGAACAGACTACAGATGAAATAAATATTGTATCATAGTAAGACAAAGGTTGCAGTAAGAAGAAGAAGAGGATAGCGCTCAGTGTACCGTACTTCCCACAGCAGAGTTTCTCCTAAAGCAGCTTTACTTCAGGCTGTGGGTTAGAGCTTTACCTAACTGACCTGATCATAAGCTAATTCGAAGAGTTACGTTTTGAGCCTAGTCTTAAATGTAGGGACTGTGTCTGCTTCTTTAACGTGAGCTGGGAGTTTATTCCATAAAACCGGAGCTTGAAGCTAAAGGCTCTTCCTCCTACAGTGATTTTGGAGACCCGAGGAATCACTAGTAGCCCTGAGTTTTGAGAGCGGAGTGCTCTGGTTGGCCGATATGGAACGATAACGTCTTGGAGATAAAGCGGAGCCAAACCCTTTATGGCTTTAAATGTGAGGAGCAGGATTTTAAATTTGATTCTAAACTCAACAGGAAGCCAATGGAGAGACTTTACCACAGGTGTAATGTGTTCTCTTCTCTTTGTACGCGTTAACAATCTTGCAGCTGCATTTTGAACTAGTTGAAAACTTTTTAGGGAACTTTTAGGACACGCTGCTAGCAGGCAGTTGCAGTAGTCCAGCCTTGAGGAAACAAATGCATGAATAAGTTTTTCTGCATCACTCTTAGGTAGAATGTTTCGTATTTTAGCAATGTTGCGCAGGTGAAAGAACGCAATTTTACAAGCCTGGTTTATATGCGTTTTAAAAGAGAGGTCCTGGTCAAACAGAACTCCAAGGTTTTTTACTTTAGAGCTCGTTGATACGCTAACATTATCCAGGGAGATGATCTGCTGAGATAAAGACTCTCTCAGTTTTTGAGGACCTAAAATAATAACCTCGGTTTTATCAGGGTTAAGGAGAAGGTAATTTACAGTCATCCAGGTCTGTCTGACCTGGTTTTATTGATAAGTACAGCTGTGTGTCATCCGCGTAACAGTGAAAATTTATATTATGATTTCGGATTATGTTACCTAATGGGAGCATGTACAATATAAATAAAATTGGCCCGAGCACTGAACCCTGTGGCACCCCATAGCACACTTTAGAACACGGTGAAGACTTTAGGTTTACATTAACAAATTGGTGCCTATCAGATAAGTAAGATTTAAACCAAGAGAGGGCTGTTCCCCTGAGGCCTACGTCAGTTTCTAACCTCTGCAGGAGAATATTGTGGTCGATTGTGTCAAAGGCTGCACTGAGGTCTAACAGAACCAGGACTGAAGCTAGTCCGGCGTCAGCTGCTAATAACAGGTCGTTGGTAACTTTGACTAAGGCGGTCTCTGTGCTATGATAAGTTCTGTACCCTGACTGAAATTTTTCAAATAAACTATTGTCCTGTAGGTGGCGGCAAAGCTGCTTAGCCACTACGTTTTCAAGGACTTTTGAAATGAAAGGCAGATTAGATATGGGCCTATAGTTTGCTAGAATATCAGGATCGAGATTGGGTTTTTTCAAAAGTGGTTTGATAACAGCATATTTAAAGGACTTTGGTACATACCCATTTTCTAAAGATGAGTTAATTATTTTCAATATGGTATCTGAGATTTCTGGGGTAATTTCTTTGAGGAGTTTAATTGGAATTGGATCTAGAAGACAAGTTGATGGTTTTGAAGACATAATGATTGATAATACCTCAGCCTCATCTACAGTTATGAACTGCTGTTATCATAGCTCTATCATAGCTCAATCACAACTCTATCATAACTCTATCATAGCTCTATCATAACTCTATCATAACTCTATCATAGCTCAATCACAACTCTATCATAGCTCTATCTTAGCTCTATCATAACTATCATAACTCTATCATAACTCTATCATAGCTCTATCATAACTCTATCATAGCTCTATCATAACTCTATCATAGCTCAAATCATAACTCTATCATAACTCTATCATAACTCTATCATAACTCTATCATAGCTCTATCATAACTCTATCATAGCTCTATCATAGCTCTTTCATAACTCTATCATAACTCTATCATAACTCTATCATAACTCTATCATAGCTCTATCATAGCGCTATCCATAGGCGCCGATCCTGTGGGTGCTCCGGTGCTCGAGCACCCAGCCAAATCTTTGAGCACCCAGGCGAATTTACCTTGAATTCACAAAATGTCCCATTGAATAAAACAAGCGAATAATTAAAACTGTACTTCTCTCTCGTAACAGTCAGGCGCGGGTCCTACCATCATATACAAATGTGAATGTGACACTAAGCACTAAGTATGTGTAGCGTGGTCGAACGGTAACCTCGCCTGACTTTCATGCCAAAGGTCCCTGGATCGAGATACCCCTGTGACAATTTTACTTTCTTACAAATTATATTGCTAATACTTTATAGAAATAGAATTCAATCGGGCATATTGTTTTTCTATAATTCCAATTCATACGTCTAGGGAAAATATAATTTGGGCACGCGGGCAGTGTGTTGCTAGGTAAAAATCCTCACTGTCAATGAAATCCTTGATCTCATTATCAACATGATGCTCCGACGCCGTGTACGTAACTTCGGCCAAAAACAAAGCTCGTTTGCCGCCAATGGGCTAATGACCAAGAAGCTAATAAAACGCACTAAGATAACAATGGACAGATTTGTAATTAGAAAGAAATTGCATTTATCAGAAGATTCCACCAGCGAGGAGACTGTCTCCATTCATTATGAGACGGCCTCTACAACTACTTCTAGTGCCAACAATGGTGAGTTGCGCGCAGCGCACCAATGCATGTGTATTGCTTTCTCAAAAAATAGCCTCAGTGTATAAGATGATAGTAGACATTGCCAAGTAGCTTGCATTTCTGTTTAGGTAAATGTGAGGCGGTGTGCGTCACATGACAGTACCGGCTGACTGAGCACCCACGGGGGAAAACATAAATCGGCGCCTATGGCGCTATCATAGCTCTATCATAACTCTATCATAACTCTATCATAACTCTATCATAACTCTATCATAGCGCTATCATAGCTCAATCATAACTCTATCATAACTCTATCATAGCTCTATCATAACTCTATCATAGCTCTATCATAAGTATATCATAACTATCAGAGCTCTATCATAACTCTATCATAACTCTATCATAACTCTATCATAGCTCTATCATAACTCTATCATAACTCTATCATAGCTCTATCATAACTCTATCATAACTCTATCATAGCTCTATCATAGCTCAATCACAACTCTATCATAGCTCTATCATAGCTCAATCACAACTCTATCATAGCTCTATCATAGCTCTATCATAACTATCATAACTCTATCATAACTCTATCATAGCTCTATCATAGCTCTATCATAGCTCAATCACAACTCTATCATAACTCTATCATAGCTCTATCATAACTCTATCATAACTCTATCATAGCTCAATCACAACTCTATCATAGCTCTATCATAGCTCTATCATAACTATCATAACTCTATCATAACTCTATCATAGCTCTATCATAACTCTATCATAGCTCTATCATAACTCTATCATAGCTCTATCATAGCTCAATCACAACTCTATCATAACTCTATCATAGCTCTATCATAACTCTATCATAGCTCTATCATAGCTCAATCACAACTCTATCATAACTCTATCATAACTCTATCATATCTCTATCATAACTCTATCATAACTCTATCATAGCTCTATCATAACTCTATCATAGCTCTATCATAGCTCTATCATAGCTCAATCACAACTCTATCATAACTCTATCATAACTCTATCATAACTCTATCATAGCTCTATCATAACTCTATCATAGCTCTATCATAACTCTATCATAGCTCTATCATAGCTCTATCATAACCCTATCATAGCTCTATCATAACTCTATCATAACTATCATAGCTCTATCATAAGTATATCATAACTATCAGAGCTCTATCATAACTCTATCATAACTCTATCATAACTCTATCATAACTCTATCATAGCTCTATCATAACTCTATCATAACTCTATCATAGCTCTATCATAACTCTATCATAGCTCAATTACAACTCTATCATAGCTCTATCATAGCTTTATCATAACTATCATAGCTCTATCATAAGTATATCATAACTATCAGAGCTCTATCATAAATCTATCATAACTCTATCATAACTCTATAATAACTCTATCATAACTCTGTCATAATGCTATCATAACTCTATCATAACCCTATCATAGCTCTATCATAACTCTATCATAACTCTATCATAGCTCTATCATAACTCTATCATAACTCTATCATAGCTCAATCACAACTCTATCATAGCTCTATCAAAGCTCTATCATAACTATCATAGCTCTATCATAAGTATATCATAACTATCATAACTCTATCATAACTCTATCATAACTCTATCATAACTCTATCATAGCTCTATCATAACTCTATCATAACTCTATCATAGCTCTATCATAACTCTATCATAACTCTATCATAACTCTATCATAGCTCTGTCATAACTATCATAGCTCTATCATAAGTATATCATAACTATCAGAGCTCTATCATAAATCTATCATAACTCTATCATAACTCTATAATAGCTCTATCATAACTCTATCATAGCTCTATCATAGCTCTATCATAGCTCTATCATAACTCTATCATAACTATCATAGCTCTATCATAAGTATATTATAACTATCAGAGCTCTATCATAACTCTATCATAGCTCTATCATAACCCTATCATAGCTCTATCATAGCTCTATCATAACTCTATCATAACTATCATAGCTCTATCATAAGTATATCATAACTATCAGAGCTCTATCATAACTCTATCATAACTCTATCATAACTCTATCATAGCTCTATCATAACTCTATCATAACTCTATCATAGCTCTATCATAGCTCAATCACAACTCTATCATAGCTCAATCACAACTCTATCATAGCTCTATCATAGCTCTATCATAACTATCATAGCTCTATCATAAGTATATCATAGCTCTATCATAGCTCAATCACAACTCTATCATAGCTCTATCATAGCTCTATCATAACTATCATAACTCTATCATAACTCTATCATAGCTCTATCATAGCTCAATCACAACTCTATCATAGCTCTATCATAGCTCAATCACAACTCTATCATAGCTCTATCATAACTATCATAGCTCTATCATAAGTATATCATAGCTCTATCATAGCTCAATCACAACTCTATCATAGCTCTATCATAACTATCATAACTCTATCATAACTCTATCATAGCTCTATCATAGCTCAATCACAACTCTATCATAACTCTACCATAGCTCTATCATAACTCTATCATAACTCTATCATAGCTCAATCACAACTCTATCATAGCTCTATCATAGCTCTATCATAACTATCATAACTCTATCATAACTCTATCATAGCTCTATCATAACTCTATCATAGCTCTATCATAACTCTATCATAGCTCAAATCATAACTCTATCATAACTCTATCATAACTCTATCATAACTCTATCATAGCTCTATCATAACTCTATCATAACTCTATCATAGCTCTATCATAGCTCTTTCATAACTCTATCATAACTCTATCATAACTCAATCATAACTCTATCATAACTCTATCATAGCTCTATCATAGCGCTATCATAACTCTATCATAACTCTATCATAACTCTATCATAACTCCATCATAGCGCTATCATAGCTCTATCATAACTCTATCATAACTATCATAACTCTATCATAGCTCTATCATAACTCTATCATAGCGCTATCATAACTCTATCATAACTCTATCATAACTCTATCATAACTCTATCATAGCTCTATCATAGCTCTATCATAACTCTATCATAACTATCATAACTCTATCATAGCTCTATCATAACTCTATCATAACTATCATAACTCTATCATAGATCTATCATAACTCTATCATAACTCTATCATAACTCTATCATAGCTTTATCATAACTCTATCATAACTCTATCATAACTCTATCATAGCTCTATCATAACTCTATCATAACTCTATCATAGCGCTATCATAGCTCAATCATAACTCTATCATAACTCTATCATAACTCTATCATAGCTCTATCATAGCTCTATCATAACTCTATCATAACTCTATCATAACTATCATAACTCTATCATAGCTCTATCATAACTCTATCATAACTCTATCATAGCTCAATCACAACTCTATCATAGCTCTATCAAAGCTCTATCATAACTATCATAGCTCTATCATAAGTATATCATAACTATCAGAGCTCTATCATAAATCTATCATAACTCTATCATAACTCTATAATAGCTCTATCATAACTCTATCATAGCTCTATCATAGCTCTATCATAGCTCTATCATAACTCTATCATAACTATCATAGCTCTATCATAAGTATATTATAACTATCAGAGCTCTATCATAACTCTATCATAGCTCTATCATAACCCTATCATAGCTCTATCATAGCTCTATCATAACTCTATCATAACTATCATAGCTCTATCATAAGTATATCATAACTATCAGAGCTCTATCATAACTCTATCATAACTCTATCATAACTCTATCATAGCTCTATCATAACTCTATCATAACTCTATCATAGCTCTATCATAGCTCAATCACAACTCTATCATAGCTCAATCACAACTCTATCATAGCTCTATCATAGCTCTATCATAACTATCATAGCTCTATCATAAGTATATCATAGCTCTATCATAGCTCAATCACAACTCTATCATAGCTCTATCATAGCTCTATCATAACTATCATAACTCTATCATAACTCTATCATAGCTCTATCATAGCTCAATCACAACTCTATCATAGCTCTATCATAACTATCATAACTCTATCATAACTCTATCATAGCTCTATCATAGCTCAATCACAACTCTATCATAACTCTACCATAGCTCTATCATAACTCTATCATAACTCTATCATAGCTCAATCACAACTCTATCATAGCTCTATCATAGCTCTATCATAACTATCATAACTCTATCATAACTCTATCATAGCTCTATCATAACTCTATCATAGCTCTATCATAACTCTATCATAGCTCAAATCATAACTCTATCATAACTCTATCATAACTCTATCATAGCTCTATCATAACTCTATCATAACTCTATCATAGCTCTATCATAGCTCTTTCATAACTCTATCATAACTCTATCATAACTCAATCATAACTCTATCATAACTCTATCATAGCTCTATCATAGCGCTATCATAACTCTATCATAACTCTATCATAACTCTATCATAACTCCATCATAGCGCTATCATAGCTCAATCATAACTCTATCATAACTCTATCATAACTCTATCATAGCTCTATCATAGCTCTATCATAACTCTATCATAACTATCATAACTCTATCATAGCTCTATCATAACTCTATCATAACTATCATAACTCTATCATAGCTCTATCATAACTCTATCATAACTCTATCATAACTCTATCATAGCTTTATCATAACTCTATCATAACTCTATCATAACTCTATCATAGCTCTATCATAACTCTATCATAACTCTATCATAGCGCTATCATAGCTCAATCATAACTCTATCATAACTCTATCATAACTCTATCATAGCTCTATCATAGCTCTATCATAACTCTATCATAACTCTATCATAACTATCATAACTCTATCATAGCTCTATCATAACTCTATCATAACTCTATCATAACTCTATCATAGCTCTATCATAACTCTATCATAACTCTATCATAGCTCTATCATAGCTCTTTCATAACTCTATCATAACTCTATCATAACTCAATCATAACTCTATCATAACTCTATCATAGCTCTATCATAGCGCTATCATAACTCTATCATAACTCTATCATAACTCTATCATAACTCCATCATAGCGCTATCATAGCTCAATCATAACTCTATCATAACTCTATCATAACTCTATCATAGCTCTATCATAGCTCTATCATAACTCTATCATAACTCTATCATAGCTCTATCATAACTCTATCATAACTATCATAACTCTATCATAGCTCTATCATAACTCTATCATAACTCTATCATAACTCTTTATCATAACTCTATCATAACTCTATCATAACTCTATCATAGCTCTATCATAACTCTATCATAACTCTATCATAGCGCTATCATAGCTCAATCATAACTCTATCATAACTCTATCATAACTCTATCATAGCTCTATCATAGCTCTATCATAACTCTATCATAACTCTATCATAACTATCATAACTCTATCATAGCTCTATCATAACTCTATCATAGCTTTATCATAACTCTATCATAGCTCTATCATAACTCTATCATAACTCTATCATAGCTCTATCATAACTATATCATAACTCTATCATAACTATCATAGCTTTATCATAACTCTATCATAGCTCTATCATAACTATCATAGCTGTATCATAACTCTATCATAGCTCTATCATAACTCTATCATAACTCTATCATAACTCTATCATAGCTCTATCATAACTCTATCATAGCTCTATCATAACTCCATCATAGCTCTATCATAGCTCAATCACAACTCTATCATAACTCTATCATAACTCTATCATAGCTCTATCATAACTCTATCATAACTCTATCTCTATCATAGCTCTATCATAGCTCTATCATAACTCTATCATAACTATCATAGCTCTATCATAAGTATATCATAACTATCAGAGCTCTATCATAACTCTATCATAACTCTATCATAACTCTATCATAACTCTATCATAGCTCTATCATAACTCTATCATAACTCTATCATAGCTCTATCATAACTCTATCATAACTCTATCATAGCTCTATCATAGCTCAATCACAACTCTATCATAGCTCTATCATAGCTCAATCACAACTCTATCATAGCTCTATCATAACTATCATAGCTCTATCATAAGTATATCATAGCTCTATCATAGCTCAATCACAACTCTATCATAGCTCTATCATAGCTCTATCATAACTATCATAACTCTATCATAGCTCTATCATAACTATCATAACTCTATCATAACTCTATCATAGCTCAATCACAACTCTATCATAACTCTATCATAACTATCATAGCTCTATCATAACTCTATCATAACTCTATCATAGCTCAATCACAACTCTATCATAGCTCTATCATAGCTCTATCATAACTATCATAACTCTATCATAACTCTATCATAACTCTATCATAGCTCTATCATAGCTCTATCATAACTCTATCATAACTCTATCATAACTATCATAACTCTATCATAGCTCTATCATAACTCTATCATAGCTTTATCATAACTCTATCATAGCTCTATCATAACTCTATCATAGCTCTATCATAGCTCAATCACAACTCTATCATAACTCTATCATAACTCTATCATAGCTCTATCATAACTCTATCATAACTCTATCTCTATCATAGCTCTATCATAGCTCTATCATAACTCTATCATAACTATCATAGCTCTATCATAAGTATATCATAACTATCAGAGCTCTATCATAACTCTATCATAACTCTATCATAACTCTATCATAACTCTATCATAGCTCTATCATAACTCTATCATAACTCTATCATAGCTCTATCATAACTCTATCATAACTCTATCATAGCTCTATCATAGCTCAATCACAACTCTATCATAGCTCTATCATAGCTCAATCACAACTCTATCATAACTCTATCATAGCTCTATCATAGCTCTATCATAACTCTATCATAGCTCTATCATAGCTCAATCATAACTCTATCATAGCTCTATCATAGCTCAATCACAACTCTATCATAGCTCTATCATAACTATCATAACTCTATCATAGCTCTATCATAACTATCATAACTCTATCATAACTCTATCATAGCTCAATCACAACTCTATCATAACTCAGTCATAACTATCATAGCTCTATCATAACTCTATCATAACTCTATCATAGCTCAATCACAACTCTATCATAGCTCTATCATAACTATCATAACTCTATCATAACTCTATCATAACTCTATCATAACTCTATCATAGCTCTATCATAGCTCAATCACAACTCTATCATAACTCTATCATAGCTCTATCATAACTCTATCATAGCTCTATCATAGCTCAATCACAACTCTATCATAACTCTATCATAGCTCTATCATAGCTCTATCATAACTCTATCATAACTCTATCATAGCGCTATCATAGCTCAATCATAACTCTATCATAACTCTATCATAACTCTATCATAGCTCTATCATAGCTCTATCATAACTCTATCATAACTCTATCATAACTATCATAACTCTATCATAGCTCTATCATAACTCTATCATAGCTTTATCATAACTCTATCATAGCTCTATCATAACTCTATCATAACTCTATCATAGCTCTATCATAACTATATCATAACTCTATCATAACTATCATAGCTTTATCATAACTCTATCATAGCTCTATCATAACTATCATAGCTGTATCATAACTCTATCATAGCTCTATCATAACTCTATCATAACTCTATCATAACTCTATCATAGCTCTATCATAACTCTATCATAGCTCTATCATAACTCCATCATAGCTCTATCATAGCTCAATCACAACTCTATCATAACTCTATCATAACTCTATCATAGCTCTATCATAACTCTATCATAACTCTATCTCTATCATAGCTCTATCATAGCTCTATCATAACTCTATCATAACTATCTTAGCTCTATCATAAGTATATCATAACTATCAGAGCTCTATCATAACTCTATCATAACTCTATCATAACTCTATCATAACTCTATCATAGCTCTATCATAACTCTATCATAACTCTATCATAGCTCTATCATAACTCTATCATAACTCTATCATAGCTCTATCATAGCTCAATCACAACTCTATCATAGCTCTATCATAGCTCAATCACAACTCTATCATAACTCTATCATAACTATCATAGCTCTATCATAAGTATATCATAGCTCTATCATAGCTCAATCACAACTCTATCATAGCTCTATCATAGCTCTATCATAACTATCATAACTCTATCATAGCTCTATCATAACTATCATAACTCTATCATAACTCTATCATAGCTCAATCACAACTCTATCATAACTCTATCATAACTATCATAGCTCTATCATAACTCTATCATAACTCTATCATAGCTCAATCACAACTCTATCATAGCTCTATCATAGCTCTATCATAACTATCATAACTCTATCATAACTCTATCATAACTCTATCATAGCTCTATCATAGCTCTATCATAACTCTATCATAACTCTATCATAGCTCTATCATAACTCTATCATAACTCTATCATAGCTCTATCATAGCTCAATCACAACTCTATCATAGCTCTATCATAGCTCAATCACAACTCTATCATAACTCTATCATAGCTCTATCATAGCTCTATCATAACTCTATCATAGCTCTATCATAGCTCAATCATAACTCTATCATAGCTCTATCATAGCTCAATCACAACTCTATCATAGCTCTATCATAACTATCATAACTCTATCATAGCTCTATCATAACTATCATAACTCTATCATAACTCTATCATAGCTCAATCACAACTCTATCATAACTCTATCATAACTATCATAGCTCTATCATAACTCTATCATAACTCTATCATAGCTCAATCACAACTCTATCATAGCTCTATCATAACTATCATAACTCTATCATAACTCTATCATAACTCTATCATAGCTCTATCATAGCTCAATCACAACTCTATCATAACTCTATCATAGCTCTATCATAACTCTATCATAGCTCTATCATAGCTCAATCACAACTCTATCATAACTCTATCATAGCTCTATCATAGCTCTATCATAACTCTATCATAACTCTATCATAGCGCTCTCATAGCTCAATCATAACTCTATCATAACTCTATCATAACTCTATCATAGCTCTATCATAGCTCTATCATAACTCTATCATAACTCTATCATAACTATCATAACTCTATCATAGCTCTATCATAACTCTATCATAGCTTTATCATAACTCTATCATAGCTCTATCATAACTCTATCATAACTCTATCATAGCTCTATCATAACTATATCATAACTCTATCATAACTATCATAGCTTTATCATAACTCTATCATAGCTCTATCATAACTATCATAGCTGTATCATAACTCTATCATAGCTCTATCATAACTCTATCATAACTCTATCATAACTCTATCATAGCTCTATCATAACTCTATCATAGCTCTATCATAACTCCATCATAGCTCTATCATAGCTCAATCACAACTCTATCATAACTCTATCATAACTCTATCATAGCTCTATCATAACTCTATCATAACTCTATCTCTATCATAGCTCTATCATAGCTCTATCATAACTCTATCATAACTATCATAGCTCTATCATAAGTATATCATAACTATCAGAGCTCTATCATAACTCTATCATAACTCTATCATAACTCTATCATAACTCTATCATAGCTCTATCATAACTCTATCATAACTCTATCATAGCTCTATCATAACTCTATCATAACTCTATCATAGCTCTATCATAGCTCAATCACAACTCTATCATAGCTCTATCATAGCTCAATCACAACTCTATCATAACTCTATCATAACTATCATAGCTCTATCATAAGTATATCATAGCTCTATCATAGCTCAATCACAACTCTATCATAGCTCTATCATAGCTCTATCATAACTATCATAACTCTATCATAGCTCTATCATAACTATCATAACTCTATCATAACTCTATCATAGCTCAATCACAACTCTATCATAACTCTATCATAACTCTATCATAACTATCATAGCTCTATCATAACTCTATCATAACTCTATCATAGCTCAATCACAACTCTATCATAGCTCTATCATAGCTCTATCATAACTATCATAACTCTATCATAACTCTATCATAACTCTATCATAGCTCTATCATAGCTCTATCATAACTCTATCATAACTCTATCATAACTATCATAACTCTATCATAGCTCTATCATAACTCTATCATAGCTTCATCATAACTCTATCATAGCTCTATCATAACTCTATCATAGCTCTATCATAGCTCAATCACAACTCTATCATAACTCTATCATAACTCTATCATAGCTCTATCATAACTCTATCTCTATCATAGCTCTATCATAGCTCTATCATAACTCTATCATAACTATCATAGCTCTATCATAAGTATATCATAACTATCAGAGCTCTATCATAACTCTATCATAACTCTATCATAACTCTATCATAACTCTATCATAGCTCTATCATAACTCTATCATAACTCTATCATAGCTCTATCATAACTCTATCATAACTCTATCATAGCTCTATCATAGCTCAATCACAACTCTATCATAGCTCTATCATAGCTCTATCATAACTCTATCATAACTCTATCATAGCTCTATCATAGCTTTATCATAACTCTATCATAGCTCTATCATAACTCTATCATAACTCTATCATAGCTCTATCATAACTATATCATAACTCTATCATAACTATCATAGCTTTATCATAACTCTATCATAGCTCTATCATAACTATCATAGCTGTATCATAACTCTATCATAGCTCTATCATAACTCTATCATAACTCTATCATAACTCTATCATAGCTCTATCATAACTCTATCATAGCTCTATCATAACTCCATCATAGCTCTATCATAGCTCAATCACAACTCTATCATAACTCTATCATAACTCTATCATAGCTCTATCATAACTCTATCATAACTCTATCTCTATCATAGCTCTATCATAGCTCTATCATAACTCTATCATAACTATCATAGCTCTATCATAAGTATATCATAACTATCAGAGCTCTATCATAACTCTATCATAACTCTATCATAACTCTATCATAACTCTATCATAGCTCTATCATAACTCTATCATAACTCTATCATAGCTCTATCATAACTCTATCATAACTCTATCATAGCTCTATCATAGCTCAATCACAACTCTATCATAGCTCTATCATAGCTCAATCACAACTCTATCATAACTCTATCATAACTATCATAGCTCTATCATAAGTATATCATAGCTCTATCATAGCTCAATCACAACTCTATCATAGCTCTATCATAGCTCTATCATAACTATCATAACTCTATCATAGCTCTATCATAACTATCATAACTCTATCATAACTCTATCATAGCTCAATCACAACTCTATCATAACTCTATCATAACTCTATCATAACTATCATAGCTCTATCATAACTCTATCATAACTCTATCATAGCTCAATCACAACTCTATCATAGCTCTATCATAGCTCTATCATAACTATCATAACTCTATCATAACTCTATCATAACTCTATCATAGCTCTATCATAGCTCTATCATAACTCTATCATAACTCTATCATAGCTCTATCATAACTCTATCATAACTCTATCATAGCTCTATCATAGCTCAATCACAACTCTATCATAGCTCTATCATAGCTCAATCACAACTCTATCATAACTCTATCATAGCTCTATCATAGCTCTATCATAACTCTATCATAGCTCTATCATAGCTCAATCATAACTCTATCATAGCTCTATCATAGCTCAATCACAACTCTATCATAGCTCTATCATAACTATCATAACTCTATCATAGCTCTATCATAACTATCATAACTCTATCATAACTCTATCATAGCTCAATCACAACTCTATCATAACTCTATCATAACTATCATAGCTCTATCATAACTCTATCATAACTCTATCATAGCTCAATCACAACTCTATCATAGCTCTATCATAACTATCATAACTCTATCATAACTCTATCATAACTCTATCATAACTCTATCATAGCTCTATCATAGCTCAATCACAACTCTATCATAACTCTATCATAGCTCTATCATAACTCTATCATAGCTCTATCATAGCTCAATCACAACTCTATCATAACTCTATCATAGCTCTATCATAGCTCTATCATAACTCTATCATAACTCTATCATAGCGCTATCATAGCTCAATCATAACTCTATCATAACTCTATCATAACTCTATCATAGCTCTATCATAGCTCTATCATAACTCTATCATAACTCTATCATAACTATCATAACTCTATCATAGCTCTATCATAACTCTATCATAGCTTTATCATAACTCTATCATAGCTCTATCATAACTCTATCATAACTCTATCATAGCTCTATCATAACTATATCATAACTCTATCATAACTATCATAGCTTTATCATAACTCTATCATAGCTCTATCATAACTATCATAGCTGTATCATAACTCTATCATAGCTCTATCATAACTCTATCATAACTCTATCATAACTCTATCATAGCTCTATCATAACTCTATCATAGCTCTATCATAACTCCATCATAGCTCTATCATAGCTCAATCACAACTCTATCATAACTCTATCATAACTCTATCATAGCTCTATCATAACTCTATCATAACTCTATCTCTATCATAGCTCTATCATAGCTCTATCATAACTCTATCATAACTATCATAGCTCTATCATAAGTATATCATAACTATCAGAGCTCTATCATAACTCTATCATAACTCTATCATAACTCTATCATAACTCTATCATAGCTCTATCATAACTCTATCATAACTCTATCATAGCTCTATCATAACTCTATCATAACTCTATCATAGCTCTATCATAGCTCAATCACAACTCTATCATAGCTCTATCATAGCTCAATCACAACTCTATCATAACTCTATCATAACTATCATAGCTCTATCATAAGTATATCATAGCTCTATCATAGCTCAATCACAACTCTATCATAGCTCTATCATAGCTCTATCATAACTATCATAACTCTATCATAGCTCTATCATAACTATCATAACTCTATCATAACTCTATCATAGCTCAATCACAACTCTATCATAACTCTATCATAACTCTATCATAACTATCATAGCTCTATCATAACTCTATCATAACTCTATCATAGCTCAATCACAACTCTATCATAGCTCTATCATAGCTCTATCATAACTATCATAACTCTATCATAACTCTATCATAACTCTATCATAGCTCTATCATAGCTCTATCATAACTCTATCATAACTCTATCATAACTATCATAACTCTATCATAGCTCTATCATAACTCTATCATAGCTTCATCATAACTCTATCATAGCTCTATCATAACTCTATCATAGCTCTATCATAGCTCAATCACAACTCTATCATAACTCTATCATAACTCTATCATAGCTCTATCATAACTCTATCTCTATCATAGCTCTATCATAGCTCTATCATAACTCTATCATAACTATCATAGCTCTATCATAAGTATATCATAACTATCAGAGCTCTATCATAACTCTATCATAACTCTATCATAACTCTATCATAACTCTATCATAGCTCTATCATAACTCTATCATAACTCTATCATAGCTCTATCATAACTCTATCATAACTCTATCATAGCTCTATCATAGCTCAATCACAACTCTATCATAGCTCTATCATAGCTCAATCACAACTCTATCATAACTCTATCATAGCTCTATCATAGCTCTATCATAACTCTATCATAGCTCTATCATAGCTCAATCATAACTCTATCATAGCTCTATCATAGCTCAATCACAACTCTATCATAGCTCTATCATAACTATCATAACTCTATCATAGCTCTATCATAACTATCATAACTCTATCATAACTCTATCATAGCTCAATCACAACTCTATCATAACTCTATCATAACTATCATAGCTCTATCATAACTCTATCATAACTCTATCATAGCTCAATCACAACTCTATCATAGCTCTATCATAGCTCTATCATAACTATCATAACTCTATCATAACTCTATCATAACTCTATCATAACTCTATCATAGCTCTATCATAGCTCAATCACAACTCTATCATAACTCTATCATAGCTCTATCATAACTCTATCATAGCTCTATCATAGCTCAATCACAACTCTATCATAACTCTATCATAGCTCTATCATAGCTCTATCATAACTCTATCATAGCTCTATCATAGCTCTATCATAGCTCAATCACAACTCTATCATAACTCTATCATAACTCTATCATAGCTCTATCATAACTCTATCATAGCTCTATCATAACTCTATCATAACTCTATCATAGCTCTATCAGAGCTCTATCATAACTCTATCATAGCTCAATCACAACTCTATCATAGCTCTATCATAGCTCTATCATAACTATCATAGCTCTATCATAAGTATATCATAACTATCAGAGCTCTATCATAAATCTATCATAACTCTATCATAACTCTATAATAACTCTATCATAACTCTATCATAGCTCAATCACAACTCTATCATAGCTCTATCATAGCTCTATCATAACTATCATAGCTCTATCATAAGTATATCATAACTATCAGAGCTCTATCATAAATCTATCATAACTCTATCATAACTCTATCATAACTCTAGAGAAAAGGTTCACAAGCTAGGAATTTTTCTTGATGCAGACGTGCAACATAAAACATATAACACAGAATTTAGATCAAATTAAGCTATACAACTTTAAACTATAAGGCTTTAGGGGGCATGCATAAGGAATATTTATAAATAAGATACAAAGTAAAAAGTAAAATATGGTAAGACGACAACAATAGACTTCGAACAACAGTGGGATTATATTTACAGATGAGTATGAGTAAAAAGTAAAGTGATGAGTGATATCAGCGGGTCTAAGTGTGGAAACACCACACAGAGCAAACGAGCAGAAACATCCATGAGTCTGTGACTGAGCTACAGAGACTTGTTATTGTTCATGAGTCTGATGGCGGAGGGAAAAAACTGTTCACTGGTGGGATTTATGGGTCTGGATAGACCGTAGCCTCCTGCCTGAGGGGAGAGGGGTGAATAGTCCGTGTCCAGGGTGAGAGGGGTCAGCTGTGATCCGACCCACACGCCTCCGGGGCCTCTCTGCAGCACGCACAATGCGCTGCAGTCGGTGCTTGTCCCGTTCTGTAGCGCCGGGGAACCACACGGTAATGGAGGAGGTGAGGATGGACCACACGGTGATGGAGGAGGTGAGGATGGACTCGATGATGGCCGCGTAGAACTGCACCAGCATCTTGGTTGGCAGCTTAAGTTTCTTCAGCTGCCGCGGGAAGAACATCCTCTGCTGGGCCTTCTAAGGCTGGGCCTTATAAGCATGAGAAACCTGCTGGAGCGCTTGTTGTGTTAATTTCCTGAGAATGTACAGCGCACAACAAAGTGGCTCTGCCCAATCCCGTCAGACCTTGGAAGCTAAGCAGGGAAGGGCCTGGTTGGTACTTGGATGGGAGACCGTTTGGGAACACCAGGAAGCCTGAGTGTAGTGAGTGAGTGAGTTAGTCTCATTTAGAGACAATTGAAAGAATGGCTTCTTTGCCAACAAAGGTGTAACCATTGTAACCTGTTTTGTCTGTAATGTGTGTTTTGGCTTATGTGTTTTATATTTTGTGTGTTCTTGTCTTTGTTTTTTACCTTATGGGACTGCGGATGGAAATTAGCCTTGAGCTAAATCCGGCATATTTACAGCACTAGTTGTCTAGTAATATGCACTGTCCCATTCAAATAAATTAATGAATGAATGAGTGAATGGTTGGTGGTGGTCATAGGGGCCGATGGCATAGACTGGTTGCCTCGCTTCCATCAGTCTACCCCAGGGCAACTGTAGCTACAGTAGTAGCTTACCACCACCAAGTATGGAGTGAATGAATAATGCAATGTGATGCGTCTTTGAAAGTCCAAAAAAGCGCTATATAAAACCAATGCATTATTATTATTATTATTTTTTATAAAGTGCCATAAATAAACATCATAGTTTGGTTTATTTATTACTCCGACATTCAAACTACTACTGACATTAAGGGCGAAAACTAGCCAGAAGTCTCAACATTGATCACCCTGTAAAAAATTTACAGTCCCTCTCAAAGGTTTTGCACATTTTGTCATGTTTACAACCATAAACATAAATATTTTATTTTGAATTATTTTCTGAAAGTTCACACACAAGTAACAGACAACTGTGAAGTGAATGCAAAATGATACATGATTCTGTTATTTTTCAAAAAATAGAAAAGTGAAAAGTGGGGCGTGCATAAGTATTCATACAGCATTTTCGGAGTGCATTAAATTGCCTTTATAACATTCCTAATGACTGCAGGATGTTCACACCTTGCCCTAACCATTAAATAGAGGCCACCTGTGTGTAATCTACTCTCAGTATAATTCCAGCTGTTCTGTGAGGGCCTCAGAGCTATGGTCAGAGTGTATTGGTCACTAAACAACATCATGAAGGTCAAGGAGCTCACCAGAGAGGTCAGGGATAAAGCTGTGGAGAAGTTTAAAGCAGCGTTAAGTTATACAAAGATTTCCCAAGATTTGAACATCTCACGGAGCACTGTTCAATCCATCATTCAGAAATGGAAAGAGTTATAGCACCACTGCAAACTTACCAAGACACGGCCGTCCACCTAAACTAACAGACCGAACAAGGAGAGCACTGGTCAGAAATGCAACCAAGTGCCCCAAGATAACTCTGGAGGAACTGGGACGTCCTGCCGCTGAGCTGGGGGAATCTGTACATGGGACAACTATAAGTCGTACTCTACACAAATCTGGCCTTCATGGACGAGTGGCAAGAAGAAAGCCATTATTGAAAGGAGGCCATAAGAAATCCCGTTTGAAGTTTGCTAGAAGTCATATGGAGGACACAGCTCCCATGTGGAAGAAGGTGCTTTGGTCAGATGAGACAAACATTGAACTTTTTGTCCCAAATGCAAAACGTTATGTATGGAGCAAACCTAACACTGCTCATCGTCCTGAGTGCACCATCCCCAGTGTCAAATATGGTGGGGGGGGCATCATGCTATGTTAGAATGGCCCATTCAAAGTCCTGACCTAAATCCTATTGAAAATCTGTGGAAAGACCTGAAAACAAGTATTAAGTCATGCTGTATGAATACTTATGCACGCCCCACTTTTCACTTTTCTGTGTTTTGTAAAATAACAGAATCCTGTATCATTTTGCTTTTGCTTCACAGTTGTCTGTTACTTGTGTGTGAACTTTCAGTAAAAAATTCTAATTAAAATCTTTATGTTTATGGTTTTAAACATGACAGTACATTAGTACTTTCAAGAGGCGCTATGTTTTCTCCGGCAGGGTCTCGCTTTATAAATTCAGTGGTGAAGCTGAACCGGCAAAGGAAATAGGAAAAGAAACATTTTCTGAAAAAGATTCAAAATGTATGATAAACCTTGCAGTTCTCTTCAGACCGCTTAAAGCAACTATGTTTCCATGTCCACGGTGCTTTCAATCAAATCTCAAAAAGAAACAATATGCCAGGTTTTGTAAATCTGTTCATTCAACAAATGCGTGACCGCATTTTTAGATCGACTTTCCTTACTCCAAAATAAACTTTTAGAAGAAACTCCTGTCTTAAAAACGTCTGCGCTCCAGGCAAATCTTATCTGCGGATGGCACTGTCCTCGCCTTTGTCCAAATCTCCCCAACTTTCCTCCGACTTTGAACTATCCTCCCATCCTTTGCTTTCCGATCCAGCAGCCTCGCGGTCACGGACGCCAAACCCAACATCTGGCCCCTGTCCCCGGCAAAACAAATTAGCATTCTGATCTCCTTTCGCTTCCACATCTCTGGGATTCTTTTGTGTCTCGACAACTTGCGGCTACTTCCGTGCGCGCCTCGCGATGTGACCTCCCAATCCATTGGCTTTGCCGTTTTTCACCGTGACGGAGCGGCTGAAGTCTGCCAGAGGAGACGCGGAAGAGCTGCCATTGCTGGGTCGCTCATGCCCATCGCCCGCCTACCCCCCCCCATCTCGCGCGCCCTCGCCTCGCGCCAGCCTATATGACTTACGGAGTTTTGGACCTCCACTTGCCAAAGCCCCGCATCGAGTGCAGTTTTCTGATAAACAAAAGCACATTGCCGGGTTTTAGCTCCTCATTTCACACTGTGTGCTTTGGCTGCGGGCGGACCCTTGGCCCTCAGTCCAAAAGAGCCGCACTCCAAGTTGGCGTCGGACTTAAAACAAAACAACAACAAAAACACAGAGGATTAGCGCGTTGGGTTCATCCTTCTCCTCTTCTGCCCCGCAGACGTGCCAGGATAAACTCACCTGATTCAGCCACGTTGGTTTTACCCTACGGACACGCCGCGGAGGACTGGAACTCATGGGCGGAGGAGAGACGACAGCGCAGGAGAGGAAAGTTTCATACTACACACTTCTTCACACCTCATATCCTCCAGGGTTTCTACAGGTCAAATGTAATACTCTTTAATGCCATCTTAATGCTCAGATACTATCGTTTTAAGGCCACAAATGTAAAAATCTGCGCACGATCCATCAAACAGAGGATTCAAACGCAAACTGTGCACAACATGCAACTTTTGAGCAACAAAATGAAATACAGTTTCAGACAAAACTACAGATTCCTTTGTTATAATATATATATATATATATATATATATATATATATATATATATATATATAGCCTCCTATGGACAAGTCTTGCAAATTAGCAGTTTTGCTATAACACTAAAACAATGCATCTGGTTTGTTACGTCCATATCAAATAACTCAACAGAATAAAAATAACGTGTTTTTTTTCCCCCTTCTCCAACCGCCACCTTAACTTTCTTGGATCTAGGATCTGTGTCATCGTGGCCAACAGGTCCAAGCTGTCGGGTCCTTATGATAGAACTGGCCCAGTCACCCGAGGATCCTCTCTGACCCACCACCTGCAGGAGGCGCCATAAGGAACTGGAGCAGGGTGATCCCACCACCCAGCAATGAATAAGTGGATGAAGATGGATGGATATACATATGCATTTGACACCAGTTTACACAGTAGAAATAATTGAGCAAAGTCATTATTTAATGGTTGTTTGGATCTAATTTATTACTTTTGAATTATTTAACTCCTTAATTTTGGCACATTCAGCACATTTTAATCATTTTTATTGTCCCGCAGAAACACTGTTTCCATACTAATAATCCTTTATTGTTGGTAAAATAATATTTATTATTAGTAGTATTCTCGTCATTCAAGTTTAATGGGGTTAAATAAATAAATGAGGCCTAATATACTTAGTTAAATTTCTACCTTGAAGGAACTATTTCTTACATACAGTATGTTTTATGTAGAAGTACTTTTTACTTCTACATGAGCAATATTATTATTCAATATGTAGTATTTACTTGAGTAAAAAGACAAGAGTAACTTGAGGAAAAGGCTTAAAATGCCATAAAAATATTCACACACTACATCTGTGTCAATACACAGATGTAGTGTGTGAATATTTTTATGGCATTTTTTCCAGTTTAGTTTCACATAATTTATGTCTAGACTGAAACATGAATCACACTTACTTTTTTATTGTTATTATGATTTTTGTTTTGTTACCAGTGATAAAAATACGTTTTTATTTTATGTATTTTTGCTACAGAAAATACATCGATTCCTCACGGAATGTAGAGTCTCAAACACAAACAAATAATGCTTAAAAAAATAAATAAATACATAAAACTTCTGCCTCCTATTCCAGATATCAAAACCCACTGATCTACCCAATGAAGTCACAAGGTGATGATCCAGAAAGTGTTTCTATTTGTTCATGCTCATTGTTTAAAGTCTGTTTGTTTGTGTTTGTTTAGATCCCCATTAGCTTCTGAAACTAAGCAGTAGCTTCTCTTCCTGGGTAGGGATGGGGTTATGTTATTTTAATTCAATTAAAATGGTATTAAAATAACGTGTATAAAAAGTGTCGTTCAGGAAAAAGTCCTAAAACAGCACAACAGACACTAACTTCGTACTGAGCACAATTTCTACTTAAGCAGCGATAAAAGAGAGAAAGGACGTTATTACCTCCTGAGCTGCAGAGACAGATCCACATCAGGACACGGGTTTCTTTCAGACAAAATGTTGTAAACACACTGCGCTTTGACGAAGCAAAAGCACTTTGCACTTCAAAGATCCTTACATGGTGTGAGCGCTCACTCTGCCACTAATCATTTACCAAAACTGAACCAAAAGTGTCTGATACAGATTGAGCACTCACTTTTCCACAAACAATCTTTGATATTTCCCTCGCTGCAGCTGCTTGTGAAGTTGTAAACTCAGCCTCCGGGTCTGTCGCTAAAGGGAAACACGTCTTTCTTGTTGTCACTGCTCTGTTTTGTTTTCCAATTTGCCTAAAAACTCAAGTTTCTTATTCAGTCCTGGTTTATAATAACTGGTTTAGTTTAGCTCTGGGTTTTACAACCGGTGTGAGTCCTGGTTTAGTCCTGGCTCAGTCCTGCCGCAGACCGAGGCTGGGCCATCTCTATTACAAAAGTTTAGTACGTTATTGTTTTGCTTCGCTCCATTTGCGCTGAAGCGGCTCATTATCTCCGCACACGTTCATGTTGCTTTTTTTGAGATTCCCACCTGGACAGCAGAGTCCTGCACGGGTCCATTTTTGGAGACCCGTACCCATCCGCTACGGCACCTACCCGCCCGTAAACCCGTGATTATATCAAGAGTTGAATCCGCACCCGCCCGGACCCGTTAATATTCTACCCGTTACCCACCCGTGCCCGTGATAAATCACACAAATTAAAAGCATTATATTGAAGCACTTTTTTTCCCAGATGCGCAACGTGAAACAACGTGACCCTAATGAGGGTTGAGCTTAAACTGGTCACACATGCAGTTGATTCCTGTGTATGGTCAGTGTAAGTGCGCGCACATGTGATGAGTGTGCGTGGCGGCACGTGCCTTAGAGCTGTGGGAATCAGCGGCGCACCCGCTGTCCAGAGCAGCGTGAGGAGGCCGGAGGAGTAAAAACACAGATTTGCAAACAATTTATTGATCATCTGAATTTGAAACAACATAACCACCCCCACTACATCATATAGACAAGTGAAACGGAGACACTGTCTGGAAAGAGGGAATCTTCATGTCGAGCAGCAGCGGTTTGAAATGCCTTTCCCGAGCCCAGGCATTCGGATCAGAGGAATCATATGGAAACACGTACGCGATCAAAATAAAGGACGCACTGGATTACAAACATGTTTTTTAAGTGGATTTTATCATGACATGATCGCTGGACAGACAGGTAGGTACTACACACTCCAAACCCACACATATTGAAATAATATCCAGGCGAGGGAAAGAGGAAGAGGGGAAAAAGGCGAGATTTACCTCAAGTGTCAGAAGAGAAATGTAGGCTCGTAAAACTATACTGTCACTAAAGTACAAAGAATCAGGAAACCGTTTTCATTCATATCTTAGAAGCAACAGCACGAGCTGTGTGGTTAGGTCTGTACACACCATATTGATATCAATTAAATATTGTGCGGGTAGCAGCTACCCGCAGACCCGTCCGTGTGTTATCACTACCCACCCGCAAACCCGCGGGTAAAATTCCAGGACTTAAAACCCGCCCGTTTCAGCAACTTTTGCAGGTACCCATTGGATACCCGCGGGTACCCGACCCGGTGCATGACTCTGCTGGACAGGGCCTTTCTGTGTGGAGTTTGCATGTTCTCCTCGTGTCTGCGTAGGTTTCCTCCAGGTTCTCCGGTTTCCCCTACCACTAAAAACATGTACAATAGGCCAGGATAAATGAGTGTGTTTGAGAGTGCGCATGGGGGACGACGGATGCAAATTAGTCCAAGGCTACAATCCGGTGTGGCTTGTTTACATGCATGAGACCCATGTATGTTAATTAACATTCACTGTCCCGACCAAATAAACCAATAAATAAACAAGAACCGAAGGTTGGCACCAAAATAATTTTTGTTTTTCGATACCACCCCGACCGGAGCTTTTCGGTCGGTACCGAGTAGGCACCGTTTAGCGGTTCTCATCCCTATTCCTGGGGTCTTAACGTTTTAACAGATATTACATCAAAGCAGTGCAACAATGAGGATAAACACCAAGTGCACACAACACACACAATGGCCGCTGACTGCTCTGCTTTGTGACTACGACACTGGAGGCCGCCATTGCTCCACCTTTGCTGTAGTACCTCCATATGACCGCTATCCCCCCATTGCAATGCATTGGACTTTAGACACGTTAAAAACAACTTTAATGCCCGGTGCTTAATGGTTTAGAAGTGGCTAGAGCTAGATATTCCTCCTGTGATTACGCTGGGTTAAAAACAATATGGGGCACCGGGCTGGTTATCGTAGTATACATTTTAGAAATCTTGCGTAATTAATGAAGGCCTGACTTTGATTGACAGGCCGTTTACGTTGCTGCCTGGCCATGGGCGTGATTACAACAGAAATACACGCCCATTACACGCCCCGCGTGGGCCAAGCAGGGCCGGGTCTACAGTCAAGATCCCCGCCTTATGCCCTTTTTAGGAACATGCTTCGTCAGAGCTGGAGAGGAGGAGCCTGTAAATCCGCCATGATTTCCCCCTCGAACGTGGTCATTTTGGTAAACGGGGAGGAGTGAGGAGGAGCTGTCTATTCTTTTTTACAGTCTATGAACACACACAGCTGTCTTTGAGCTGCAGCACGAACCCAGTGACAGCAGCTGACTTTCAGATGGGGGTGGTTGTCTCATGGACTCGTGGGGGTGGTTGTCACACTGCTGTTGTGTCCATCCATTTTCTTCCGATTTATCCGGGGCCGGGTCGTGGGGGCAGCAGTCTCAGCAGAGATGCCCAGACTTCCCGATCCACGCACATCTCCTCCAGCTGTTCTGGGGGGACCCCGAGGCGACACCAGGCCAACTCGGAGACATAGTCCCACCAGCGTGTCCTGGGCCTTCCACGAGGCCTCCTCCGAGTGGGACTTGCCTGGAACACCACCCGAGGGAGGCGACCAGGAGGTATCCAGAACAGATGCCCTAGCCACCTCAGCTGGCTCCTTTCGACGTGAAGGAGCAGCGACTCTACTCCGAGCTCCTCCCGGGTAACTGAGCTCCTCACCCGATCTCGGAGGGTGTGCTCAGCCACCCTGCGAAGGAAACTCATTTCTGCCGCTTGTATTCGCGATCTTGTCCTTTCGGTCATTACCCAGATCTCATGACCATAGGTGAGGTGTCTAATGTTTTCATATTCATTATTTTATGTTTGTGTTTGTGAATTAGGCGCATTTCTCCATTTATTTTATTTAGCAAAACCAAAAAATCAGGAACATCAGACTTTGATCGATGAGTGTTTTAAAAGTTAGAGAAATGAGAAGAAGCCAAAGCACATCGATTAAATACATAAATATAATAAATATATTTAAATGTATCAATTCCCTACATACATTTTGTTCTATGTTTTGTAACTAAATAAACCTTTATTCATTTGAACTCGGAGTGCCTCTGCTTCTCCTCATTCCTGTGCGTGTTGTTGCCTTGAAGAGCCACGGCCTTGTATAAACTGCTATATTATAACAGTGGTTATAAACCTTTTTATCATAACAAAGATTGTTCTAAATTCAAGCCAAACTCCTCATTAAAAACAACATGGACAACCAGCCTCACACATGGTAAGAGGTAGAGTTGTCAAACAAATAAATTGATTCCAAAAACTAAATTGATACTTAAAGTAGTACCGATAGTAGATATCCATTTGAGCAGCGTTTTCCTCCGGCTGCATGTTTAGCATGTTTGCTCCGGTCAGGAGCCTGCGCTCAAAACTTAAACTCAAGCTAATTTGAATTTTACTAAAACCCTGAATAACACATTTCTTCTTCTGAAACACTGAAGAGGCCCCCACACCTGCAGCACAGTCGAGGCGTCACAAGAGGAGCTACAGGAAACAAGGACAGGACAAAGGAGGAGGTATCCGGGCAAGACTCACAGCTAAACCACACATGCCTTCTATTGGACTAATGGACGTTCACTGGAGAATAAAACAGATGAACTGCTAAGCTCTTCCCAGAAGATGGTGAAAGACTGTTGTGGAGTCTAGGGAGCTGCGCAGGAGGAAGAGGAAGGAGGAGGAGCTGACCAGTGCAGGACACCACGCTCTGAAACAGGGACAAACCCAGGGACCGCTGTGCCGTTTCAGAGGATCAGAGGAGACTGAAGGCAGACAGCCAGGTTTCCTCCGGTTGCTACAATTTCCCCGACCACCAGAAACATGCTGGTCACGCTGACCCACAGCGGCTCAGGACTAACACCTGAACACTATTTTGTTGTACGGTTGTACAATGACAAATAAAGCACTTACTTACTCACTCAACTTGCAAGAGTGGCTAATGTTAGCTTAGCGACCCATTTATTCCTATGGCGTAGCTTAGCTTAGCCTATTCAATGTGTTGACATATATCAGTTTCCCATTCACACTTAAAAATCAAATCAAAGCCAGCTATATAGTTTCATGTGTCCTATTTAAATTGGACTCATGCATATATTTGGAGGCTTTTTAAAGGTACATTTTAAACATTGTTTGGTTCTTTGAATAAACACTGTTCTGCTCCTAAATGTGACAGGAGTAACTGTTACTGTTCAGCGACACAGGCAGCGTTTAAGCTAAACCTAAATCCAGTCTGTATATAGTTTATATCGAGCCAAGTACAGTATAAACATTTGACTATGAATATTGCAGCTGACAATGCTGGAAAACTATTGAATTTAGATTCAAGATTCAAAGATTTTATTTGTCAAATCTTTTCATTTAGAAATGATTATTGCAATAAGGTGTTAAAAATGGAGGTGTAGTTTATATATTTATGACTTTTGTAGTTCTGTGTATGAGCTGCAGACTGTGTACGAGTATTAGACCTTCATCACGAACAGTCCCAGCAGCGTCATGTCCTCCTCTAATACCTTAATACCAGTGCGTACTTCAAGATCACAGCGCGGCCTCGACCTTGAGCGCGGACCGGACCCCGATACGATACCTCGGCGGCGGTGTTCGCTGACCTCGGGGCGTTTGGCTCGTGCGGTGCTCACAGCTGCGCCGCCCACTGAAGGGAGAGACGGGGAGACGGGCGCGGGAGGCGGCGAGCAGCACGTGTTTACCGCACCAATATTTGCAGAAGTGCTGCCCCCCTGCCAACACCTGCTGCCGCTTTGTGTCAGGACCAAATGAAAATGGCTGCGCTCATTACCTTCGCCGACAAAACAAACCCACGCGCGCCGGAGAAACGGGGAGGAAGAAAGCTAAATAAATATACGGAGAGAGGAGTTTTAATTATGACCCCGATATTGACGACTTTTTACGCCGTATTATACTTTATCCGAGCCTTTTAATCTTCTTATGAACAGATTGGGCGAGTTAAAAGGATAATAATAGAGATTAGAGCCAAAAATATTCAAAAGGGCCCAGCGAATCACAAAAGGTCCGGCACCTGATTCTTTTCTAGTCGTGGAAAGAAACGTGTTCTGTCCTTCAGTAAATCCCACATTGAGGCTGTGTTTCTGATTCTAAAGCCTTTGTTATTGACGCTGAGGTCGCCGCTCGTTGTTTACATTACTGTGAAAGGGTCACTCCTGAAAGCTGGGAAACGTGTTTGATAAAGTTATCCCTGTAAAGAACTGTGTTTGGAAACTTAGGACACAATGAGCTCTTTCAATCAGACTGGCCCGTAAGCAGAGGTGGGTAGAGCACCCAAAGAGGCCATCCCGCCTTTGCTCTGCCCAATCCCGACAGACCTGGGAAGTTACGCAGGGAAAGGCCTGTTCGGTACTTGGATGGGAGACCGTTTGGAAACACCAGGAAGCCTGGGTGAATGGAGTGAGAGAGTGAGTGGTTGGTGGTTGTCAGAGGGCCGATGGCGCGGACTGGTTGCCTCGCTTCAGTCAGTCTACCCCAGGGCAGCTGTGGCTACATTAGTAGCTTACCACCACCGAGTATGGAGTGAATGAATAATGCAATGTAAAGGGTCTTTGAGTGTCCAGAAAAGCGCTATATAAAATGGATGCATTATTAATATTATTATAAAAAAGGACATGGACAAAATGTTACTACTGTAATTACTGAAGTTATGAGAAACAAACAAAACACATAAAAAAAAAATTTAGTAACAAAAAACAGAATACATCTATTTTATGTCAAAATCAGGTGTCACGTAAAGACAAAAATGGAAATATTTGTTATAGTTCGAAGTGCTATATGGAAAAACTACTTGCAAAAGTACAGTTACTTCAAAAAGTTTGAGTAAATGTACTTGAGTACTACTCCGTAAGGGGACGCTTCATGGTTGAAAACTTGCTTTGGAGCTCACACATAATATACTGTATGTTGATGAATATGTCACCATTCAATTAAAATAACAATAAACTAAATAATGCTCTTGCTACATCCGAGAAGAGATCCTGGCCTAAAGAAATGAGAGAGAGATGAGTGCATCAGTGTCCAGAGTAAATACAGTGGGAGGAAAAGGTGAACACACCGTTTAGAATTTAATAATAATAATAATGCCTTGCCCTTGTATTGCGCTTTACAAACCTGTATTACCAAGTTTCTCTGTCGTCATTATTCATTCACTCCATACTCGGTGGTGGTAAGCCCCTCCGATCACCACCAACCACTCACTCACTACATTCACCCAGGTTTCCTGATGTTTCCAAACGGTCTCCCATCCAAGTATCGACCAGGGCCTTCACTGCTTAGCTTCCAACATCTGACGGGGTTGGGCAATAGCAAAGGCCGTATGGCCATACATTTCTACCTAAATTGATCATAAAATGTGGTCTGATCTTTATTAAAATCATTATTATTATTATTAAACAGTGTGCTTAAACTAATATCACCAAACATTTACATTTGATCATATTTTTATTGGCCATAACATGTAAACATTCACGGGACAGGGAGGAATAAGTAAGTACACGCCTGAGTCTCAAAACAACATGCACAAATTTCAACGTTGAAATTTAAAAACATGGATCAATCTACAACATACCAGTGTTAAAGGACCTTTAGAAACAAGATCAGTGTTGTTTACTTTTATTCATAGGTTTGATTTTTGTCAAAAAAACATCTGTTCTGACTTCTAATTTGGTTCAACAATGGCCGTTGTGAACTAACTGTGTGACTTAAAAAGTAATCTTTCATAAAGTTACATTTCCTTTGAAGGAGAATATTTGCCCTTGATTTGAGCAGGTGAGTAAACAAACTTGCATTAAGAAAAAAACCTCTAATTGAACTGAAGATTGGATGATGATTTTCAAGTTACTTGAAATGAGATGTTTTTTCTTGTTTGCAAAAATAGTCACAATTAAACTTATTCCAGATTTGGATTCACTTGACAGTAGGTCAGAGCCATTCAAAGGAAGGTCAAATGTTCTTTGTTCCAGTCTTTTAAACTTTAAAAGTAAACCTCTTCACTGGTCGTTCCTTCTTCTTCTGCTGAAGCACTTTGATCTGGACTTCCTGGATTTTGTACCGTCATAAGTGAAACATTTTCAAAGCCCATAATCCACCACCGACCCGTCCAGAGCGGTTCTGTGCTCAGAGTGTGTTCATCACGGCGCCATGGATTCACTGGCTGCCAATAGTTGAAAGTGAAGGCTGGTTTTCATTGTTTTATACGATGCTATGCTCCCTGCAGAGGGCACTCCAGTGTGGTCTTTCACTCCTTGCTGTCTCGTCTCTCAAGTTTAAATGACAGGACATATTTTTCTCATATTTATGTCAATAATCCATAGTAAAACAGAATATATTGATTTCTCCAATTCACGTCTCATAATCTTCAAGTTCACCAGTTACGCAAAAATGAAACCATCATCTTTTCCAATTAAAAGGATAAATTTTTCTCAAATGCATCTCAATGAGCTCCCATTAAACGATTACCCTGACGATTGTGTTCAACGTCCACGTGACTGTGTTGAAGTTTTCCAACGACGTCAAGAGAAGTCATGAAAAATATATAAATGCGTATATATAAAAGAAGGAATGCGTGTCGTCGGAGTCGTCGTGTTAAAAGTTTACCAGTAATTCCTCTCGTTCAGAAGCTCATTAAAAAGCGCCACAGCTAATAATGAACCGCGGCGCGCACTCATTGGCTTTATTATTCCTTAATCTTTAACGAAGAGTTTCATTTGGAGAAAACATGCCTTCTACGAGCGCCGCGCTAATTCGTCTCCTCGTAATGCAATAGTTACTTCTAATTGCTTTTTAATGTACTTGGTTGACTGCAATATTGCGGAAAACAAACTTTCTTGCTCAGAAGCATATATTTTTTCTGATTTTAATGGCGCACATGATCGTATTTGCATCCTATGGTTTTATTTTTTATTTATTCTTTTCATTCTTTTTTTCCCTCGATTTCTCTTAATGGAGCGGCGGCGTGGCAACACGCGACGTTCAGATAATAAAAGATTAAGACGCTCAAGACTCGAACATGGTCACTCTAATAAGTTAAAGTTGCTCAGTCAAACTATCCCTTAAAGGAACAGGCCACCGTTTTTCCAGACTGAGATATGTGCTTACCTGAGCTTAGACGAGTGATACGTACATGTCTGGTCTTTGTGCGTGTGCGCAGTCACGCAAAGAGACCAAAGATGTTGTTAGCATTTAGCCTTCTCTTCCTTTTTTGCTATGCTAACAACATCTTTGGTCTTTTTGATGGGGGTGAGTCTAAGGCAAAGACAGGGCGACAGCACAGCGCCACCTACTGTTCTGGAGAGCGCATTATTAGGCTTTTAACATTAATTAAACACGTGGCCAACTTTTGCCTTTTACTTTGAGCCTTTACAGTAATGTAGTGGAGTAGAAAATATGATCCTTATCTTTCAAATGTAGTGGAGTTAAAGTAATAAGTTCTCTACAAAAAACTGCTCAAGTAAAGTACAGATCCTCAAAAACTCTATTGAAATACATTTACTTCATCCATCCATCCATTTTCTTCACTTGTCCGTTGCCGGGTTGTGGGGGCAGCTGTTGGAGCTGCACCAGCCCCTATAGCGCCCCCTGCAGTGGGGGCGCAGTGCACCGTTTCTGAGGGTCAGAGGAGACAAAAGGCAGCCAGCCAGCTCCCCCCCCCCCGGTGCTGCGATTTCCCCAACCCAAAAAACATGCTGGTCAATACGTTAACGTGACTGAGCGCACGCGTGAAGACCAGACCGGTACGCATCAACTCGTCTAAGCTCAGGTAAGAACAGATCTCAGTGTGGAAAAACGGTGGCCCCTTCCTTTAAACCAAGTTACTGTGGTTACCACTTGATCATTCTTTCCTGTCTTCCAACTCAATGGTAAAGGCATTGTGATGGTGAACATTATAGAGATGATTTATTCTCAAAAAAAATAAATAAAATGCAATCAATCCACTGCCTGAGAAGTAAATGAAACTACAGTCACAACTATAAAATCAACATTCATTCAAGTCTTTTCAGTCTTTCCCGTTTCTCTGCCCTGTTCGCTCGCGGTGTCAGTGTGGCGTTTTAATAAAAGAATATTTGCCGTCAGCTTGGGGCGGATCTGCCGTGTGAGCGTTGGCAGCGGCTGAAATGAACCGCGGCACCTCCTAAATCAACAGCTCGCAGACGGACTTCGCCCTAAAAACTCATGTGTCAACACTCTCCCTGCTCCGAGTCAACACGCATTCTCCCAACTCACCGCAACACCATCACACAGGGGCCGGTCTCCCCACTCACCGCAACACCATCACACAGGGGCCGGTCTCCCAACTCACCGCAACACCATCACACAGGGGCCGGTCTCCCCACTCACCGCAACACCATCACACAGGGGCCGGTCTCCCAACTCACCGCAACACCATCACACAGGGGCCGGTCTCCCAACTCACCGCAACACCATCACACAGGGGCCGGTCTCCCCACTCACCGCAACACCATCACACAGGGGCCGGTCTCCCAACTCACCGCAACACCATCACAGGGGCCGGTCTCCAAACTCACCGCAACACCATCACAGGGGCCGGTCTCCCAACTCACCGCAACACCATCGCACAGGGGCCGGTCTCCCAACTCACCGCAACACCATCACAGGGGCCGGTCTCCCAACTCACCGCAACACCATCACAGGGGCCGGTCTCCCAACTCACCGCAACACCATCGCACAGGGGCCGGTCTCCCAACTCACCGCAACACCATCACAGGGGCCGGTCTCCCAACTCACCGCAACACCATCACAGGGGCCGGTCTCCCAACTCACCGCAACACCATCGCACAGGGGCCGGTCTCCAAACTCACCGCAACACCATCGCACAGGGGCCGGTCTCCAAACTCACCGCAACACCATCACACAGGGGCCGGTCTCCCAACTCACCGCAACACCATCACACAGGGGCCGGTCTCCCAACTCACCGCAACACCATCGCACAGGGGCCGGTCTCCCAACTCACCGCAACACCATCACACAGGGGCCGGTGTTTGGAGAACGGCCCCTGTGTGATGGTGTTTGGACGGCCTGAAGCAAAGAAAAAGAATGAAATATTCTCAGACATAATAATGTCTGTGCTCTATAGGACGTGCGCGATGTGAGGTGGGGGGGTTTGTCCGCACACTGCTATGCGATTAGAAGAGCCCCTTTGGCCCTGATGGCGCTCAGGCCTAAGTCCTTAAGCACAGCGTGTGACCCTCACAGCGACCGCACACCCCACACTGTCACAGACTGGTCTGAATGTCAGCTCCATCTGTCATGGACTGATCGTAGCTTTGCTACTGTGTCCAAAGTGCTTTACACGTGAAGGACGATGCATGACGAGGCTCCATCATCAGAAACACCTCGTGGGGCCTGTTCCCGCTCATACCATGGTCCCGCCAACTGAACCTGGTCACTGGGGCCTGTTGGCGTTTTTTAAAGTCCTGGGCAGGAGTCACTTTTTAATCGGTTTTACCTGAAACTAGTTCCAGCTCAATTGTTTATCGTTACTATGGGAACAGCTGCAGTGGAGTGATATAGAACGTGATGTAACGTTTTCCGGGCTAGGTGTACATGACCCCTTTTTTTTAACGGACACCTTCCAGCCAATCAGAATCGAGTATTCACACAGACCACGGTATAATGGTGCGTTCCAGGTGATCTCGGAAGTCGGAATTTCCGAGCTCCGAGTTGGAAATTACACCTGGAACGCACCAACTCGGGACAGAATCAGCTCACCCGAGGACGAGCTGCGCCCGACGGGACAACGCGTTAAAGCTTCATTAAACCGCGTTATTTGGCAGATGTTTCCCAAATAAACTTGTTAGATGTCAACGTGAAACGGAAAAGCTTTACTGCTCTCTTGCTCGTCTCTTAACGGTAAAAAAAAAGAAACTACTAAATTATCACCGTTTTTACAACAAGTCTAATAAATATTACAATGACGTTTCTCTGTAAACTGATTATGCTGCTCGAACATGAGCATTGTAACTATTACGGACGTGATGTTTCCGACCTGGACGACTGGAACGCTAGAACTCGGAGATAACGTTTTATCCTGGTGGGATTTTCCGACATAAGTCCCTGATCATCCATAAGCAACACATCAGCAGTAAATGCTCCGGCCTGAACTAGGGATGTCAAGATTAACCGGTTTTACGATTACCGCGATTATAAAAGAACGCGGTAGGTTATCCGTAAGAATTTTAGAAGCCACGGTTTACCGCAGAAATTTTTCACGCGGACGCACGAGCCGCTGCACGCCATAAACAGCGTCCTTCTGTCTTGCTCAACCGGTAGTTGAGCAAGACAGAAGGACGCTCTCCTCCAGTGTTGTATCCACCCAAAAACGATTGAAGTCAGCAGAGTGGGACGTCTTTAGGATCCAGAACATGACCACGGTGTTGTTGTTTTCGATGGACATCCGTTGTGCAAACCCTGTCGTCAGAAAGTTGCAGCAAAATGCGCTGATATCGGCTACGTCCAATATAAACTACATCTCTGAGATAATCCTTCGCTGTGAATGTCCAGCTCAAGGTAACGAACTGCATACTTCCCCAAAAAGTTGTCCAAATGTTCGGAAATAGCCGCCACAACTGGCTCAGGATGTAAACAAAAGGCTAACGCTCCGCTCTGCTTCAGCGATGCGTAGCAGAAATGAAAGTGAAACCGCGCACATGTGGGAATCAGCTGTTCATTAGTCACTTTGTAAACATGTTTCATTCTCTGTTCATCAAAATAATTAAGCAACAGTTTAACTTTTGAGAGCATAAAACCTAGCCTAGCTTGTGGCCTAATAATATATAGTAAAATAATTATATTATAATTATGGTCATTATAAAGAAGTAAAGTTGACATTGTTTTGTATTATTCAATGTAGGCCTATTTATTTTAATGCAAAACAATCTTAAAGCATTTTTCATTTTTAGAAACAGTGACTGTTTGTATTAAAAAGCTTTTTAAAGACAAAAACAAAAAAATATCAGTTCTTTCCTTTCATTCGGGGAATAATCGTAAAATCGCAATTTTTTGTTTCACAATAATCGTGACTCAAAAAATTGAAATCGTGACACCCCTAGCCTGAACCTGAGCTGCTCCGCTGGGAAGTGAAATGGAAATGACTTTTGTCCTTCAGTTTGTTGTAGAATCAGACTTGTTTTTGTTTAAACGTCAGTGGCGGCTGGTCCATTATCAATGTTTGCTTCATCGTGTGCCTAAATCATGGATCTATTATAAATGTGTAGTTTAATGCCTGGGGCGGCGAGGAACAGCCCTCGCGATCTAACCAATGGCGCTCTGATAGGGTATAACAACGTCACTACAGATTAGAGCCCTGCACGGGCCTGATTTCTGGGCCCGAGCCCGGCCCGGCCCGACAGACTTTCAGAATTATCAGGCCCGAGCCCGGCCCGCGGCCCGGCTCTTCCCTCTTACTCTCTCTCTCTCTCTCTCCCGTTCCAATATTTTCCAAATGCGTGATTAAACAGCGCTGCAACAGTTGACCTGTATTGTATGAATAAATAAACACTTCTATCTACACGTAACATAAAGCACAGTGTTTATTTTTATTGTTGGGAGGAACACGCATGCATTTGTTTCGCACGCGAACCGCTCCGTCCTCTCTCTCCATACCGCTTTGCAGAGGTTTGCCCACGCGGGGAAACCCCCCACGCCACAGCCCACATGGACGGCAGGTACATGTTTGTGGCAAGAGGTGGCGGGTCAAGACCATGGATGTATTATAATTAACGACGGGGCGAGAGGACATCGATAGAAGCACATCCGCACGCGAACCGCCCGGTCCTCTCTCTCAATACGACCGCTTTGCAGAGCTGTACGCACGGCGTGGAAAACTCCCACGCCACGGTCCACGGGGAAGGCAGGTACATGTTTGTGTTGAGTTGGCGGGTCAAGAGAGCAGGTGGGCAGGGAGAGAGGAGAGCGGGTGCTGCATTTAATGTCGCCATTTAAGTTGGTTAAAAAAATTAGCAGCACAACGCATTGGCAGGGGGGAAAAAACCAAGCCCGAGCCCGGCCCGTGTCCGACGCAATGATGCGGTAATGGGCCCGAAGCCCGGCCCGCGGGCCTTCGGGCCCCTCGGGCCCCTCGGGCCTCGGGCTCAAATGCAGGGTTCTACTACAGATCATTAATTCAACCAATCAGAGACGCGCAATGTTAAATCTCCCATGGGCGCTGAGGCCCATGGGAGATTTAACATGTGAACACCGAAGAGGCGTCCACTGTAAACAAACGCGAGCAGCTTGTTTTTTGGAGCGGCTCTGAGCTCACGGACGATCGGAGGAAAGACTTCTCATCTGAGAGACCGGAGAATCTTCTGTTGTTTCCTGAGAGGAGGTGAAAGGATTTTGTCCAACTTATGGACTTTGACAACCTTCTTCAGTCAGAAGTGACGTCTAAACGGACTTTACTGGAGGTAGCATCACGATGCTAACTAGCTCGTCTGCTTTAGCTTCTGCTTGTTTATTTCACACTTTGGGACGACCCTCGCTGACTTGGACAGTTATGTCCCAGGACGTGGACATTTGATGGAGAGAAGATTCAGAACCGTGAGGAGCAAAGACAGAAGAGGGAACTCATTCATTCATTGAGTGAAACAGGTGGAGCTCCAGGAGCTACAGGAGGACTCTCATCTAAACACGTAAGTCACACAGTTATTTCTGACAAGGGCGTAGGTTTGGTGTCAGTGTTGGTGGGGACACTCCACAAAATGTTTTTTCTCCACGTCCCAATTTACTTATATACATGTTGTTGTTGTTTTTATACACCTCCTGCCTTTGTTCTGTTGGTGCAAAACACAAATATGTATAGTGACTATCTTTACACAAAAATGTCATTTCATCAGAAAAAAGATTTTCCAAAAGCATAAATTCATTCCATGCTTCATTATTTTTTAGTTTAATAAAACTAAATAAGTTTAGTTTTGATTATATTCTGCATAAAATAATCATATTAAATGCCCCAAAGATACCTTTCTTTTTGAAGTTAAAAACAATGTTTCTAAGTATCTTTTAAAATATAACTGAAGGTAGGTATAGGCAACAGCCCCCCCTGGTTTTCACATCACCAGCCGCCCCTGGTAAACGTGTCCCTCTGAAGAGCTGTCAGTAGAACAGGACTCACAGCTCAACATGTATCTTTGGTTCATAGTTGGTAAACAGGTACAGGGCTTTGAAACGCACCCTTAACCATTGAACCATATCCCGCCACGGCCACAGCAGCATTTGGGACAAAAGGCCTGTTGTCCTGCACAAAGCCAGTTAAAAAGTTGAACACGGCGCGGTACAAAAGGGACTGGGATCTGGCTCTCGTCGGGAACAATATCCGACTTAAGTGCCTCGCCGCGGGGCAGAGCGGGCGGCTCTGTTCGCTCCCGATAAGTCATCTCTCCGCATGTCACTCCCAGGTACACACGCTTCAAAAACACACGCACTTCCCTTTCTCCCAGCTCCTCCTTTGACAGCGCTCTTAACACTAGATTAAATATCTCCGTCAATAGGCTCCCCCCACGCCTTTCCGTATCGTATGCACGCGCCGCGCGCTGCCAAAACCACTAATATTAGTATCTCCGGGAAATAATCTCGTCTTTATTCGCACAAGAGTTCCCCGCGCAGGCATTGAGGCGCGCGCATTTATCAAGAGGATTTAAACGCGCGGGTGAAATAGTATATAAAAGCGCGGATCCCCCCAGGAAAGGTTCCCATTCTGCCGTCGCTGTGGAGGAGGGGGGGGCGCGTTGTGTTGCACCTTGGAGGGGGCGGGCAGCGGAGGAGGAGGTGGAATTAATGCCTGAGCCCGCTGGGAGGAAGAGGCAGGAGCGGCTGATTGGCGTTCGGGGGGAGGAGGAGCGGGGGGGGGGACAGCCAAAAGATGTGCCACGCTTGTTACTAATGATTTATTGTCTGAAACGTGAGAGAAAGAGGTGGGAGAGAGGGAAACGGGACGGAAGGAAAGTCAGACGCAAACCAGGAGAAGTGGGAAGACCGAACGCACTGGGTAACAGTAGTTAAAGGCAGGGGTGCCGCCAGAAATTCTGGGCCCTATGGAAACAAAAATTTCTGGGCCCCCTACATTTTTTACAGATAAAATGTAACCCAATAAACATGCCCTGTATACTTTAAAAAAGATACTTAGCACATTGCATAGTTAAAATGTCTGATGAGTAAAAGCCTACAAAAACAAGAAAAAGCTATGGAAATATGTACTTGTTTACATAAAAGGAGAATATTTATTATCTCAATTGCAATTGCAAACACAACAGAACATAATGTACATATTGACATATACTTTACGTGAACAAGCTTTAACTGGGTCCAACTGCTCAATCAGGAAACATCAGCTACAACTAACCCATAATTAAATCAGTCCAAGACTAAAACTAGGCCAAAAGGGCTCAAAATCAAGACACACCAGGAGTAATGCCAGGCCTAAACCAGTCCAGGACTAAACAAGTACTGAACCAGACATAAACTGTTTGTTATCCAGGTATAACAAAGTTATGTTCAACATCACTTTATAATGGCCCAGCGACGTGCCTTTCTGCTGGCAAAATCATGTATCAAATCATCAAAGTTCAGCTTTCTTGCCAGTTTGCTTTCAATGGATAGTATGGCAAGGTGACAAAGTCTGTCCTGCAACATAGCAGACCTAAGATAATTTTTAATCAGTTTCAGCTTACTGAATGCTCTCTCGCCACCAGCAACGGTCACAGGCAATGTGCAAAATATTCGCAAAACTATGCAGACCTGCCCAAAAATACTCTGCAGCTGCATCTTGTAAATGCTGGGGAGCAGATCAATTGGTGACAGACACCCTGGGAAAGTGGCCCTATATACAGAGTTGAGGTGTCTGACTTCATCTTCAAATTCACAAGTCAGATCAGTGTTGTATTTTGAAATCAATGGCTGGCATACAGAATGGATTTGATCATCATGTTGAATAATATTGTATGAAATAGATAACTATACAACACAAGAAAAAAATTAGACAATCCAAAACTGTATTAGTTTTTACTGCCTTGGTAGCTGACCATGTTCACATCACCTGACCCTGAGAGGACTGGGTCATTATTAGGAGGACGAGGTGCGGACAATAAAGCTGACTCTACATCTGTATAAGTCACACACACGCACACGCGCACACGCGCGCACACACACACGCGCGCACACACACACGCGCACACGCACGCACACACACACACGCGCGCGCGCACACACACACACGCGCGCGCACACGCACACACAGTGTATTGGCCGATTTAGTTTTCTTAATATAAAATATTAAAATATCTATTCTGTAAACTAATTATAGCCAATGGTTACCACAGACACATTTTTTATTCCACTTTATATTTTTTTTTCAAGGGGCATTTTATTCATATTAAGAACGTCAAGTTTGACAGCATCGATCGTAGCAGCAGCACTGTCACTTCACAGAACACACGGCGAACTGTTTTTTGTAATTTTTGAAGCGTGTAGATTACTTTTTGTTTAGTAAAGTTATCATCATGTGGAGAACACAGTAGATAAGACGTGCTTAGAGCTTTCAATCTTCGTGAAGTTTTGCGCTCAGGCTCACCTTGTTGGGCTGAGACGGGGACGGGGGCCGCGGGGGAAGGAAGACGTGGGTGTGCAGCGGCCGCTGAATCTGTGTCTACGAGACATGATAACCCGGAGACAGCAGAGATGTTATTATTGTTGGATGTAAATCATAATTCAGTAATTATTTGACTAAGCTAGCTAGATAAAAGCAGGTCATGTAGCAACAAAAATAAGTAAGTGAAAGTTTTGGAATACAGGAATAGGGCAAGCTACCTTTGTTTTTGAAAAACTGTGTGACATAC